>JASVER010000006.1:3824678-4007745 GCA_030449065.1 Oceanodroma leucorhoa | reverse complement strand
GTGATGGAGCCCTGCTTTCCTGGGGATGGCTGAACACCTGCCTGCCCATGGGAAGTAGTGAGGGGATTCCTTGTTTTGCTTTGCTTGCGTGCGCGGCTTTTGCTTTCCCTRTTRRACTGTCTTTGTCTCAACCCACGAGTTTTCTCACTTTTACCCTTCCGATTCTCTCCCCCGTCCCACCCGGGGGAGAGTGAGCGAGCGGCTGTGTGGTGCTTAGTTGCCGGCTGGGCTTAAACCACGACAGAGGATATTTCAAGTAGAACATTTCAAACAAAACTTTTTTAATCTAAAATAAAACCTCAACACTGATATTTCCAGTTGTCAGAAGTATTGTAGATATTTTTGATGCAAACACATCAGCCTTTCGAGATTAGTAACCTTCTCTCTGATCAAGAGACTAAACATTTTGCAGTCCAATATTTCCAAATTGACATTGTTTTTCACTTTCTTTTATGTGAAAATAGTTGAGATGTCAAAATTTCATCAGTGTGGGTTGAAAACAAATTATTAATATGTCCTACAGGAAGACAATTTAATTTTCCACATTTCTCTGACTGAGACGCTATTCAGACCAATGTGTATTTTTATAGCATGTAGGCTTTGAAGTAGCTGAATACCCTCATGCCCCATTAAGACTTGCTTTATGTTCTGGGTAAGCAAAGACTCTTCACCTTCATCCTTCAGCTCTCCTCAGAGCCCACACCCTCAAGGAAAAAACTTTCTCAAAGAGATAGTAAGCCAACACAAGTAATATAATGTCAAACCTCAGTGTAAGATCAGATAGGTAAATGGACTACTACCTGGATTAGTTACTCTTAATTAGTTGCAATTATTACAACCTAAAGAAGTCAATAGGCTAAAGGGAAATATTGAGTTGGCAAAATTAGCTAATGGCAGTGATTAGCCAAGATAGAATAGGTAGGGTTCCAAAGTACTCTTAAGGAATTACATTACATATCAAGGTGGTAAATATAGACACACCTGAGACTGCCCATGTACATTGATAGGCTTTGAAATCAAAGTAAACTTTCTAGGGAAGGAAAATAACAGTTAAGAACCTCTAGTTAATCAGAAGCAAAACACTGAAGAGGCAGAAAGTGAATAAAATGGAATGTGAAGTGTCTCATTCACAGTGGTTTCAGCCCTCTTGTCTTTGGTTTCAGTTGTCTTGTCTTTAAGAAAGAAAAGACAGAAATGGGAAGGTCTAAAGGCACTGAGGGAACACATCAGTATAAGAAGGAATTGAAGAGGCTGGGAACGTCTACTCTGAAAATAAGAGAGTTACATGAATCATGATAGTGTTATAAAAACAAATGAATTGCATAGAGAAGGCCAAATAGAGATGTCTGTTTACCTTGAGTTCAATAATACAGGATGCATTAATAGGCAGCAAATGTACAACAGGGGGAAAGAAATACAGTTTCATGCAACATTTAATTAAATTAGAGCTTTTCACTGCAAGGAAACTTTACTGACACTAAAAGCTTGGCAAGATTTAAAAAAAAAAAAGATTGTGTTTGTATGAATTACATGGAGTATCCATTCCTCTGTTTTGGAAATTGGTTGATTAAGAAGACACATTATTGCTGAACGAAGTACATGGCTGGAAACCTGGGGCTTGATCCCATTATCAGTAAAGTATGTGTAGAGATTTTAGGATGGGAAGAATTTCAAACCCCTGCCCTGTTATGACCCCACTACTATAAATGTCAAGAGTACTTTGTTATTGACTTTAAATAGTAACAGAATAAAGAAAATTCTAGGCACTTTTTGGAAAGCCCTTCTTTAAATCTCACTTGGAGACATTCAGTGGCAACCAAGGTGGCAGGCAAGCTATTGACCTTTTCCAGCATGCACCAAAGGCCTGCTAAATACTTTATTTCTCATCTTGATTCCTTCAATACAATGCACCTCAGCAGTATGAGGACTTTGCAGCCTGTAACACTAACTGACAAGAAAGAAAATAGAATTGTTTATATGGTTTACCCCAGTTTGTTATTGGTGATCCTCTAGCACATCTCTTACCATGACATACTGTTAGAAGATAAGCCACCAGTAACAAGTCAGCACTCACACATAAAAGCAATACTAGGTTTTCACTGGAGACAAAATAATTTTAACAACCCTTATCAAGTGCTGTTTTATACAACATAAAGATAATATAATAAAAAGTGTAAAAATAACAATAAAAAATTCAGAAGCAGAAGTTCAGCAGCCTAATGATCAACAACCCCATTTTGCAATATGCCCTATTTTATCTTACACAGGTTTACAAGGCCCCAAATCCCAAAACTATTGAAACAGTGAGGAATATCCCTCTGACTTTAGTAAGCTTGGATTCAGCTCCAGAACTAAATTTAGTTTATGACATAACCTTTTTATTTGATCAGAAAACCAGTTTTCTATGGTCCTTATCAATCCCAGGTGCCACTCATTGGCATCTCTAGATACTTATCCTTTACAAATGTAGTTTGGGGAAGCTAGGGAGAAATGCCTGGAGAACATCTGCTGGTCTGGAGAACATCTACCAATGGAAAGTTTTGTTGCAGTAAGTTAACCCCGCTGATATGTGTCCAAAGGTACTGCGTAGTTTTGTCCCATATTAAATTTGCATAAAACAAAGAATTAATGAAACATGAGAGTTGTCCTATCCTCTTTTCCATAATACTTACTGTTTTCTAGGAAGTTTTTCTTTTCCAGGCCTGGCCGCAAGCAAGAAATTGCTCTCCAAAAGGTCTGTGGTGTTCTGCCACTCTTCATTCTTATACTTGTTTCTATCTTGTTTCTCTTTCTTCTTATATTCTGGAAGTCTAGTCTTTGGACCCAAGTGCAATTTTCAGTAGTAAATAAATTTAGACTTGTATAAATTCCCCAAATGAAAGTGGTGAAGGAACAGTGCTTTTATCTCCTGTGATATACTTCTGACAAAGTATAATTAAAATATTTTCATGCTGGCTTACCTGCTCTGTCTGCCTTTCATGAATGATGAAGTCTATCAAGCTATTATTTGTCTCCACATTGTGCGAGGAAGGATTAAGCCACTGAAGTGTTCAGTATCAGTAAATGATCTGGAACTCCATAAAAACATCAATTATTATGCAGTTAAAGATGTCTTAGTGCTCTCTGAGGAAGCTGGAGTTTAGTCTTCATTCCTCTGGTGATGGAGTGTGGGGATGACTGTCTCCGGAGACAGAGAGTGCATGTACAGCTAAAATGTAAGCTATGGGACTGTGCAAAAGAGAGGGGATTTTCTCAGTTATTTATTTAGATATACTGGAAGAAAAACGGAACCTAAGTCAGTGCAGAAAAAGGTGCTGTACTCAGGTCTCTGAAAAGATGGGTTCCTCTGCCTGAGCCCCTCCATTTTGGGCTGACACAACATAATGGGACCATGTCCTGGGGCCACATAATCTTTAAGATTTTTTTGACAGAGCAACCAGAAAGAATTGTAATTAATCTGAGTGTAGCGATGCCTTGCTGAGTGGTAGGCAGCCTGGAAACCTACTGACTGGGAAAAGGAGCCCTGCTTAAATCCGTATTGTCAAATTTTTTTTTTTGCTGGTAGGATGCTACTACCTTCAATGCAGCTCTGCCTATTTACAGCCAAAGAGGATCTGAAACATCAAGCAGGCAGATAAATCACTAACTTCTTTTTACAGGCTCTGATGTCTCAGCATCATGGCTCTCAGACCTGGTAGCACAGGAATAGCACCTCATATACAACTGGGGAGATGCCACAGGCTTCACCTTTAAGACTCTCCACCATTCCAAAAGTCTTTTCCCTAAGAATAAAAAAAGCTTGAACTAAAGCAAATAATATATTTGTATTTGGTGGGAATTGCATATAAGCCTCAATGTAATTATAACATACAAAAAAAATAATGCTGGTGACCTCAAACTGCACAACAAAATAACAGAGGACACCTTAAAATTAATTCTAACTAATTAAAAGCATTACTCAGTTAATGAATGATTCATGATTCATATTGCTCAAGTTGCCAAACATTATCTCAAATTATAGATTGGGCACATCCTTTCACCACTATTAATAATTGCAGTTATGTCAGTGGAAGTACTTTCAGCTATAAAAGCCAATATGTTATCCTCTCCAAGGCTTCCTGCTTCATCCTCAGAGTAGGACTAATCTAAGGTCCCTAGAGCTCACAAGGGTGCAGAGGGGGAGTACATTTTTTCAGAGAACRACATCTATGGGAGATCTAATGGTCTAAAGGAGGCTGAAGGGTGTGCATGGTCAGGGGTGATCTCAGCATGTCCTGTGCTAGCCAAACAGTGTTGGACCATAGGAACATATGACTTGCCCAGTGAGTTTTTAATCCTCCCTCTGCTAGTGTCCGATAGTGCTTCAAATAATCTTATTAGAGATATCAAAAGCTCCTAAACAAATACCAGGATGAATAGCTGTTACTAGAAAAAAAAAAAAAAAAATCTGTGTAAGTCAGACTGATTAGAAATTGTCCTAACCTGAAATCCAGCCACAGGTGAGTTAGAAGACCAGCATGCCACCTCCCCCTGCACCTTGCAACCTTGTATTATGAATACTTTACATATACTTGTTATGAACACATATGTTCAGTCCTTTTTAAATGCTGATGAGTCTTTCATCACAAACCTCTCTTGTGGTAGTGAGCTCTGCAACCATATGTACAGTACATGAAAATCCCTCTCCTTGTACCAGATTCGTATCCGTGGAGTTTCAAATTTCCCTAAAGTCCCCCTATTTGAGAGGGATGGGGCAAAATAAGCGTCCACTTTAACCTCTGACTCTGAGTGTCTTTCACGTGATCACTGCATCCCCTCTTTTTTTTTCCAAGGTAGACAGAGGCAGTGTCTGATTTCTCAGTAGGTCAACTAAATAAACCTTGGTAGAGGTAGAAGAGGTGAAAGATATTTTGACCTGAAATGTTCAAAGAATCTTAACTCAGTGTAGCCATTATACAGCTTGGAAAGAGTTGCTTAGATTACTTTGTGGTAAACATTGGAATGAAGCTTTTCTTTCCCTAAAAGTTAAATTGCTTATTTATTTATTTACTCACTTACTTGTTGGACAACAGGGAGAATTTAAGCTAACTTTTGAGGTAATGAATACCATAATTGAACTAGGATATGAAAAGAAGAATGTAACTTGTGCTTGGGTCTTTTCTAGCAGGGACTTTTTCATGACTCAACAGAAGAACAAGGAACAGGGAAGCTTCTTCTATAGTAAAGATCAAAATGTCTCTGCCTGCTGTAGTACCAGGATTTGAAGATGTAAATATTGTGCAGTTGTAGAAGCTTTAGGATTTGAGATTAGCTAGATGGTTTGATTTGGGTTTCTGAAATATATTAACTAGAAAGTTTTATTGACCTTTCTAGAGCTGGGCATGGTTTCGATTCATTAGGTGCTAAAAATCGAGGCACTCTTTCTTCATGTCAAAAGATTGAAGAGGGCAAAGTCACTTTGCTGCTGATTGAAATAGATACTGAACTGCCATCACGGCTGCCATCACTGCATTCACTGACCTTTTGCCTCAGTTTGACTCAGGGTGAGAAATTGAGCAACTGCTTTCATAGAAATTTCCACTATTATCTTCTACAACAATGTGCTTGAATTTTTCTCATTTCTTTGTTCCCCTTCCCCTCACAAAACACACAAATATATCCTTTTCACTCCTAGGTGAATGTTACCACACTAGTGGAGTACCGGCAAATTTACACTGCTTATTTTAGTAGTAGATAAACTCCATTTTGCTGTATTTACCCTCAACTACGTTACCACTGCACACTGCTTAGGCTATACTATAGCTTTTATCCCCCACCCAGAATCCCTCTGCTATTGCTCTGGCATCTCAAATAAATTATGCATAGCTGCCTGACATGCAAAGGCAATGCATTTGAGGAATGTCCAGTTGCAGTCGTCTACTCCATGGCAACAAAACAAAAAGTCAGGAGAATAAATTACGGGGGAACCCTTGCAGTTTTATGACACAGTTTATTTGCCATGAGCTGGCCACTGCTGGATCTCTGCACCCCCAAGAGAGCACGAGTGCATGCAGATTTGACTTTTAACCCAGCACAGGATGAATGGGCAGCATTAGGGAAATGACACTTGCAACTGAACGTAATAAAAAGCATCTCACAAGGGAGGCTGGCTGGTCAGCTTTATTGCCGTGCTGTTTACTCCACTCATTTCAAGGTATTATAACATACTTGATTGACTGTCATTTTTCTTCAGATGAGGTTGCACAATAAGTCGCGGAGGCGAGATGAGACAAAGATGAGAGACTGAAATGCTCCCTAGGATTAAACTGTCTAACAGAGACTAAATGGCACAGTTCACTCTTCGGCATCGTGGGGATTCATGTTGCACATCCCTGGGCACCCAGCTGAGGTGCTTGGGTTAGGAGCCTAAGAGAGAGCAGAGAGAAAGACTTCAGGAGGCTAATTCAGAGCTCTGAAGAGCCAAATCACTGTGAAAGAACCTCTCTGTCTTCATTCATTGCAGAGCTGAAGATGAGGCTGCTAACTTAGGTACCACAATTAACCATCAACTGCTATAGGTATGAAAACTCTCTCCTCCATCCTTCTTTTGTTCTGCAGTAATTAACCAGTAAACCAGTAACCATGGCTAGCCGCCAGGTATTGAACTGCATGCTGGCACTTACACCTCTGTCATGATACCATTCCACCTGCATGGCTTTTATTCCTATCCATGGACAAGGACTTTCTCCTAAATTAAATTAATCGCCTCTTTGACTTTCACATTTTCTCACTCTTCATTTCTTTACTTCCTACAACTTAGTTGCATAATCCTGGAGTGGAGAATCCTGAGTAGGCTCATGAAATATCAAAAAAGAAAACCGCTCATTTCTCACCCTTCATAAGGCTGAAAATGTCAGTAAAGGTTGTTATCATCACCATTACAGTGAATGCAGAAGTGACTTTAAAGCATGAAGGTAGCAGGCTCAGTCCTCCTTGCCAACAGAGACGAAACGTCCTCTAAGCTGACATACATCACATATCTCACGTGCAATATCCTGCCCTGTATGTTCCTCTCTATTTCCAGACAGATTTGAAAGTAATTTTAATTGCAATTTGTAAAGCTTTGTATACAGTTCTGACAAAAAAGAAAAGCAAGTCAACAGAACTAGGTAAGCTGACCGGATAAGGCCAGAGTTCAGAAGTCTTAGATGCTTGTCAGTTGCTATTCAAGGGTCAAATCCCCTACTAGACATTATTCCATTATCAATCTGTTTCCAGTTTTACCCTGGAAATGTCTCATTAGCCAATGCATGCCATTGACCGTAATAGTGAACACGGGTTGTCACTAATTGGGTTTTTCTGAAGACAGGCATTACCCCATTGCTGAAAAATATGACTCCTGTTTGTAGGTGTGTGATGAACACAGCAAATCACAATTTCCTGGGACAATCCAGAATGGATTCTTTCCTGTTGACCCTGAAGTCCACCACACTGAAAAAAATTTTGACTGGAATGACTGAAAATCTCTGTTGTGGTGGCTTGTGTTCCTTGGAAATGTGCTAAACAGAATTACCCTGCCCATTCTTGTGCATCAGTATTGCCATGAAAACAGAAACTGTCACTGGGGACTCAGCCTGGCATCTTCTTCCTTTTCTTCACTGGGTTTCTGATGCAGTTTCTGTTCCCTCTAAAGTTGCTGTTACACTGGGTCCCAATAACCAAAACAGGGCAATCTGTGTAACAGCCACATGAGGCTGTTAAAAAAGTACCTGGACAAAGGCAGTTCAGCTGCTTCTTTTCAGGCATATCTTTGTTCACATTCTTGGGTGCTCTATTGTCAAGAAGGAATATGAATACTAAATAATAGCTATTCAGTACACAATTTTGGCCACTCAAACGCAAGGGCATTCAGGAAACCAGAGAAGTGTTTATTTGTGAGGTGAAAGAACCAGTGTTACTATTAACTGGAATATTCTTTGCAGAAAGCTGCTCCGGTTCTTACTGAATATTATCAGATATGCCAGGAAAAAAAAAAAAAAAAATTATACTACTCTGAGCACCCATACTTTGACTTCTTTTACAGGATTCAAATTAGTTACCATAATGTACAATTTCCTGCAAGGAATGTGATAACTGTAACTTTCTTTAAAGCTGTGAGTTTCCCCATTTAAGCTATACTTTAAAGTGGTATTTCAAGTATTTATGATGTTGTTAAGGAATGAAGTAATCTAAGTGTCACAAAGGAGATTTTAGATCATGAGTTTAACAAGATTTCTGGGCAACAATAAAATATTTCTAGAATATGTAACACAAAGTGATGATCACCTGGAACAATTCTTGAGACCCTGAAAATACATCAAATAAGTGAATAAGCATAGGAAGGATAGGATCTGTGGTAGTCATAGACTGTTTGGGGTAAAGAGCACTTCAGTGAGGCAACCTGCTTCATATCCTTCTGACATTTCAAGTAGCAGAGAATGTGAATGCTAGACAATGAAATTGTTGAGAAATCTCAGCTGGTAGACTCCCAGCGGAGTCTGGCAGGCTGCTGAGTAACAGCAGAAGAGCAAGGCATGGTAGAGCCCCTGTCCACACAGTACCTGAAAGGCCAGAAGAGGGGGAAGGAGGAAATAACCAAGTCGTTTTCTACTAGGCATCTGTCAATTGACGTGACAAAGATCTAAGGGAGTGGGTCAGTGGTCAGAGAACACCACTTGCACTGCTGAATGCTGCCGCCATGTGCTTGCAGATAACTGAGGGGTTACAGGTGATAGATTCCTTCAGATACCTGGTGCCTCAGTTTACTTGTTTCTGTAACAGGTGGAAAGAGTGTTTGAACAGGGTGGCATGATCTGAGAGCTCAACAAATTGGGGGTGCAAGTATTATTTTGCAAAAAGCTACCTTAGCTCACTGGGACACCACTAATGGTGGAGGACTGGAACTGGAGACTCAGCATTGAGCAGGTACAAGTGACRGACTGGAGCACCTGCTGCTAGAGTCTTTTTCTGGACTTGGAGAGCTCTTCAGAAAGTTTGTACAAATGTTTGCAGAAGGAGCAGCCAAATGTAGGGGACTTGCTCTGAAACCAAAGAATGCTAACCATTTGACAAGACATTTCTTAAACATTTTCTAAGCACCACAGCCCTTCAGGTCTCAGAATTGGCACTTTCATTTCCTGAATGTCTACAAAATTGGAAGTAAAGATTAATAGGAAAAGCAAGTATCAGGTAGAATGTGTTTCAGAAGTTTGTTGCAGAAGGAAAGATATTTTCTCTAAGTAGAAAAAATGACCATGAAAAAAAAAAAAGCTACTTTGAAAGCAGCCCTGTGGAGTCATCAAAACCTAAATAACTTATCTTTGCTAATCTCGAGGGAGGTTGGCAAATGACAGAACAGAGAGACACGGTGCACAGCTTAGTGGATACAAATGATGGAACACACTGTGGTGCGCATCAAACAATCTTTAGGGAAGCAAATGTGTTTGGAATATCTTCAGCAGTTTTATTTCAAATGGCATCAGAGGACCAGTTATGGAAATGAATGAATTAATGAGTCAGAATGTATAGACATTCAGGGGAGTTCTTCTGTAGCTGGATTCATTAATAGAACTCTTAAAACAAAAGAGAGGTAGTTAAGATGACACAGTCTAGCTGGTATCCATGCTAAAAACTACCAAACCAATGCTGTCAAAACATATTATAATTGATCAAGAAAAGTAGAAACTCCTTGAGATATTTCTGATCATCTCCTTCTGTGTTGTGCTTTATGCTTTCCAATATCTTTTCTAAAGGACAGCAAATGTGAATGAGTAATGATGTAAATTTAGGTCTTGCAAGCCTCATACTAGGTATAGAGCTAGGGTTTTGTTGCATGAATATCGGGTGCTCTCCCAACACCAATTCCTACACAAGTTTTGATCTCCTAGGGTTACTGTGGTCCTCAGCGTAAACATACAGGAACCCTGCATAAAACAACATCCCTGTGTCTGTCTACATATGGCTTGACTAAAAGATGTCAGGCCATATGTAGACAATGCAATCTTGATAATAATAACACAAGGTAAGGGTTTGGGATTTTTTTTTTTTAAAGGGAGGAAATGAAGAATTTGTTCATCTGTGCAACTATTGTCTACCACCCTTCCTATAATCAGAAATAACAGTGTACCCTGTCTGCTGTACAAACTAGACATAAACAAATAACACAATTTAAAAATGTAGTTTATAGCTGTGTTTCACTTGGAATTTTCTTTCCTACTTCCTTCTCTCTGTGTGACACAAAGTCCTCTTCTAGCTTTCAGCCCTAGTTTACTGTAACTTTCTTTGGCCTCCTGTTTTTTTCTTCTATTTCTTTGTCTTCTACCATGTTCCTACTTTTGTTCTTCTACTGTCTAGCATATGCCTTATCATTTCTTTCATCTTCATCCTAAGATTACTGCTCTTTACCTCTTTACCATATCTGTGTTCCCCTTGCCTGAACAGTTCAAGCTCCTTGCTGCAGTTTCACATCTGGCAATGAATCATCCCAAATTCTCTCTGCCCTATGGAGGCACAATCATTCCTCACATTCCTTCCATCATGTTACTGGCTCCATCTTTCACGCCACTCTTTGATCAACAACTGCTGTTTGACACGTGCACTATCCATAGCAGCAGGAGACTTAATTTTGTCGGGAAGGCAATGCAGGAATACTTTGCCAAAACATTGGTAAAAAATAGATTCCAGTATACACCAGGCCACAACCGAATATGACCTATGAGCAAATAATTCAGTGACAAAAGTATAGAGGCAAAACAGGAAAGATGAGCACATGATGCTGTAGGAAAGTCACCAATGCAAACTGTAGAGAGTCACTTTTTCCACAGTAGCTGCCCTATGACAGAGGTGATTTTCTCAAAATACATTAGATCTGGTAAATCTGAGACACTGTAACAAATAGCAACAGTGATTTTTAGAGGAGTTAAGCTTGTAAGTCCCCTCTGATGCAGGGGAGTGTATGACATGACTCACTCACATTGTGGCTGATGAGAGACACCACCTTTCAGGGTTGCTTTTCACCTTTTGAAGGTTGCAGCTGTTCTGGAAGCAACTATCTTTACCTTTCTTTAGGACTGGAACAGTGACACATCATAATGTCTTAATTGTTATGTAATATTATAATGTTAACTGTAACATTTAAATTGGCAACATTTATACAATATCCACCCATTGCCTCCGTGCTTTTCTGTTTTCCTCTTCACATGAACACYTCAGGCAATTTCAAAAGTCTTTAGTGAAATACAAGATTAAGCTAAAAGCATGTTAGCAATTTTGACAAGGGCTGAAAGTGCAATGGAAAGGCTTTAAGAAGAAACTGTGTTTTAAAACACCWGTATACCATACAGAATTACCTGTGAATATGCAATAACAGAAAAAATATTTAAATCCCTGTTTTCATTACAGCTATTTTATGGAGCACTCATGAAAACTGTATTGGAAAGGCCTGCATAAAGTAATGAGGTAAAGTGTCTTCTGGATGAGTCATGAGCTGACCTCCTAAAACAGTGCCTAAGATGTGCTGTCATGAGGGAGAAAAATCTTCTCTGGCTTTGCGAGCTTTTGTCATTACAATAATATTCAAATGGCTCCTCAAAATGAAACCTTGATAGCTTACTGCTGTAAATACACAGAAGTAATCTCTTCTCAGTATTCAGAAAAAGCTGAATTCTAATATTGGGTGCTAGATCCAGTTTAAAGATTAATTAAAACACTAAAAAGAAACTTAAACTAACAACACAGTTATATGGTATAAGTCCTCACTTACAACCCAATTAGAGAAAAGAGGATATTTTTCAGTCTGTTTTTTTTTTTTTTCCCCTAGAATCTTTCTTCTGATATTCCCCAGTACTTTTTGACTGGATGAAAATGTCCCAGAACACTTCTATCTTGTGCTTTTACAGATACTATACTTTATACAGATCCTGTGGGGCAGTCTGAAATGAGATTCTGCTTACAAGCAGTCCCGTTGACAGCACTAAGATTATTTTCAGGCTTAGGACAGGGTATTATTGAGTTATTCATGTATCTAAAGATGTATATAGTCATTTAATGGGGCTTACAAAAATGCCTAAGCAGTGTAGACACCTAACATAGAAAAGCTAAGAGATGCTAGAATCTGGCTCTGGGACATGATGGAAGTTAATCTTTAAAACTAGGACTTGCTGGGGCTTCATCTTCCAGTGAATTGATCAAACACTTTGTGGCACTGGACTAATTTTGGCCTGACAAGGAAGGAAAGAGACACCACCCCACAATGTCCCTCTCTGCAGGAGGCTGAATTCCCCTTGCAGTGATTCACTGGGAATTAAATTGCTGCAGACGTTACAAAGCTGCATATTGGCTGAGGATACAGGGGTGTTAAAGGAGCTACAGTGACTATCAGCAACTTTACAGTCCATTTATCAAAGAGCCAATGGCTCCCATTTCAAGGCAGGTGAGGCAATAATATATAAGGATTGAAGAGATTATCTGTTTCTGGAGTAGTTTAATATATAAATTAGGTGATGGTGGTTGGCAGTGGTGGGGTTCTTGTTTTTTCTTGCTGTTTTTTAGGGAAAATACTGCAAACCTGTCAGGCTCTTGCCAGTTCTTGTTATTACAACTGGAGCTCCACACTTGCATATTTACTGTTTCACTGCACATAACAATATGGAATAAGGGCTTGCTTACCTTCAGCATGTAAAGATGAAAGAGAAGGGGAATGATAAGCATGAATCACTTATTATTTAGCAGTCTTACTTGGGCCAGTTCTGCCAGGCTCACACCAGCTTCGTGGTATCATTTCAAGGCTTTGATCCAGGTTTTAGCTCAGCTCCACTGTATTAAATTAATCCTCTTATCTTCCCTTGCTCCTTTCTCAGACCCTCCTTTCTCCTTTATCTTTGAGCATTGTTCTAGTCCTCCCTTAGCAAAAGCTCTGTGTGTGTACATGGAAATGCCTGCCATCAGCAATGTGCCTCAAAATCCCACCAGTTCCCAGCAAGCGCAGGCTCCGTGTAACAACAGGGAAGCACAGAGCTAAAAATAAACTCAGTCTTTGCCCATTTCACTGGATGTCCTGTCTGAAAACAAATAAGCAAGTGAAAAGGTGAACAAACCTCCAGCTCCCTCCTACACCTTGAACTGTGGTATGCCGTGTAGTTATATACTAGCTCCAGTGTCTTGAAGAACCGTTGTGCCTGGCATTGCTCAAATGTGAGTGAGAGATAACCTATGCCCTATAGATCTTTCAGGTCTGAGTTGCAAGATAAACTTGGAACAGGAGAAAGAGATAAAGCATACAGACAGAAGACTGAAATGGAGAAACAGATTGCCATAACCAACAGTATTTGGTTACCTGAGGTGCCTTTGATGTCAGGGGTGATGCACTGTGCCCACATTTTTCAGAGACAGACACTGATTCCAGACAAGTTCAATCTAAGTCAGTGCTTTTACTGAAAAACCCTTGTTCCTTCAAAGCTATGTGTCACCCTGTGCAATATCATTGTCAGTTCTAGTGTAATGATTCTGCCCTAACACATCCTCCCAGTTCTTTTGTACTCAAGTATTTTGCAAAATATATTTCTGATACTGATAGGACAGCCAAAAAGTGAGAATGCTGCTCTGGCCGGGTTGTAGTTAGAGCTGGACTAATTATAGAGGTAACTATTCACTGAACATCAGTATCATTTTTGGACTATTCTTCAAATGGAGTGAATCTGTATACCCTCATCCTCTTCAATGATAGATGAAAATCAGGGCCACCATGTTAACAGCTAAAATGATAATACAATGAGCCAGGCTACTTTTCTGCAAGCCTTTGTGGTTGAACTGTATATTGCTAATCTTCTTGATGCTTCTGTGCTGGGCCTTTACACTGGAAAATGAATCTAAGCCAAATCATCATTGCAGACTGCATTCATGTCAAGGCTCTTCTACTCAGAGAGGAAACAGCTGGCCCTTCAAGACCTGCATGCTTGGGACCAGAGATGGACAGCTGTCATTGTTGCTGGTAAAAGCAATTTGGAGGGGAGGAAAAAGTTACATATCATATAACAAAGATGGAAAGGCTTACCTCTGTATTATCCTGTTCACTAGTATTCTGTGGGTCTCCTAGGGCCTGCTAAAACAACCATTTCTCTAGTTTATACACAAGCTAGCACTTGTTTGGAACACAGTACAGAGCTTGGAATCTTCTTATTTGCTTCATTAGAACACATATGTACTTGTTGTAGGGCAACGAAAGAAATAAGGGTTAAGGGCAAACATGGGGCCTGATTCACCTGTGTTTAAAGTCCTTTTAATTTGATGTGAGCTATGTACCTGAGGAGTCACTGTTGTGGTTGAGTTTCACCAGCATACAGCTTTGCTTCCATCATAGATGTCCTGCTTACATTGTGTCTTGCACCAGGAAAACTCTGGAAGTGGAACAGAGCTGTAAGAGTCTGATCTGTGCTCGTTAAATCACTCTCCGTGGGCCCTTCCTCCATCCTTGGGGTCCTTTTCTTTCAGACTGGTTGCAGAAGGTAACTGGTGGTCATCAACAGGTCAAAGGTGTGGAAATCAGGGCAGGTGGGATCTTTTTCTGATTCTCTGGGGCAATCTCTTAGCTTCAGCTCTTGGGAAGCAGCACTCATCCCGCATCGCAGGCTACAGGCTGGCAACTCCTCCTGGGCAAACCCTGGGGTGGATAATTCTAGTGCAGATCAGATTCTGCGGGAGCCTCTGAGTAAGAAGCCAAGGATCTGCATTACGCTGATTCCTTTATCTCTCTAGTGTGCTTTTGTCAGAATCCCAGACTGTTTTCTGCACAATGATGTGGGTTACTTTCATAATGTCTGACTCCATATTAAACAAAGGGATGTGTGTTCCTGCTTCCCTGGTCCATAGTACCTGCAAACTTCATGGCATATGACAGAATCACATAACCACAGAAGCACAGAACAGTTCAGGTGGAAGGAGCCTCAGGAGGTCTCTACTCCAACCTCCTGTTCAAAGCAGGGTCACTGTCCAGCTCAGACCAGGTTGCTCTGTTGTGTCTTAAAAAACTCCAGGGATGGAGCCTGTACAAGATCTCTGGGCAACCTAGACCACTGCTTTGCTGTACTCATGGTGAAAGAATTTTTCCTTAAATCCCGTCAAAGCCTTATGTCTCTTTTCTCTCCTCCCACCACACACCACTATAAAAAGACTGGCTCCATCTTCTCAGTAGCTTCCCTGAAGGTATGGGCAAGCTGCTATCAACCCCAAAGCCATCTCTCCTTCAGACTAAACAAGCCCATTTCCCCCAATCTCCCCTGTCAGGCCACGTACTTCAGATTACCAAATAGTATATCCTCTATCACCAATGTTAGACCTACGGTTTGCTCTCAAATTACTTTCCAAGATGCATCAATCACCAGATAAAAGCATTTTTTATTAGAAATCTTTGCTAGATTACAGATATTTCTGGTCTGCTGGACACAGCCCTCCCTGGACATACCTTCTGTCTCGTGGCTGATGTGAAATGAGTAGGTATTCAAAGCCACTGCCCATTGGATGACAGCCACCACCACCACGGTGGTAACACTCAGGAGAATCAGGGCAGAAAGCAATGTGAGATGAAGGAGGAAACACCACATTTCTCCCAGTGGTGATTCTTACCCCCAGTCTTGCAGGCAGAGCCCAGTTGTCCCTGGGAATACTGCATCACTTCTGCCACTCTGTATGGGTTCAGTAACTGAACTGAAAGAACCAATCTTCCATCCAGCAGTTCTCTTAGAAATTTCCTGTAGTGTCCATTGATTTTTTTGGAGAGGGAAATATATATAGCATTGCCTTTTGCCTTTCCTTTTACACAGAGAGGACTTTAATTAGTGGCCTTTGTGTTAAACCATTAGGTGTGGCCACCTGTGGTATCTTGAAGTTATTCACATTTTTAAGTGTTTTTAAATGTTGGGTCTAAGCCACCCAGAGATTTTCCATCAGGAAGAAAATATTCAGTTGCCTGGCAGCTTTTCCATTACCTTACACCACAGGAGTGACATAAAGGAGCTAAAGAAAAGGCTAATGTTTCTACTATAGAAAACATTATTTTTCTTTTTTTGGGGGGTGGGAGGGCAAATGTGGGGATTCGATTTGTTTTGCTGATATTTATGTATTCTTTTGTCCTATTCACTCCCAATAACAAGAGCTGAGTAAAAACGGTGATGATTTAGATCTGTTTTGTTTTATTCAGAGAAACATTTGCCCATGGCAGTCAAATAATTTTTTCCCCTCCTTCTGTTTGCAGTATGATGACCCCATCTTTGCCAGGACCTCCCCCATCCCATCCCATCCCATCCCATCCCATCCCATCTCATCCCATCCCGGTAGCTCTTCTCCCTGCAGCTATTTCCTCAGTTTTAATTTCCAGCTTATAAAGCAATGTCTGTTAACCACATCTCCTCCACAGAGTAGGTGAATGACAAAGATGAGATTTTCTTCCTTAGTTGTTCTGCTGCTTATCATGTCTGTTCGTAATACTATTACTACGCTCTTTGTTGTGATGCTTTTGCTAGCCTCTATCATTTACAAAGTGCTTTTATCAGTTAAGGATTCCACGTAACTTTATGAACTTCAAATGATTATATACAGAGATCCATTTGGCCATAAACAGAATGTGTTGGGTGAACTGCAGCAGGCACTTAAAAGTGGGGAAGCATTATCCAGTAAACACACCTGGAAAAAAGTCTACAAAGCAGACTGCATCTATGGCTCTGGGATACTCCAAAGCCCATTAGGCCCCAACCTTTAACCTGATGTTATACTTTGCAGATTTATTTTGCAATCAATTATGTGTGTCAACTGCGTGGCAACAGTCACAGCCCTTAGGTAGTTTTGCATGAATCTGTGCTAAGGGAAGAAAAGGGATGTGTTGCCCTTTAGAAGGAGGAAATGCTTGGTTGGACACTCTGTTACAAAGGGGTAGCGGAGACAGACTTTTCTCCTAAGTGACGAATAGCAAGCGTGATCCCAGGAGAGTTTACAGCAGGGAACAGAAGAATATAACTCTGGATCCAATATAACAATGAACTGGGGCTAGTCCCCAGACACCAATCCTGTTTTTTTCCTTTTTTGCAGAAAAGTCCTGAACCTACCAAAAGCAACAGAAGTTTTGCCATTGGCATACACAGGGCTTTTAACCTATTGATTTTTTCCAGAGCAGTTTACCATCGGATTTCAGAGTCTGAAATTGGAGTTTGGATGAGTAATGTAGCCTATACAGTAGACCCCTGCACTCAGCGCTCGAGTCAGGCTTTCACTGCCAATACTGATGTGTGGAAATTCACAACTCTCTTCATGAAAATTCTGTAATATCCTCCCAGTGGTTGCTGTTTTCATGAGCACCCTGATATTTAATTCATTCTTAAGAATATAAACCTGCACAAAAGTAGAATGTTTGCAGAGCAGATGAAGTGAATCTAACACAAGCAAATATTGTCTGTGCATTTTTGTCATGAATAGATAGCTCAGTTACAGAGGGAGCTCAGATTAATTCTGTGAATCTCAAAACCAAATAATACAGAGGAAGAGACATTGGAGACACTGCACATTCAACGGGTGTGTGCTTTCTGACAGAAATACTGGTTATTGTTGATTAGTCCGTATAATTTGGATTATAATGGATTTACTGTACTTTGTCTAATATTCACAGTTCTGTCAAAACCCTTGTGTACACCATGACAAGAAGACAGATAAACAGGAACAAATGCAATACTGATCAACTATATTGAGAAATATACCAGGAAAGGACAAAAAGGATAGGAAATAACAAAACTACAATACAATATAAATATGCGTTCCATAAATACATACACGGAGAAAGAGACATTATACTTCGCAGGCATTGTGGGATTTTGATTTTCTATCCATCTATCTGTTGCAGAACAGGTTCCTTTTAAGGAAGCAGGAAAAATAAGTGCCTGAATAGTGATTAGCCCTAACCACATTTTGTATTTTCTGGAGTAGCTGCTGTCACTGTTGGTGATATAACAGCTCCTGGAATAAAAATAGGAGGACAAAAGGAGATAACTAAGACAACACAATAAGAATAAACCATCAGGGTCCAGGTTGTAAGAAGAAGGAAGGAAGGAAGGGAAACACTCAACTCCCTTCCTTAAAAAGAAGGAAACACTCAATACTGAATTAGGATTGTGTCAGCTGAGTCGAGTAGGATCAGATATACAATGCACAAAAGAACCTTCCTGCTGTGTGAAAGAGCAGATGCCAGAGATATCTGACCCCAGGATGCATTTGCTTTTTGTTCCCAGACTTCCTACAGGTATCCTGCAAGAGAAAAAGGCACACGCTATCTTCTGAATACTCTCAAAGTAGCACAAGATGGGCTGTGCTGCTCAGCTAGCTGTGCTGGTTGGGTTATACTGAAAGTTCCTCACAGGTACCTGTTTAAAATTGCCTCTTCTGTCCAGCCAACATTTGCCACAGTGAAAATACGAAATGAGGGAAATCTTGGAGAGTAACTGTTGCGCAATATTAGTAATAATTTAAGTGAAACTGTACAAATAACAAAGTCTAATCTGCCAAAAGTACTTGATAGGCAAGTAAGGCATGCTTTTAAGAACTGTAATTAAACTTGCTTTGAGACAAATATATTTATAGCTCTTTTGGAGACCAGAAGATCTCTGCATATATCTTTGCTATGATGTTATGATTTGCCTGTTATGAACACAATTATTCCCTAATCGATACCTTGGTTACTGCACGAGGCTTCAGACAGGGTAAGGACCCTGCTGTGCTGGGCACTGCCCAACTGCTCCAGAAAAAATCCCAGCTGAAACTCACTCATAAATAAATTCAACGAAACTGTACAGTGGCTCATCATACTATGCTTAGTTCAATTAGGTATCAAGAGTTAACAGTTCCTCAGGGAAGCCATTACCCAGCAGATGCCCATTGTCCCCAAAGATAGCACCAATCATGTTAATGCCAAGAGGGATGAGACACAATCTTTTAAGCACAGCAGCCTATTTGGTTAGTGAGGTCCTTCCCCAAGGCTCCCAGTTGCAGAGTATACAGGGGGAAAATATACGATGTGAGGTGCTTCCCTAGCTGCAGTCTTAAGGGCTGAGCTGGTGATGAGAGGTTGTGCCTGGGCTGGAGGTAGGGGAGACGGATCTCTCTTCAACGTGATTTTTGTGGAAATCAAGGAGAGGGCTTCTGGGGCACAGAGGCCCCTGCAGGGTACCTACCAGGGACAGACTTCGTTAGTGCTCAGCCCTGGCGAGGGAAACAGAAAGGACTTCTGTAAATAAGGAAATTTCACTGGCAAGTAATTGCCTTATGTCACCAGTTTCTCGCTCTGAAGGAAACAGTCCCATCAGAGTCAGAACAGTGTTAACCACTCGGGCTGGCGAGGCAAAATCATGTGGGCTGATTCTTTCATAGCTGACAAAAGCATTTAGAAAAAAACCTCACAAGAATTCAAAACATTTCTTAAACCTCAACACTGGTTTTAACCTGCCTCAGTAAGGAGAGAAAAACATACCTTATTCATGGCATGCTCTTATTCAAGATGTTCTTTTTGAGGCCGGAGAGAGCTTTCATTTAGCTTTTCTCCCAGGAGACTTTCCACGGTCCCTTTCCTGGGCTCCAAGGAGATGAAAGAGAGGAAGCCCAAACAGTGTGTCTTGGCTGTCCAGGAACAAGAAATGACACATTCTTATGAGCAGTCTTGAATTCATAGGCTTAAGAAAGTCATATATGAGCACCCTAACAATCCATTGTTTATCTAAAGTGAACCACCAAACTTCTTGTCATTCCCCACCATTAATACTACTACCTTCCTCAGTTTGCTTTTAAATCTCAAACAACTTTATGAACTTTCTTTTCAGAAAGAGAAAAATGTCAAACACTTTTTATCACTTCCTGTATAAAGCCTTGCAAAACCAAAACTTTTGGCTCACTCGTCCAATTTTACTACATAAGCTTTATTTTTATACTGACTGTAAAAAACACAGGTAAATTGAAACATTTTCTGACCACAGAAGCAGAATGTGCATCACAAGATTGCAAAAGAGAAACTACAAAACCTATAAGCTTTTTCTCTTTTTACTACATTGTCTTTATTCTCAGCCAAATACCAGTACACTCTCTGCATCAGAATAGACTGGATCATTATTTACTTGTTCTCAAACATCACCCTCTTTCCCAGTATTGAAAGAACAGAAAGTTTCACAAGCTAAGTGCAGCAGGTTTATGACAAATTTGCTAGAATGCCTGAAACTCAAGTTTCTGTTTGTGTTTGAAGTCCATGTGTATTTACATGGGAGTTTAARGCATGTTGGCTCTGCTTAGTTCAAGGTAAATTGCATCAGTTTCTCACGATCTGGAGCACTAAACCAGTCCATTGATGTAAAGTAACAAACCCTCTTCACCTGTGAAGACTATAAGGCAGCAAGAAGAGATTCTCCCAGAAAAAATGTGAGTTCAGTTCTCTTAATCTCTCTGCAAAATCTGTAGTTGAAGATAACTATGAACTGTGTTACTATGTTCGGTTATAAAGAGATTGTGCAGAAGTATGGGGTATGAATTAAGTAAAGCACAAGACACAACAGGAGTAGCTAGAAAAGACATTTGTCTTATTACTAGATATAATTGTGTTATTTGGAAATGCCATCTTTTGGATGCCTGATCTTCTTTCCACAGGTTATGCAATTCAAATGTGCTATCTTTGATCTAAATGGATTATGCATTTGCAATACCTACCTTGGAGATAATGAAAGAAAGAATTAATACACTTCTGTGTAAGATGTAAGTAGGGAATTGTCCTGTATTTTTCCCCACCCCTTACATTTTTTTGTCCCTTGCCTGTTTCCAGCCTGTGTAGATAACTGAGACATCCCTTGTGTCAGGTCTTAGAAGCATAAACAAGATTGTTGATGGAAATGAAGAAGTGATGGTACCACTATTCACTTTCCTTTCTGTCTCAGCAGATAGTTCCCAGGCCCCCATGGAGCCTCTTATTCCTGTATGCAGGAGTATGAGAAGTGGGAAGATATCTGGTTATTTTTGACCTAATTGTGCTATCATTCTCCATTGACCACCTAGCTGACGATAGTGGTCAGCCTGGATCATGTTAGCTGATATTATGAGGCAGGGTGTTGGATACCATTGGACACTGTTGATAAATATTTTCTTGCCATCTATTCCTACAGGGGCCATCCTTATCACATAGTTACACCAATGTTGTTTTCAACTTTCTGTTGCACTTGACAGTCAGAATAGCAACTGTTTTCAAAAATAGCAGACCCCCACAATATCCTCCATGAAAAAAAAAAAAAATTGTTGCCTGCTCTTCCAAACATTTGAGAAATTGATATGAAAGTATAGATAATGTACTGACATAGTTTGTATCTTATGTAGACTCCATACTAAGTTACTTCCTGAGATTTATTTCCTATTTGTCTAAACATTAATAATTTAGACCTTTTTCTGGAATAATACTTTTCTCAGGACAATGCTACCCAGCCCCAATTAGTTACTGAGATTTTTACTACCTGGGTTACTAAAAGATTATTCATTTAGAAGCAAAACCATAACCTATTAAGATTTGAAATGCTTCTAATATATGGTGGGGCAAAAGGGAAAGGACACTATCCCTTGAATTACATTGTCCGAGATATGCAAACCTCAGACAATTAAGAAGAGAATAAGTGATGCTGTCAGTGGCATGGTGGGTTGCGTGGCATTTTCTTAGGATGACCAGCATCATTATGAGTGGATACAAAATTATTATAGATCTTTGTAAAGAGAGATGACTGACATTTTTAAATACTCATTTGCAAAGTAGTAAATGTAAAGAAGCAGATAATTAAATTTAAAAGGCATTTTCCAACCATAACATTAAAAATGTTAAGAGGTTAAATATTAATCTGACTGTAAATCCCCCCATTATGTCTTTCTACAAACACGAGTGTCTGCATCTTAACCATTCAGTGTCATTCTGTGCATCAGCCATTCAACGTGATTGCATTGCATATCACAGACTAAAACAAAAAGATCCTAAATTAACTCATTAAAAATGTAAAAAAGAATTTAATCCTAGTTTACATATAGTTTTAGGACACTCACCCACCTACCCGCCCCCAAAAAAAAGAAAAAAAAGTACACTTCAGACACTTATGAAAGCCATTCAGGACTTCATTTATATGGAGGACATTGATGTTATGGATAACATGTTTAAAGCCCTGAAATGGACTGAATTTAGAACGGAGAAACAAGAGAAAATGTAATTTTAGTGATGTTGCTTATAACCTGGAAGGACACCACCAACCCTCAGAGACTTTTCTTACTTACTTTATGACTGGATATGCAGCAGGGAGCAGTATATGCTTTTGCCTATGCTACTACTGAAAATCCTGATATGAAAAACTCTGAGAGTCACTATCTTGAACATCATTCCAGCTTGATCGAAGGAGACTGCTTAGAGCTGGAAAGTTGCTTGCCTGCTGTTGTTGTTTAACCTGGCAGGCAGCCAAACACCACACAGATGCTCGCTCTCTTCCCCCTCAAGTGGGATGGGGGAGAGAATCAGAAAAAAAAGTAAAATTTTTGAATTGAGATAAAGACACTTTAATAGGTAAAGCAAAAGCCACGCACACAGGCAAAGCAAAACAAGGAATYCATTCACTACTTCCCATCGACAGGCGGGTGTTCAGCCATCCCCAGGAAAGCAGGGCTCCATCACGCGTAATGGTCACTTGGGAAGACAAACACCATCATTCCAAACGTCCCTCCCCTTCCTCCTTCTTCCCCCAGACTTATATGTTGAGCATGACGTCATATGGTATGGAATATCCCGCTGGCCAGTTGGGTCAGCTGTCCAGGCTATGCTTCCTCCCAGCTTCTTGTGCACCTGGCAGAGCATGGGAAACTGAAAAGTCCTTGACTAGTGTAAACACTACTTAGCAACAAATAAAACATCGGTGTGTTATCAGCATTATTCTCATACTAAATCCAAAACACAGCACTATACCAGCTACTAGGAAGAAAACTAATTCTATCCCAGCTGAAACCAGGACACCTGCACTTTGACAGGCCCACTCTAAGATGACAGCATCTGGATTGGGATCACATAGCTTCTTCCTCACTGCCAATTTCTTTTTGTGGTTTTTGTAAAGTAAGAAGGAAAAAAAAAACCCACTGAGAAGCAGTTATACCAAAGTATCTTAAGCCTGTTATATCATGAGCAGAAAAAAAAAGGGACAAGCAGACAATCTTTCTCTTTTTTTTTTGGTCTCCAAACATTTCCTTTCAGATGTTCCTTTGAAGTCACAGGCTTATAGTCTGAGTGACTGAGAGCAAGGAGCTGTGAAATGTGCGTTTGAGCCATAGACTTCTCAAAGAGTACCACAAGCCATATATGACTGGGGTACATGACATCTGCAAATCAGCATGGCATTATTGAGACTTTCTTCAGCCTCAAACTCTGGGAGCTGCAGAGAACCAAAAGCTTCAGCAATGGAAAATAATTTCTTCCATCCTGATTCTACCTTCCCGTTTGGGGGGTCTCACTGCTACTGTGTGCAGTGACTGTGTTGGTATAATTTGCTTATGAAGAAATAATTGAACATACACATACATTCTATATCTAATATAATTATTTATTATATGCACATAAATTAGGTATAGTTACGATTTTCTGTTCCACTCAGCCCTATTATTGCTCTGCTAGTACTGGATACTTTCACACCGTTAAAAATACACTGCCACTTCTTTGCTGTTGTAAGGTCATCCCTTCAAACTACCCTCACAATACACTACTTTCCATACTTACTAAAAACAATTCCTGCTCAGATGGATCTGATTCACTTCATAATTAAACACACAGATCTGAAGAACACCTCAGTCCCAAATGGTTACACCTCCTGATTCTCCACTCACGGGTCTTCTGCATTGCTCATCCAAAACAATTTTCATTACTTCTCTTACATAAAGGATATTATATAAAGGATACTCTGCCTCACTGATAATTCTCAAACAGTGAGCAAAACTGGCTCTCATGATTTTGGAACAGTCCGTATTGACATATCAGTTTCTTACAAACTTCAGAGAAAAGCTGATGAAGATTAGGACTATTTCTGTAAGTTGTCTGGTAGAGCCACTGATCAGTCTCACCCAATATTCATCTCGAGTGGGAGGGCAGCACCGTAGTGTGTCATTACAGCACCGCTTCCTGCTAGGCCCTCTAGGAGGTTTATATATGAGACTGCATGAATCTTTTTTGCCTTTCTGCATTAGAAAGTGCTCAGAGAAATGGGAGCTGAGCACTGCCGGCAAAGGAAGTAACTGTTAGACCAGAAGATGAGAAAAACAACACAGTGCAACCTAAGGAAAATGATAGCCCGAAGACTGATCTGAACAGCAGAGAGGTGGAGAACAAGGTGAGAAAGACCAGAGAAGCTGAAGGGTAACCAGGTACTGCACTAGGCAGCAAGGAAAAAAGAAAAAGGAATGAACCAGAGAAGTGATGTGGGTCTGTCCCAGACCCACAGGTTACAGATCAGATCCTGCTTCTCCCTAAAGCAGAGCCACTGCAAAGATCTGAGGGAGGAGGGATGCTGTAAAGGAGAGGAGATGTGGAGGCACCACTTAGTAATACAACCAGAAGTGGGGAAAAAAAGATACCAAGACAAGTCAAATTCCCAGGACGTGACTTCACGGAGAGCCATGGCTGTTCCACGGTGCTGAGCTGTGCCTCTGCCAGTTCAGCTGAGACAGCAGGCACGTGGTGTTCTGGACACCAGGCTCCAGGGGTCCAGTTTCCCTTTGTTGCTTACTTTATGTAATTTCTTTCCATTATATTTTTGTGCGACTCACATTCCCCAGGGATCACAGATAGAAATACAGAAACCCTACGAGAAGTGCCAGCTTTACCTGGAGATAAACATCTGAATCCTGCTTGATTATCTGAATCTCATACATTTTGGAGGCAGATCCATCATGGAATTGATTGCTAATAGTCCCAGACCCAAAGTCGTGGCTTTGCTGCAGAACTGAGCAAGAAAAGAATGATAGGGCAAAAGGGAAATAAGTTAATGTCCACAACATAAATAATAGCACAGGAAGCAATAAAAGCATGCTACAGGGGAAAAAATCATCTCTATAGGAAAATTGAATACACTGGAATTCCTCATTAGGGAAAGAAGTGTAACTTTTTTAAAAAATCATTTCTGTTCTCTTCTCCAAAGAGATTATGGAGGCCAAGTCTCAGTGAATGGCAGCAGGATTTAGGAAATTAAATGTTTGAATGACTATTGGAGGTGAGATTTCAGGTCTTCAAGTTACTAAAGTGCTTCAACAATACTGCTCAATGTGCAAGACATGAAGGAATGCTAGCCGATCTCTCCATGGGCTGGCAGGGGATAATACAGACAGGTACTGAAACTAGGCTCAGTGAGGGATTTCTACTGAAAACAGGCAATAAGGGGTGGCAATTAAAGGTTAAGACTTTTTTGAGCTGCATGAAAATGTTTGTAAATAATTTTCCTATTTTTTTTAAATTTTCCACTGTTTCAAAGAAGCAGTTGAAAACAAAATGAAAATTGGCCTGGTTAAATACATAGAATTGAAGGGATTTTATTTATGAGGTTTTGCTCATGTGTTTGTCAATTTTATTTCTTTTCTGTTGGGGAGAAGGGAGGTGAAGAGTAAAAAAGGGCACCAGTGTTCATATAAATTTTAAAAAATATTCATTTTGTTGTTATTCAGTTCTAACAGAAAAGGGAAAAATTATTTCATTAAAAAATAGGAAGTGTCAGGAGAACTGCAAACCATATAAATTGTCTTTTCATCCATAGGTTGTAGAAATTCATTCATATTTTTCAAAGAGTCCAGGTGAATGCTCTCGCAGAACTCTTTGTTTCTCTTGTAATCACTCTTTCTTGCTTTCTCCTCATTAACTTCCTTTCTTTTTCATTCACACCTCAGTCTTGTCCCCATTTCCTTCCTCTTGCTTTCAACCCATTTATTTTCTCTTTTCTCTTGCCCCACACCTCCTGATATGTCTTTCTTTAGGCATGTACTGGTGCCCATCAAATAGGTTTGTGCTGTGTGGAGGCACGTTGCAATGCAGCAATCGCTGCTGAGTGATTCAGCTGCTGTTGCATGGCACAGTGGGAGGGATTTAATCTCAGACATGACACCCCAGGGACTCAGCAGTTTGATGGAGGAGATTGTTTCCTAAATACATTACTAGATAGTATTCCTCTCTAGATAGTATTTCACTTCCCGTAAGTTTACTTTACCATCAAGTCACAATTTAAAGAGTTGTTAAGTAAAGATGGAATTAGATTGAGAGAACTGGACCATGTAGATGACACTGCAGAAGATGGGGATAAAATAAAACCTCAGGAAACAAAATGTATTAGTTAGTAGTCTTTTCCTCCTCAGACATGTTTGCTGTGGAAAGGTGGTCTGAGACGAGGAAGCAGAAACAACAAACTTGCAGACAATAATAGCTATGTCTGCCAGAGCAAGGGAGTGAGTAATCTACAACATAATTATGGAATTTCGGGATATTAATGAAAGCAGTTTGAGATCCTCAATGCCAGAAATGGGAGAGCAACTGACTTTATGCAAGTCAAGTCATCCTAGCAACAGTCTAGGTGAAGCTGACGTCGTGCTTCTTCTCTGAAAGAGGTTCCCATGCAGTAAACTATAATAGCACAATCTCTAGAAGTCTGAATTTCAAAATCAACCTATTTGTCTCAAAAGTCTTTTGTTTCTTCTTTTTTCTTGTTTTTTAACTCAACTTCGAATTAGAATGAAATGTGCAAGGGACGTCAGGTATATTCATCACCATCACCCTGTGGAAGCTCTGTATCTCATAGACTTCATTGCTAAAGTGACAAGATCACTTTGCAAAAACCCATGTGGGATAACAATATTTTCTCTATACGCCTGTGTCCAAGCAGTTCCTGTGACAGAGGCATAAGGTCATCATAGTAAACTGCCTCCCATGAGGGAGAAGCTGAGCTGAAGCATTGCACCTAGGGACAGTATTTTGTGCAGCATTTCATGCCTTACAGTGCAGATCTGTGTATACAATAATTGCCTGCTCTTCTCTGTCCTGTATTAGTTAATGCCCCCCCTTTAATAGTTTTGATTTCAAGTAATCCCATTTAGCACTTTTGAAACCTTGCATTTCAAATATTCCCATTATTTTCTTTTTGCAAACATGCAAGAGAGGTCAAAGTTTGTGAACAACCTTTGCAATGTCTCTTTAAAAATCAAAATGAGCAGAGAGCTTGAGAATATTTGCTTATGTATTTTAGTCTTCTTGGCCCAGTGATGCTGAATATGTTTTTAACAGAAGGTACATGGTCAGAGACAAGTCCTCCAGTTTCCTGTTATTAAGTTAACCTTGTTAAACATTACATTATTGTTTAACATAGGATAGGGGCTTCTCTTAATGCCGTGGTGAATTATGTATATTCAAAGCTAAGGTATTCTACCTTGTTAAGTGTAACTGCAGTGTGTTGAGACCAATATCTGGAGCCATGCATCAGAGCCAGAATTAGACACGGATTTCTTAAACCTGTAGTGGAGTAAAAATGCAATTAGTCTGCAACTACAGTCTGTAATTAAAGTAGGTAACAGTCATGTAGTGAAACATAACACGATCAGAGACTTAGAAAGCCTGTAATAATGTAGTAACTGTGAACAAAAATGCTGCAGAAAAACAGTTAAATAAATATTTCCTTCCGTTGGCAAGGAATATGTAATCTTTGAGGTTCTCTGTCCACAAAAGGGGAGATAATCATGCAGGCTCACAGTAAACATTCATAGCTGTGATCACCATGTTTATAATTAGCTGTAGCAAACACCTCCTTTGAGATTTTCAAATGTATTACAAACATTTTGTTAAGTATTGTTAGCACCTTTCCATCTTTCTCTCAGACTGCAGAATGGGCTTGGAAATATGGATTCTGATTTGGGAATTTAGGTACTACTCCTTTCTGGTAAGGTAAAGAGCTAATTAAGTTCTTTCACTATTTCACTATCACTGCCTTACATGTGGTCTGCAGAAATACAAGCATAAAAAAAGATTTAGTTGCCCTCTCAGAAACAAGTTTGAACTTGAGATCAAAATATGCTTAAATTCTTGAAAAGAATTYGAGCCAACTCCTTTTATATCTGAGTCAGCTTTCTTCTCTGTGCTTTTAATCTACATCTTAGGTAAGCTGTTAAGTAAAATGGAAGATGTGTAAAATTCCCCAAGATTAATGGACACAGAAACAGAACGGACTCGATTTTGAAGCTTTTGAGAACTTCATGTAAGAGTGACCATGATGGACTTACAAGAATTTTGAAAGCATTTGCTGAGTAAAGAAACTGGGTACTTTCCAAAGCAGGTTTGAGGATCATCTAGAGGTATCACAAGTGAGTCTGCTTGATCATAAGTGAGCGAATAAGGAAATCACTGATAAAAGCAATGTACTAACACCACTTCTAACCAAGGGAAAAGGAAAGATTTTCTTTAACTTCAGTAAGAGTCCCTTTGGGCCTTCAGTATGTTAATATTCCTGTCAGAGACACTACTGAAGGCTGCAAAATCTCTGAGGAACAGTGAGAGTCTCCATGGGTTTATTCAGGGTCCCTAAAGGACCTCCATGACTTGGAGGGATTTGCAGAGATTCACTGAAATATCACAGCATCTTTGATGCTCTCACTGGCAGATTGAGGGATTTAATCAGCAGTTTTTCTGAGAGACCCTCCTGTACTGTGTTATAGTTTTCTGTTATTTCATCACCAATATTTCTTCAGAAATTGGCAGAAAAAAATCATTTAAACCAGGAAAAAACAGAAAGAGTGTGGTTTGGTTGTGGGGGGGGGTTTTGTTTGTTTGTTTCATTTTTTTGTTTTGGCTTTTTTTTTTACATCTACCTGTACATGTTTTAAATGAGATGCATTTCTGTTATGCATTAGCTTCAGGTATTCAGAACAAATTGTGAGCTGGTTTCAGTCAGTCTTCTGAACCTTCTCCTCTTTCCCTAGCTTTGCCCCTTGTCACCCAGGGACTTTGAGTAGCTCTTATAAGGTTTTTCTATTYAATAGTATAGGCATGATAGCTGATATGAGGATAATGAAGCACTGTGCCTCCAATTTGTGCTAGGCTGCAGAGGGAGTACTCACCTACCACGGCGCTGTTCCTTCAGAGAATATATCCTGGAATCTAATGATCTTCAATTCAATCTTAACAGAAGCTTAAATAACTCTTCTGCTGAGGGAACCTTTCTCAGGGCTGAGGATAGGAATAATTTTAGGCTGAGTTCTGGTACGAGTATTTTATCTAAAGTGCTTAAAGCAGCTAGTTATAGTCAGATTAAAATTGTCTTGTTGGGGTTGACTGGTGTGAGGAGCTTCAGTAAACTTCCAGCAACAGTGGTGCAGTGCAAGGAGGGAAAACTGAAACCTGTCACTTTGATCTCTCTTTTCTAGCTAACCTATAACCTCTGCAAGTGGAAATCAGAATAGGTCCACTGATGAAATGTGCGTGTAGCATGAGCTAGTCCCTTTTGATGGCACCAGCCACTCTTCTGACCCATTTACAACCTACTCTGAAACAACACTTTGAGTTGGATCATGCCTAAAGTGATGACTAAATAACACTGATCGCAGTGGGTAAACTCAGGCCTGAGCATGTGTGTCTGTGCAATGGCTACCCCAGTATAATTATACCTCAGTATTCCGAGTGTTTGCTACAAAAATATCTAACTGTAATCGTTTCAGAATTTCATCAAATTGTAAATTGTAAGAAAAAAAATATGGGGCTCCTCTACCAAAGAGATACTTAAGTTGCACCTAAATTTTCAGCACATAGTGAAGATATCCTACTGCTGGAAAGACTGCTTTGTGTGGTAGCTACCTTTTTGTGCCTCTAGATGGAGATCCTATCCATTTAACTCAACCCTCTAGGGAGAACTGTGGGATGCTTCAGTAAGAGCTCCATTTTGCCTTTCATAGACCAAATACTACTTTGTTCTCTGACTTCTGGGTTATAAAATTCTTTTGATCTTAGTAAGTAGATTTCCAGACCCCCCACACACACACTTCACAGCTTGCCTGAAAAAGGAAAAAAAAATTGTTATTCTATTCTAGCTTTCCACAGTGGAAGTGTCCTGAACAAGTTACTTTGCCTGAAATGTAGTGGTGAAACACTCTGCCTTTTCAATTGCCATTCTGCAAATTCCCTCCAGTGTGTAAACACCTCTGACAAGCTGAGGTGTGCAGTATTGCAGGTAGGACTCAGAAGGAATGATATGGAACATTGTATTCAGTCACTTTTACTATATGGGCAACCAATACCAGGGGATCAGGCCCAGCCAGCACGAGTTCATGAAGGGCAGGTCCTGCTTGACCAACCTGATCTCCTTCTATGACCAGGTGACCCACCTAGTGGATGAGGGGAAGGCTGTGGATGTGGTCTACCTGGACTTTAGTAAGGCCTTTGACACGGTCTCCCACAGCATCCTCCTAGAGATGCTGGCRGCTCATGGCTTGGACGGGTGTACTCTTTGCTGGGTAAAAAACTGGCTGGACGGCCGAGCCCAGAGAGTTGTGGTGAATGGAGTCAAATCCAGTTGGTGGCCGGTCACAAGGCATGTTCCGCACGGCCGGTCTTGTTTAACATCTTTATCAATGATCTGGATGAGGGGATCGAGTGCACCCTCAGTAAGTTCGCAGATGACACCAAGTTGGGCGGGAGTGTTGATCTGCCTGAGGGTAGGAAGGCTCTGCAGAGGGATCTGGACAGGCTGGATCGATGGGCCAAGGCCAATCATACGAGGTTCAACAAGACCAAGTGCCAGGTCCTGCACTTCGGTCACAACAACCCCAGGCAACGCTAGAGGCTTGGGGAAGAGTGGCTGGAAAGCTGCCCGGCGGAAAAGGACCTGGGGGTGCTGGTCAACAGCCGGCTGAACATGATCCAGCAGTGTGCCCAGGTGGCCAAGAAGACCAATGGCATCCTGGCCTATATCAGAAACAATGGGGCCAGCAGGATAGGGAGGTGATCGTGCCCCTGTTCTCGGCACTGGTGAGGCCGCACCTCGAATACTGCGTTCAGTTTTGGGCCCCTCACTACAAGGACATTGAGGTGCTGGATCGCGTCCAGAGAAGGGCAACGAAGCTGGTGAAGGGTCTAGAGCACAAGTCTTACAACGAGTGGCTAAGGGAGTTGGGGTTGTTTAGCCTGGAGAAAAGGAGGCTGAGGGAAGACCTTATTGCTCTCTACAACTACCTGAAAGGAGGTTTTAGTGAGGTGGGTGTGAGTCTCTTCTCCCAAGTAACAAGTGACAGGACGAGAAGAAACGGCTTCAAGTTGCGCCAGGGGAGGCTTAGATTGGATATCAGGAAAAATTTCTTCACTAAAAGGGCTATCAAGCATTGGAACAGGCTGCCCAGGGAAGTGGTTGAGTCACCATCCCTGGGGGTATTTAAAAGATGTGTAGACGTGGTGCTTAGGGACATGGTTTAGTGGTGGACGTGGCAGTGCTAGGTTTACAAGGTGGACTTGATGATCTTAAAGGTCTTTTCCAACCTAAATGATTCTATGATTCTATGATTCTGGATACAAACCAGTTGGGCTCATGGCACTATACTTACCAGTTTTAGACTATTAGAACAGCAGTGAGCAAGATGTAATTAATAGCTGTACAAATCCTCAGACCTTAACAATAGCACTGAGGCAGCAACGTTGATGCCAGCACTGCCACCTACTCATGTACAGTTCCCTACTGCTTTTGGGTGAGTATTTTTATTTTTGGTTTATTTCAGTTTTTGTTAGTGGCACAGTGTTAGTTTGCTTTTGTTAATGCTCTACAACTCTAATGTACTTGTTGTTTCAAGATATGTGCAGAAATTGTTTATTTAGCCCTTAGGTACCCTCATGACGAGATGGGGAAAAGTAGATCCAGACAGGCCCACAGAATATCTTTTTTTGTAGGACATGTGTTGATTGAGAAAAATAAAAGTGCATGAAGATGAGAAGAATGGACCACACCGAGGCAGTAACACTTTGCAAAGATGTCTCTAGTTTCAAACGGATTGCAGAAGGTAACTCATGTGGTGAAGATTTTAGTCTTCTGATATTTTGGGAACTTTCTGAAATGTATTTTTCACCGAAAGCCCAGACTAGACCTATAATCTCTCTTAAGTCTGTAATAAATGCTGACTAATGTGCCCAGTATATATGTCACAGGCTTAGAGGTTTTGCTTCTCTCTTTTTTTTTTTACACTGTGGCTTTAAATGGTGCCAGGAAGGAATTTAGAATAAAAAACAGTGCAGTTCAGGGTCAAAATCCATTTAGGAAAAAAAAAATTATTGCTACAGCAAAAATCAAATCCATTTTACATAGGTTTGGACTGGAGAAGAACTGGACCAAAGAGGAGATGTTAAAAAAGTATATTTTACTTTTGTTTGAGAGTTGAATGCTGAAAAGTGCTCAGAGTAGCAATGCACACAGGTTCCTGGGTAATCCCATTTAAATCACAAATATAACTTTTCGGTGCAGATCGTTTGTTTCTTCTTTCATGTCTTGACCTTTATATGGTTTCAGAGGATTCAAAGAAGCCATTAAATCCTTTACCGTATTTAACTTGGCAATATGCACAATACAGAGGAAGGATTTGTCTAACAAACTTTGACAGGCATGGCATATCAACCATTTTTTTCAATATATACAACATTTCCATAGTCTGTTTTGTGACAGATGTTGGAGATGCAAGATTCACCTGCACCAAAGGGATGGGATCCTGTCAGGGCAAGTGGAAAGCACCATCAGCAGGATGTAATACCTAAGTACCTGCTGCTTGAGGATCATGATTCTAAGGGTGACATGCAGTCCTTGTCCCTTCTCCTTGCCCTCCCATTCCTGCAGGCCTCCTCCTGAGGGTCTGCAATGGAATAGGATGAATACCCTCAATGGCATCACTTTGCTTCCTCACACTCACCACGGTTCCCTTTTACAATGAACCAGTTTACAGCATTCACCCATCAGACCTTTGTTTTGCTGTTCCCAGTGACTGCTAGGGAGGTAAAAGCAAAAGCAGACCGTGGCTGCCAGCATGCTCTGTGAAGGTTTACTTCAACCTGTGCCAGCCTGGACTACGTTTCTCCTTGCGAGTGGTAATGGGGGTCCAGGTCAACCCACCCGTGCCCTCCTTCTGCCTGTCTACTACTCATTGCAAAAAGACCCGGCATCACACCGGACCAAAAGTGCACATACCATGTAGCCCACCATATCCCCCAGCTCTGCCCCAAACCTTTGTCTATTCAAAAGAAGGGAAGGGAATGATTTTCAGCACTATGAAGTAATCCTTTAGAGGGGAGAAACTACTGCACTAGAAATGTTTCCCAACTACATACCAAATACCAAACAATGAATTATTTTATATGTGGATTTCTTGGCTTTGGAAATTTTCCATGCAGTGATTATGGTGTTTGCATTCCACAAAGTCATATATATTTTAAAATATATTTCAGAAGATGAACTTGGTTGGTTTTCAGGTCACAAGAGAAATTTCTTGCCTTTTCTGGGTATTCTCTGTTTAGCAAGAATGCACTTAGTATACAAGGATAAATTATGGTAGCCCATGGGAGTCAGTGCCATCTTGTGCAACTCACACAAACACCCATGGGCTTGCAGAGGMGAGCTCTGTTTGTTCAAGAATAAAGTCTGGTACTTCTCATAACGGGAGGTCATATTACCTTAAAATGCCTCTGCCCCGTAGGTCTGCCTGATGAATAACATCTGTTCCCATAACAACTGCCTCTCCAGCAGGAGAGATGGGCTCTGGGGTGTGACAAAAACAAAAGTAGTCCACAGGCAGTCCTGTACTGAGGGAGCAAGCAGCCACAATAAGAAACAGAAACCTCACTACGGGCCTGATTCAAACCCTACTGGAGCCCGCAGGAAAGAGTCCAGCAGATTTCAGGGGGTCTTGGGTTAGGAAGCATGCATACCCTTGTCTGTGCTCATATCATGGTAGTACTATCAGCAGCGATGATGTATGTCGATTGAAATCAAATGTTTCTCCAGCCCTGTATCTTCTCATCAGCACACACAGCAAAACCTGGTTCACTTTACAATCATATTGATGCAAGCAAAGGAAGAGTTTACTGGAGTAAGTGATAGCAGGTATGTTTCTCCATACCTAAGAAAGCCATAACTGTCAATGTAATTTGCAGTCCAGAACTACCAGCCTTCTCATGACAGGGAAGTTTTGTGCAAAGAGAGATCGCTGGGAAAGGGACTCCTCTGCTTTGCTTCCATTCAGAAGAACACAGTGAAATCCTATTCTTAACAATTAAATTAGCTTTTAGCTCTCATCCAGCTCCTTGCACCAGAGATAATAAAATCAAGGGAATTTATACTGAATTACCAATATTTCCGCTGGAACTGGGTAAAAAAATCAGCTGAAAAGACTTAGGAATAAAGTTAGCTGGGAGATGGTAATTTGGTTTCACAACAAGTTTTAAGGTTTTAAAATGAATTTTAGTTCTTCAGTGGAATGAAAAAAAAACCTCTGAACATTTTGTCAAAATGAAATTGTAGAGAAACACTTGTTTTCTTATCATAAAGCATAATTTTTTCAGCTCTGATCCTCTCTCACTCTCTTCCCTTCTTGCTCTCTCCTCTCACTCTCTGACACCAGAGGTAGCTGCAGAGCCCTGGATCACAAACCCTTTCAGCTGAAATTTTTTTGAAATCAGTACATCTCTGCGAGTTATTTTGTCTTTTCATCAAAAATGCATTCTGTCAAGAATATTCATAAACAGCTCTGCTTGGGAGAAGTTCTTAGCTTGTCCCAAAAAATTGATATCTTACACATCTAACTGAATAGCCAGCTGCTCAGCTGCGAGGCTTTGGGTGAAAAGCACACGGTGAATTGCTGAAATGACAGCCCTATATATTAAAGATGTCTGGGCTATTCTCCTGTCTGTTTTTTTGCAGAGAGTATAAATTCTTTTATATTCCCCTCAGCCTATTCTTACTGTACAAAGCACATATTTAATTAAAGCATTCCTCCTCACAGTTTTGTTCTCTTGAACCTGATCCCAAGGATTTTAGGGATGTACCTGTGAATAGATAGTAGGAAAAAATATCTGCCTAGCCTTATGTTCCTCTATTTATCCATGTGTTCACTTCAACATGGAATTGGCAAACAAATCTTAGCTGTTTTTAAAAGCAAAGGCAAATGTATGAGCCCCATCTTCTGCCAGTTTTATTTCTTTAAGTATAAATTACAAGATTACAAAGTTGCCTCAGACAGAAAACCTTTACCCTGCTATAGCATTTTGACTTTTCCACAGAGACAGACACGTTTATTTTTCTGAGAGGTCAGAAGGCTTTTTGCTGTTGTGCTGACATTTTGCATCATCTTCTTCCTTTTGCATCTGAAAGAAAATATGCAGCGATGAAATGACAGTGAAAATGCATTGTTCCGTTAAAGTGACATGGATTATATATATCTGTGCATCAGCAGGTTAGTCACAGGGGCCAGAGAAGGATTCCTTAATCCTTGATGTATGGAGGAGCCAAGCATGACTGAATTTTTTGTCTTCCTTTGATTGCACCTCCACTTTTAGAAGCTCTGTCTTAAAGAAGTGATGCCTTATATGTGGGGAAAAAAGGAGAATATTCCAATTAGAAACAACCTAACTTCTCTGTCACATCTGGCCTTCACTCAATAGTCTCTTGAGCGCAGCTCATAAATAATGAGCCTTGGAGAGTGGCTGTACAATTCCAGTGCATTCTATTGACTTCCAGGGGATGCACAAAAGGATAGTATATATCCTCAGGGCAAAAGCATGTGCTGTTTTCTTGGTCTTCTATCAAATGTATATTGCTAGTAGTTTAATTACTACCTACTGAGTACTGCTGGTAGGTTATACAGGGAACAAAAAGAATTACAGTATATAAACAGAACTGATTGTTGTCTGTTTCTTTATCATTACCCTGCTACCCATTTCATACCTTTTGTCATAGCTTTATGTGATACMGATTAAAAATATTGTGATTTGAAAAAACTGAGGAAAGTACAAGCAAGCAAGCATCAAGGTAAAAGCAAGCAAGCATCAAGAGATAACCTCATCATGTTAAAAAAAAAAACAACCATCCTTTTTCCAGGTACAAATAGTCAAGAGGATGTAAAAAAAAAATCACTTTAATCTCACTGAAATGGAAAACAAATATAAAAATTGTCCACATTTAACTAGATAGCCAGATGCTCAACTGAGGTGAGTTTACTAATTCTATTGACTTCAACAGACCTACCCTTTTTTCATTTATTGGCAGGCTAATAACTTCAGTTTGATGCAGTGTCAAAATCTTTGCAAGTGTTGACAAAAAAAGTAACTGCAGTGTAAGAAAATTAGAAGGAGACATGAAACGAACTTGCTCCATTAACCTTCACGGAAGCATACCCAGGTGGAACATGAAGGAAAGATGGAAACATAAGTCACTTCATGTGATCTGGCTCCTGGTAAATCACATCTTCACCTCAGGTTATCAGAATGGCATGCCCTCAGGATTGGATTTTTTTATTTGGAACAGGGTTTGAAATGAGCAAAGTGAACCATTTTATTGGTAGGAAAGAAATCAATATGCAGATCCAGTTCCAAAATTTTCAAGTCATTATTAGTTTTATAACAGGACAAAGAGAAAAATGCATCTGAGAACTTAAAAACGCTAGATCTGGATTCAAATGTTGTGTCTTTGTCACATATTTAGAGGTATTCTTTTGAGTATATTATTCCTAAGGGGATATTATATGTTGCAAGGTGTTTTCATTAGCCAAATCTGACTGGTCCTTCTGCACACATCTTCTACCTTTAAACTCTTTCCAAGTAGTTTTTCTGGGATCCATTTCCTAAAGGCAAAGGGACTAATTTCATGATGGTATCTGTTTTGTTTTCTTTCCTCTGCAGGCTTAAGTGATAATTTGGTATCTTGTTAGCAGAACAGAAATGAATAACTCAACGTACATAAACTCTTCCACTGAAAATGTGATGGCTTTGGAGAGCCCCTATAAAACTGTTGAGGTGGTCTTCATCGTCCTGGTAGCAGGGTCTCTCAGTCTAGTCACCATAATTGGGAACATCCTGGTCATGGTGTCAATCAAAGTCAACAGGCACCTACAAACTGTCAACAACTATTTCCTTTTCAGCTTGGCCTGTGCTGACTTGATCATCGGCATCTTTTCTATGAACCTATACACCCTCTACACTGTGATAGGCTACTGGCCCTTAGGGCCTGTGGTGTGTGACCTCTGGCTGGCTCTTGACTATGTGGTCAGCAACGCCTCTGTAATGAACCTCCTCATTATCAGCTTTGACAGATACTTTTGTGTCACCAAGCCTCTGACATATCCTGTAAAGCGGACCACGAAGATGGCAGGCATGATGATCGCAGCTGCGTGGGTGCTCTCCTTCATCCTGTGGGCCCCTGCAATTCTTTTCTGGCAGTTCATTGTGGGAGGAAGGACAGTCCCAGATGGGGATTGCTATATCCAGTTTTTTTCCAACGCTGCTGTCACTTTTGGCACTGCCATTGCAGCCTTCTATTTGCCTGTCATCATCATGACTGTCCTTTACTGGCAAATCTCTCGAGCTAGTAAGAGTCGGATAAAGAAAGGGAAAAAGGAAGCTGCCCAAAACCAAGATACAGTTTCCCCCAGCCTTGTCCGAGGTAAAATAGTGAAACCAAACAATAACAACATCCCAACCAGTGGGGATGGGTTGGAGAACAGCAAAATTCAGAACGGAAAAACCGCCGGAGAGACTGTGACAGAGAACTGTGTTCAAGGGGATGAGAAGGACAGCTCTAATGACTCCACCTCTGTCAGTGTGGTTGCTTCCAACGTGAAAGAGGATGAAGCTGCCAAAGATGCCAGCCAGGCTTCTGCCTCCCAAGACCATCTCAAAGTAGAGAACTCCAAGCTGACATGCATCAGGATAGTCACCAAGTCCCAAAAGGGTGACTGCTGTGCCCCCACCAACACTACTGTGGAGATTGTAGGCACCAATGGGGAGGAGAAGCAGAATAGTGTAGCACGGAAAATCGTCAAGATGACAAAGCAGCCAGCCAAAAAGAAACCACCTCCTTCTAGAGAGAAAAAAGTAACAAGGACTATTTTGGCCATCCTCCTGGCCTTCATCATCACCTGGACCCCATACAACGTGATGGTGCTCATCAACAGCTTCTGCACATCCTGCATCCCTGGCACTGTATGGACCATAGGTTATTGGCTCTGTTATATCAACAGCACCATCAACCCTGCTTGTTATGCGCTCTGCAATGCTACTTTCAAGAAGACCTTTAAGCACCTTCTTATGTGTCATTACAAGAATATAGGAGCTACAAGGTAAAAATAATAATAAAAATAATAATGGAAAAGGTGAAGAAGTTACAAATTAAATTAAAAAAATAATAATGTCATAGCACCTTATGCTCTTCTATGGAATGTGCAATCCAGGATGTTAGTGGAAATACTGACATGGGACATCAGCTCCACCCCTAAGAACTACACTTAAAAACATTTTTTTACTTATTGAAAATAAATCTTGAGGACGTGGGGTTGTTTGAGGAATTATTCAAGTATGTGGACTGGAGGCACAGTTCCTTGCTTTCTGAGACTATTCTGCAGAAGGGCTTTAGAGTTTACAATTTTTGGTCATTCTGTGTAAAATATTTGCTCTTCTTTTTTTTTCTTTTTTTTTTCTTTTTTTTTTTTTTCTGTGTCTGTTTAATATGTCTTCATCTAAGTGAAAAAAAAGAGGGAATTTTAACAATAACTGTGTGGAAGAGGCATAGGAATTTGGAAGATCATTACATAATCCAAATGAATCATGGTAGAATGTTTCTAAGGCTCAAAGTTGTCTAAAGCTTTTTTGTCGCTGTCATGTATGAACCTTAATGTTAGGTAAAACCATGATGAAAGTTATTTTATGTTGTTTATGACTCTACGATTTCCAAAACTGCATCAGTTCTGAAAGTGTACTTATGCTCAGCACATAACCGTTGTCTAACCTGTGTATCATTCAAAGTCTGCCTCTTGCCTCCTTCTAGGGGCTTTTGTTCCATGATTCCTTCATCGTGTCAAGACAAAAGTGAAAAAAAGCAGTCTTTTCCAGATTGCTACATCCTAAGACTATTTCAGCATCCATGTAAACCAAAGCTTTTGAGATAATTTTGTTCACTTTGTTTGTCATATAACATCCACACGTGGATTTGTCTTTTACCTCCATGAGCCTTTTCTTCCTTTTTGTACCAGGGCACGAAGACTGAATATCAAAAAAAGTTGTAAATTCAAAGGTCTCATCCAGTCAGCCACCATGGTGGCCAAACAAAGGACCTCAGCTAAAGAATAGAAACAAGCTTCTTACTAGGAACATGGAGGTTACATCCTTTTAAAGTTGGATGTACAGATGAAGAGGTATGCTGAGGCTCCACAGAATGAATAGTTAATATTAGATGACCACACTCTTGACCGGTCAAAAGTGATTCACACTCATTTATTGAGGAAAAGAATAAGATGGACTGACATGCCCACATGGATCAAGCTCTGCCTAAGCCCTTAGTGTGAAACCAGGGTCCTTCCTCAGTGTATCCTGGACAAGATGTTTACTTTGTGGAAAAGATACTGGCTACATTGCCTTTTGTACCAGCTGGGAGCAACATTTTCACTGTAAGCCAAGGGATAACGCTAATAAAAAGGCAGAGAGGAAAACAGTGATTACACAAAACCAGATACTGAAATAGTCTGGATGGGGCGCTGGCAGGGGTCAAGTTCAAATGTTATCTGCTATCCACACCAGCTCAAATTCAAATTATTTCAGCCTGGCAAAGAATTTACTATTTCAATATTTGATATTTACTGTAGCACAACTGAGCACTGTGTGGATAGGACAAAGTGTATCAGATTACTGAAAACAGCAATTGTCTGTGAGTTATGCATATTCTAGTTACCTCCTTCTTAGTAACTCTAACTTCCAGGCACTAGTGAAGGTACACCTTGTTACCAAAAAAAGTAGCTTGCTGCATAGACAGTGTCCTGAGAGACTGTCTTCTGGAGTGAAAGCCACCTACCAAACAGGACACCAAATCATTCTGTTATTTCATGACATTAGAGTCTTCCAAAATGCACTTCAAAATAGCAGCCTTCAAGATTACAAGGAAATTAATCTTTCAGACTTAAGTTTTACATTTGACAAGCTTATTGGAACACAGTGTCAAAGCACTTTGGCAATATGACAATTTTCATGTTTCGAAGTACAAGTTCCTAGCAGAAAGTGAAAATGAGGAGGATTAAACTGCAGTAAATTAAGGCCACATTAAACTCAGGATTAATGTGTCTTAATATGCTCTCATTGATTTTATACCCCTAGTGATTTCATCCTAATATATCTAAGTGTCTCCATACAGCCAAGGATCTAATTTTGCAAACGACACTCGCCTTGAGTCATATTTACTATCACTATTTTCATCTTCCTGCTTGTAAGGAAGAATTAGTCAATGATAAGGCTTGCAAAACTACATTTACTAGGCTTATCTTGAAAAGTCAAGGGAAAGACTTACATGATCATTTCTAGGTCATTCATTCTCTGACTGTTAAAAAATCCAGATAAAAACCAAAGGTAAAATGAAATCTGTTCATTTTCTAAATCTTACTTCTTTAGAAAAGTTTCATAAAAGAAACACACCTGCTTCTTTCTTTCATCAAGTGCTGTGGGTATCAATAGCACAGGTACTCAAATTGGGAAATAATGGTTTGTATATTCTTCTTTAATCTTTTAACTCCAGTTTTCCAGGTGTGCAAATCCTTTATTCTGACCTTCGAAGCTGTCACTTGTTCATAAATTATGAATTCCTCTAACAGCTAAAGACACTTCTACAAGTTAAGAAGTGCAAGATATAGATTGCAGTTATACTTTTTCATCATGTGATGTGATGACACTCAAAATACCATGCAGAAAAAAAGTATTTTGGGGCCAGCATTCATTAAATAAACAAAAAAAACCAAAAAAGAAAAATCTTCAATTTGAGGATTTCTAGCACTTCTCCGTAGCACCACCCCCACTTTTGATCCTAAAGGACAAGATGTTTTGATTTGTGTTATAGTATATTTAAAAGGCTTGTAGGACACACAATGCTGTGTATTTCCACCTTGTACCAGTTCAATGAAAAAATATTTCCATGGTACATCCACATTCACAGACAATTAAACACTGTAAAAACGGATGACATAATGTACCTACACATGTACCCACAGGCATGCAAACACACACCCCAACATGGTTGATATACATGTGAAATAATCATCTAACATTTGAGATATTGCATGGGATTGTGTCCGTGTTGTGCTCATTGGCAGCTGGTGGGAAGAGCAGAGCCAACACTTACTCATGACAGTCTCCCCCCTCCCGGGGGCAGGGAGGAGGCAGAGCCTGCCCTGAGATACTGGGAACCTCTTGGGTCTTCAGTTGGTTGTGGCTCAGTAAGACAAAAAGTGGGATAATCTTTCAGAGCTGCAAAATAATTTGTTCTTTTGAACATCTTTTGAGCTCTCATGTCTTTCCTTTGTGTCCCAAACCACATCCACCAGGTTTCACTTCCCTTCTGAGGGATAGTTCTGCGAGACGTAGATGTCAGTCTTGAAGAGCAGAGCTCCCTGGGGACCTCCTCCGGCTTCGCCAGCTGTCACCTGCACCCCGTCGCCCTCAAGGCCCCAGGTGGCCCTGCTGCTGGTGCTGCCACGTCTTCATCTTGGACTTGGCCAGAGGATCCCAGCAGCACATCCATACCATGTGCTGTGCTGGCCACTTTTATTTCACATAGAAATTGAGAAAACTGTGCAGGTGACTCATGAGAAAAAAAAAAAAAAAACAACAAAAAAATGCAGTTAGCACTTCTTGTCCTCTCCTTTTCTTCCTCTAAATTATTTCTAGAAACAGGCTAAAACTGAAAAGGCCCAAACAACCCTTGACAGCAGCCCTTCTGCAGCAGGATCTGTCACATCGGCAGATCCATGGGGAGTGAATTGTACTGTCACAGGCCAGACCTACCTTCACTCTCCAGGGAGAGAACAACAGCCTGAAGATATGTCAATCCAGCTGTCACCTTTTCTGAGTACCAAAGACATCTGTGGTTAAAAAAATTAAAAAAAAAAAAAAAAAAAAAGAAAGAAAAAATGGAAGAAAGAAAAAAGCTGAAGTTGAGAAATCTATTTTCCAGTAAATACAAAACCTAAGAAAAATTTCTGTCAGCCTTCTGTTTGGGATTTTCATTTGATTTACTAGGAATCATGAGGATCTGTTCAGAGATAGCAAAGTGTTTGAACATTGCCTGATGAAAAATAGTCTAAAGTCAACAAACACATCTATATAGGTCAGTTTTTCTTCCATTCTTTCTTTTTTGCCTCACAAATGCTCATGGGGATGGGAGTGTTCAAATGGACCCCAGGGATCAGCTTTTTGGCATCCACAAAGCATGAAGGGGACAAAAGCAAGCACTAAATCTATCAGCCCTCTGTTTTGTATTTTTCTGGTGGAGGAAAACATATCGACAAGAGGAGGCATCTTTACCGAGTGTGGCCATGGTGAGAAGAGCCCACACAATAGTGAGGAAACCCTCGGGGTGTCCCAGCTGCTCCTGGCCAATCCAGCTGGGACAGGGGCAGGAGGGGATGGTAATTTTTTTGTTTGTTTCATCTCCTGATGGATTCAAATGTGTCCGTGTGTCTGCTTTGCAGTGGGACTTGCTAGTAAACTCACTGGCCCCTTCCCCAGTTTTGATTAATTTTGATCCCTGTTCTTCATTCCTATGGATACGATGGCTGCCCCAGTGCTGCCTGTGGATATGGCTCCTGGTTTCTCCTGTGGTGCTGAGGTGGTACACTTTGAGTTTTTCACCTCGACTGGCAGCATTTCTCCTTGCCACTTCCATTACCTAAAACAGATCCTGGCACCAGCCTTGCGGGACCAAATAGGTAAAGCACCCTCACAGCCATCATGCTGCAAACCTGGCGCGATCCAGCTGAGGAGGCAGGAAGAGTGCTGCTGATATTTGTTTTGCCTCCCTCCCCTTACAATAATTCCTAAAAATCTTTTTTTTTTTTTTTTTTTTGACAAATCAGGGTCAGAATTTTGACAAATCAGGCTTCTTGTGGGATGCTAAAGTCTTAGGAAAGAAACAGCAGGAAAACAAACTGGTCCTGTGGGTGGGAGGTGTTTGCTGACAAGTAGTGGGTTTGGAGTCTAATAGCCTTTGATATTTTTAAAGATCTCCTAGATGGCTCTGTACTCTCAGCTGGCAGCAGTGTAAGTGGTAGAAATTGAGAAGCTTAAAAGAAGTGAGCTTTTCTTCACCCCTGGGTCTACAGATGTTTTATATAACATGTCTAGAGACACTTGCTAGCGATATGATTTCTATACAGTATCACTTTTATTGTTCTTGTATATCAAGAAAAGCTCTAGACTTTTAAGAAACTTTTTTTTTTTTTTTTTACTTATAGAAGATCTTTCCCTGAAGGAAGCTGAGGGATGGTCCTTAATTTGCTGTGACTTCTTTTCTCATTTCTCTGCCTGACTTTCCTCCTTCCTCACTTTAACAAGTACGTCACCTGTGTTTCAGCTACAGGTGTGCATTTTCTCTTGCCTTTCAGGCACTGTAAATGTTGGTATTCAAACTCTTTAACCCCACCAAAATACTGCCTTCCCTAGCATGCAAATCCCCCTCCACTGAAGCCCAAACTACTGTGTGRAGTGAGAAGTTCCATAAATCCTTTCCGCATGGGTTTTAAATTGGAAGTAAAAAAAAAACCTCGCGTGAAACAGAGCCCAATCCATTCTCTTCTTCCCCAGTTTTGTCATCTCTGTACCAGAAACAGTGGTGGATAATGGGAAAGAGTGAGTGTTCTTGTAGTGGAATATCATGCAGCAACATGCATGGATTAATTTTATGCCCTGTGCAATGGTAAGGCAGCCCTCCCTTCCCTTGGATCCCCTTTCATTCCTGTGCTTACCAGCAGAGTATTCACTGAGAAACCAATCCTAAGAATGTAATCATGGCAAGGCTGAGCTGGACATGAATCATTTACCACAACCAATGCAATTATTTCTCCTATATTTTTACTTCCCTCCTTTTGCTATGGCCTCTTTTGCTACATTGTGGAACTAGTGGGTCACACGAGTGTATCAATCCTCCCAGGCCTCGTATTTCAGGATAATGGGTAGATTTGTTATACACATGTCATTCCGGTATTAATCAAATAAAGGGAAACAAATTCTGGTGTCTTTTCGCCTTCCAAAGCTCTGCAAAACCTGAAAAGTGCAATGATGTAACTACGCTTTTTCATCATTTTATAGTGAGGTTTGTTTTTTTTTTTTTTTTTTTTTTTGACCATACTTGCCAAGAAGCACACAGAAACTGTTTTCTTTGAGATGCCCCAAAGTGCTCTGTCTCTCTGGGAGAAGTGGCTGTGGGTGGTACGTGAGGCAGTATGATCAAAGCCCATGTTAGAGTGGCCTTTGGAAGGAAGGATTTCGCTGAGTGTTTAACGTTTGGACTGTCTCACCTGACAGCACTGAAGAAAGCACGGGGGGACAAGCTTGGCATGCCCTAACTTGCGAAGGGACAGACAGGTCGTGGTTGGATTGCTTTTCTGCTCCCCCAGCTCATGTAGGCTGTGGGGAGCGGGGGGAGATTTCTGCCCCCACTGGGCATCCATCTCTACACCTCTATCCCAAAGACAGCCCTTCTCTGAAGCACATCATGGTAGTAGTGGTAGTAATAATAATAAAAACACTGGTGAGAGTGCCATGGTTGTCAATAAACAGACCTTCTTATATCTTATCCCTTAATTCTGGTGCCACTTTGCAGAGGTGGTTGGTAAGTCAGAGACTAGCAGTTTGTAAATACCTTTAGATAGTGTGTTTTAACATGACCAACACCATACCTTGACTGTGTAAAAAATAATACATTATGTGTAATACTATCCAGATAAGGTTATAATGTAAATATATCTACAATGAATGTCCAATAGCTCTTCAAGCTCTATGTAGGAGGAAGAACCTCATCTCTTCTTGAGACTTTTTAACTTAAGGGTATGGAAAACCTGTTATTCATTTATATAAAAAACCAACTGCATTCTTTTCTTCAAAAGAAAATACTACTGCAAGAAAGAAGGGAATGCATTATATGTATGTGATATCCAAAATCATATAGTAAAACTGGGAACTGAGGATCTTACAAGTCGGGGACTGGTCAAATTCCTGATGCCGTACATTTGATCTCATATAAATAAGATAAGCACAAGTTTATGGTTAGCTGTGTAAAGCTGACTCACTTGATTATATATACATTCTAGAGATATATTTATATATGCTGTATAGATATATACATATTATACACAACATTCATACAGTGAAAGCAAAGTTTGATAAAGTCATATTAACTGGGAATTTGGATGTAATGTTGTGCTCCATTTGGAAGAAAAACATCTGTGTTATTCAGCAACATTCAAATATGTTATGCAGGGTAAAGGAAGAAGGTGTTTCACCAAAACAACTCATGAAAGACTGAGATGATGAGGGTTTGAAATATCTTGAAGACACAACTAAAATTACATGCAATATATGTGTATGTACTTCTGCTGAGTTGTATTCCTAGTTAAAGCATTGCATTAAACAGCGCATTATAACAATAATAAAAATGTTTTTGTATGTGTTATCTCTGTTTATTTTTTCTTTTTTACTGAGTGAATTACCCTGTGAAATGTGAAACTGGGATAATAAGTGGAGAAAAATAGTTTCCTTACAGTAGCCACGGGGCTGTGAGACTGTCTGTAGTAATAAAGAGAAAAATTCCAACTTTCTTTTCCCCAGCCTTCTTGGCAAGCGTGAAGTTCAAGAGAGGTCTGGAGTACCACTTTACTCGTCCTTGTCTTGTCCGCATCTCTGTTCCTTCCTCATTTCACCTCTCTGGTGACCCTGCTTCCTTCAAAATATTTCACCTTTAACTGCAAGGTCCCTTCAGCAATCTGATGAGGACCTCCAATAAAACATTCGTCCATATATTTCTGTCATCCAAGTGTTAAAAGGGAATAGGTAAGACTCTTTTGTAGGCATCCTGTTACATCAAAGTAAAAGAAATTTTTAGTTAATTATGAGGGGTGATGGCACCACTAAAAACCAAATATATTTTGAGCTCCCTTTGCCTTATGAATGTAAACCTAGCTGCATGGCATACCTAGAAAGCATCTGGGAATAGGAGTAAAGAACATAGGTTGCATATGTTCAGCTCCTCATGGTCTCAGGATACTGTCTCACCCCCACTTCAGGAGCAGACAGGGCTCAGATGCAGCAAAGGAAGACAGTGGTAGTGACTGGGGACCATCCCTGCCCAGGTAAATCTGGCTTTTGGTTCACAGTCAGTCTAGCAATTTGACAAGTGATTGAAGAGTGGGTCTCCTGAGCATAGTGGGTGCATCAGCCCTGTCAGGATCGGGATACTTCAGTCCAGCTGCTCCAGAATGGAAAGAAGTAATTTTAATAAGGGACTCCATATTGACTTCTTCTTTCTAAATTTTTTCTTTGTTAATATTTGAGGATTTTCACTGATTCCACCTTTTCAGGACTTTACACCTATATCTTTGTCCTCTTTGTCTAAGAATTCCCACCACTGCCATTTGCTCTATTGTTTCTTCAGTCCAAGCTCACCTTCAGCTATTTCACCACCTTGCTGTCCATAAGCTTTCCAAAATCACTTTTTCACCTGCCTTTTTCTCAAAACAATCAGATAAATTTCTGTGTTTGAATATATTCCTTTKCTTGCCCTGTATTTAAGTCCCTTGTGCTCTGCAGAGCATATACTCTACTGATAGGCTGTAAGGTGGAAAATACTATGACGTCTCTTTACAGGTAGATCCTGACGGTCAAAAGACACTTGTCAAGGTCACAACAGAGACACAAACAGGTACCTGAACTCTGTTTTCCCCAGCCACAGTCTACTTATTTCTGATCCATCTCTTCCATTCAAAGAACAGATTACCGGTTTCAGACCCTGCTATGCTAACAGTCACAGATCATACACATAACTCAAATTGTTCAGTATACTGCTACAGTCCAGATAATTCTCTCACACACACACCATCCTATAACTGCCAACATATGGCTCTAGGGGAGCCTCAAGATGCCAGTGGAAGAGGTTTCTGCAAATACAAGAGTTAACTTCCAAATGGGTGGAGTTGCCAATCCTGTTTAAAACACAGCGTGGCAGGCCAAGACTTAATCCCCTGCTCTATGTGTTTTGGAAAGCAGAGTCCAAAAAAAAACCTTTTTCCAGCATGCACATTTTTTTATTTGTACGTGTTCACTTAACATTACAGAAAACCTACAACTAAGGGTACCTGTAAATTCAGAGCACTGAAGCTAAACTTTTGTTTGTCTTCCCAGAGGAGTTTAGCCACATTTGACTGACTTTTGAAAACTTTTTGAATATTTTGAAAACTTTGTTGCCAGAGTTGATCACACACAGGGGAAAAAGAACACGGCTGGTGCCAAACTACTCATCTCCCTGCCTAAGCCATTCACTTGGACTCATAGTTTCACCACTGGTCTGTGAACAAGGTTACCTTTTCCTTTAAAAGAATAGAATCACACTCAAGCACAATAAAAATTGCCACCTCAACCTCCACGTACAGCCAGTAATGTTTACAGTTAATGTAATATCTAATAATATTCACCCTCTCCCCTCTGAAGAGACATCTTTAGACCCAGACCAGAACTGTCTTTATTGTTTCCCTCTGAGGGCTTTTATTAGCAGAAAAATTTGTAACTACCTACTCCTCCCTGAGTTCTGGAAACACCCTGAGAAAATCAATACAGAGAAATGTTTCTATTTTGTAAATCCATTAACTCTGTTTCTGGCCTTTTGCCAACCATTGTATGCACCGTCTAGACATGAGAACCTACTTGGCAGTGCTAGGAAATTGATTTTGCCACCTTCTTCTCAATGGAGCTTGCCAACTTCATTTCTACCAACACACAGAACCAGGGAGAATAATAAAACCAGCAAGAATGATATCAAAGAAATGGAGAGACAAAAATACCCCCTTCCTTCTGCCCTCAATCATTGCTCTGTCTTTCCCCCCCCTCCCTCTTTCCTTCCTTTGCTCCTTCCTCCCTCCCACTGTCCCTTTCTTCCTCTCCTGTCTCTGAAGTGTCTCAGCTAGCTCTCCAGGTTTCACTCTCTCATTAACAACTTGCTAAAGGTGCTGAATAAATCACTATGAAAGCAAAGCCTTTGGCTTAAAAATGTGAAGCAATGTAGGAGGGAAGGAGGCAAGGAGGAATGCCTCAAAAAGCTCTTGAGTTAATTCATTTAAGTGTAGAGACCAAAAGCTTTCCTTGACTCCCACCGTAATTGTTACTATGATTTTGCCTGCAGTTGAAAAACACTCAGAGGCAGGGCTGAGCAGGGGTGATTGGATCCATATGGCACAGGAGCAATATTCCCAAAAGGAAGTTACTGGTGGCAGCTGCAGCTGCACCAAATCATTTTCTGGGAGTATGGGCACAATGAATCTGTGGCATTGTAAAATTCTTCCTGCTAAAACTCCAGCCTAAAAAAGAATAGGCAGCAAGGTCAAAGCAGTTAAATCTCTCCAGCATGGAAGATACAGCTCAGCTCCCCTTACAGATGAGAAGACTAAGAAGTGCCAGTAGCCCCAAGGAGCAAGAGCTTCCCTCTGTAAAAGTCACATTCTTTGGCAAAAATTAAGATATTCCTGGGTCATCTGGCCAGCCTGTTATTTTGGGTAACAAGGGCTAAGCTACAGCCAACGATTGCATGTGTTGCAACAGGAGGGTTAGACTTCAACCTTCCTGCCAGGAGCCAACAGCTAAAGATGAGAGCAGAATTCAGTGTATACAGGCTTAGTTATTAAAATAGTGGATGTTCTATAGAAAATATAAATGAGACATTTCAAATATGGCCATCAAATCCCAGATTTTGTTATGCTGTCTTCCTAAAATGATAAAGAAACCAAAAGTTTTCAATGGTTTTAATTGGTATATTTTCCATTATATGTATAGAAAAAAAAACCCACATAACTTTATACAGTTAAATGAGTCTCTTCCCAGCCCAGGTGTGCACAGCCCCGGGGTTTCAGTATTTGTTAGATTTTATAGATGCAGCTGTACCAATAATTATAGTAACAGATATTATGCTGGGAAAAAAATCACTGCTTAATGATTAATTACTTTTTTGTGCCCACAGTCAGAGTCACAATCTCAGATGTACTCCTTCTGACATGGGTTGTGCAAGGGATGAGAGAAAAGGTAGAGTTGGGAGGAAAGGAGAGAAATCCATTATGCAAAGTTGCAAACAAGAAAACAAAATTAATTGGTTCTCGTGCCTTTGCTCTGCATCCAGGAGTGTCTTTCATCTACATCCCTCTGCGAGAACATTCAGTTCTTATAACAGCTACTGCTGATGCTGTCATGTCCATTTCGTATGTCCTTGAATGCAGCAGAGCCACCTTTGAGGTAAGTTTCCCAAAGGTGTAGGAGAACAGTCTTCTTTCCCTGCTCTGATTGCAGTGTCACGGCTGGCATGAGGCTGCCCTCCTCCTCTCCCACAAAGGCTCTTCATGTGAAGTGAGCAAAGAAATATGCTCCGGTCCTTGGTGCTCCAGGTCGGTGCAATGCAAGTGGGAAAGGGCAGAGCAGCACTGCTCTGCTAACACTGTCTGACATCCCCATCATGTTAGCTCCTCTCCGTCACTCCGTATTAACATGCATCTTATCGAACGTGCTAGGAAAGTCACTTTGCAATAACATTACCACATATGAATACTAACCTGAAATGAGAGGAGCCTTACAAAGGAAACTGCTAATCTGATTACAAAGGTCTAATGTGACAAAGCCCCAACGGCCAAGGAAGGGACAGGCAGTAGTTTCCATGCACTTTTTCCATTTTCATCCTCCTTTCCTGCTCCTACTTTGCATTTTGTGCAGAAGGGACAAAATAATAACAGATTTGGATTCAATTCTGTACAAGCCACTGATCTTCCTGTTTTGCTGGACACTTAGGTTGTGACTGTGATGAATAAGCAATGAATATAATGAATAAAAAAAAAATCTACCTTTTGTTGTTTATTTGCCAGGAGAAGCCCTGAGATTCTGGTTTAAGGTAATTTCAGTTGCACAGCCTATCTCCTGCTGTATTACCTTTTGCCTAATGTTCAAAGTTACCTCCTCCAAGGGGCTTGTTTTTCATTAGGTTACGGGCCTAATCATGAAACAGCAATTCCTTAGGGGCCCAGACAGTGCTGATTATCTTCTAATGAGATAAAGTACCTCTCATCTCTAGGTCACTGCCTTGAAATCATCTCTAGCTCCTCAGTGGCTAAAAGTGATCACAATCTGTTGATGACAAAATATGTTAATGGTGGTGGCTACTGCTGCCCCAAAGCAAAGCACTTAAAGGAAGAACCTAGATAAAAATGTAGAACTTGCTTAGGTAGGGAGGGCTATAATTTTTATCTTTAATTTCTGCTGGTTTTCATCGTGTCAGCAGCTCATCTGAGACAAATTCAAAACTAACCTTCAACTCAGAGCAAATATAAGCCCTTATATTTGCCAGGAAATTATATTAGACTGAAACTGGGTTTTTTTGCAATATCATACCTGTAGTGACATAAGCATCAGAAAAGCAATTCAAAACTAGAAATTAAAAATTCAGTAAAAATGAAAAATTCATTTAATACAATTCCATCATTTATTCATTGCTTTTTGTATATATTTCTATATGGTGTTATGACAAATCAGTGGAAGTCATGCACCATATAACATACGATTTTGAAACAGATTTTTTTCACGATTTCTTATTTCATAGGAAGTTGTAGAAACAAGCTTTTGTTCCAAGCCTAAACAAAACAAAGCAGAATAATAATTTCCTAGTCTTCCATTAATTGGAAAACTATATTTCAATGTCTTTAATATTTACATGTCTTCTTCATATGCATATAAACAGACATATGTACAACTGAAAATATTTTTCAGTCTCATTGAAGAAGCTGAAGACCAGGATGTTGATGTGCTGGGCATTATACAAAAGCAGGCACAGAAGCTGAAGTATAAATAACTACCATCTCCTTAGTACAAATATTTATTTCAAGATTTCTATTATAATTTGTATTCAGTGTAATTGTGCAGAGTATGGTTTGAGCGGACCAAAAAAGAAATCTGCTATTTTAAACCTTAGGAAAACACTGAAAAGCAATACTTTTTTCCCAGTCTAGAGCATGGATGTTTGCTGTCCCATTTTTGTTCTGTTTCTCAAAGGGGAGGAGGTGGCTCAGCACCAACACACAGCCTATCCTTCATGCCTGGTGCAAACATGCCTCTCCAGACACCTGGGACCAACGGACCCCTGTAAGGGTTTATGCCAGCTGAGCAAGGGCAAGAAGGACCCTTGTAAGGCAAGAAGGGAGCTCTCCTCTCTCTGCACAGCCTGGGTGCCAAATTCCCTGCACCCCTCTATTTCAGGAGCACAGCTCTGTGTATTGATCAGCACAATACAGCTGTCCACCCACATGGTTATTAATGGATAATAAACCGCTCAAGCACCCACAAACAGCATTTTTCTTAGGAAGCACCAGCCTGAAATCAATTAAATAACAAGAAGGGCTCTAAGAAGTGCCATCAATTGCAAAAATTATTACACTCTCAGGATGTCTCACTGAAAACTCCCACACAAAACAATTAGATGTCAGCTGCTGCTGTGTCTTAATCGGGAGGTCTCAGCATGGTCACAGAGCCCCTCATGGGCACTGTCTGGTGCCGAGCGGCAGTCCTGCGTGGAGCCCCCGGCTCCCCAGGTCCCTCCTTGTTTAGCAACCTGATTTGACTACTGTGGTGTCTTTACGAGTGAAAGAGAACAGCCTGAAAGGAGCACAGAGAACAAAGCACAGAAAAAAATGAGCTACAGCTGGCTTCCAGTAAGGAGCGAACGCTGTTTGCTGGCCAAAAAGCCCCAAAATGTTGTTGTGCACCTTCCAAGGGAGGTATGAGGAAACATGCGGTATTCCATTTTCATTGTTTCATTTAACAGCTTACTGTTGGTGTATGTGAAAAAGGCAAGGGTACCAAAACACAGAGCAAATTCACCTGATTTTAAGGGCAGTGCAAAAAAGAGCTAGATAGATATAACATTTATGCTCAGGAAAAAGCAAGACAGGGTTTCTTTTCCTGGTTGTTTTTCTTAGTAATAAACAAGTTATTTTAAGTACTCTCAGCTATGTTCTGTAGTGTAAAGCAACTTCCATCCTGGCTTTATCACATTTCTCATACTGAGACTGTAACAGGCAAAGCAGAAAGGAAGGGTGATTGACTTCAGGTTACTAGTCCACAGCAAGGGGAAATAGTGAGCAAGCATCTTCAGCAGAAGTCAACAATACCGAACAGGTCTTATTTCCCCTGTGCCCACACTTCTGACATAAAAAACAAATAGTCCAGAAGTTTCAGCAAGAATTATAATACAGGAAGGCAACAAAACATACCCAACATACCCATACTTTTTGCCATAAGGACAGAGAAGCAGTCATACAAGATGACAGAGAAAAATATTCTACTTAAAAGAGCTCAGAAGAACTTACATGGGAGCTGAGCAAGGACTTTGAGTATGCAAGTATCAGGCGCAGGCTCCCTGTGCAGTAATAGGACAGCAGGTAGAGGGCTAAGTAGAGGACTGGTAAAACATCCCTAGTGCCTAAATACTTGCAGCTGCATTGCTAGAGCTGCCTCTGCCTGCTGAGTGCTGACCAGGGAGGCTCTCAGTTCATCCCCAAGCTCTGCTGGGATTCAAAAACTCATAAACAAATATTCCTCTGCCTGTCTGGCCTGAGGCAATGCGCGTTCTCAGAGCAAACCTGCCAGCTGGGCTCTGCTGCCCACGCTGCCAACAGGGCAGCGCAACCCACCTTTAGCAGCCCTCCCCGTGGCCACGGCACTTGGGCAGAGCATGCCAGGTGGGGCTCCCACGCCCCTGGGGTGATGCAGAACAGTGTCTCCCAGCCATGCTCCACACTGGCAGTGAGACCGGGCTCTCAGCAGTGTCTCCTCATATCTCCTGGCTGAAATTTTCCTACTTTTCAAGAACGACTTAAAGTAGTCTGGAGCAAAAGAATGACTCCTTACCCACTGGATAGCTGGTGTTAGGATACTCACCTGGGGCAGCAGATACCTGTGGATGCCTAGATATTAGCTGAGCCAACTACCAGTACTGACTTTTCCTCTTTTTTGTCAGTGCTCCAACCACATTAGGTGGTCACTCTGTTTAGCCCAATAAGCAGAAAAGTTTTAGCTGGATCAGTTGCTCTTACAGATTCAAATGGAAGATGGATGCTTGAATCTTCTTGGACAAGACAGACAGAGATGTGAACCAAGGTTTTCTAGAGCTAGGCAAGCATTCCTGGGCCACTAAAGTATTGCTTCAAGTCTGAGAAACAGGCAGCAAGCTGGGGCAAAGTTGCATCTAGGAATACAAAATAGAAGAAAGTGTTCCATTTTATTAAGCCCTCTTTTTTTCCTCACTGCCTCCAGTTAACCAAAAAAAGCAGTTCCTTCCCAGCAAGCCAGCTTTCAGGCCTTTCTCTCCAAGGCACCCAGCTCCTTACAAAGGGAGCTTTTCAGGGCCCTGTCATTGAAGGGAAGCATACCAAAAGGTCTGGCATTGCAGTGCCCAGCTCCTTATGTGGCTCTGAGTTTATTAATGAGGTAGATGGATGTGTTGAAGGTCTGCATCTGAACACATCCCAGAAGGTCCATTCCTATCCGTGACATACATATATTGGGAGCAATTCAAACCCAACAGAATAACTACAGCAGTAGCCTGGAAAAAAGTTACGCTTTCTTTCAGTGCTCCAAGAAGGCAGTATATTCCTCATGGCACATTCATCATTACAAATGTGTCTGCAGCTGAAGATGATTGTTGCCTGCTGTTTAATCAGAAGGAAATGCATTGCAATGATAAATCATTCCCATGGAGGAGTTTCACAGGCGGCTCTCCCAGCTGGGGACCCCAGGCTGCCACCCAGGATGCTCCGCCACCTGCCCAATGCTTCAGGCTCTTCAAATCAGGATCCAAAGGGGTTTCTTCTGTCCAGCCCCAGAAGAGGGATGTTTCATATGTAAACCTGATTTGCCAGCCGACCACAAACACAAAGTAGGCTAATAAGAATTACACACAGAAACAGGCCTGGTAGCTGAGATGATGAATCAGCTCAGGTTTCATCGCTCAGCACTATTTTTTGAATTAAAATTAAGCTCTTGATCTCCCTCAACCCTCCCCACCCCTGCCACCCTTCCTCTTTCCTCTCCTCCCATCCCTCAGCTTTCACCTCGAGGAAAGACCTAGTGGCAACCCTTTGCCTTGTGCTGAGGGTCACAGGCTTCTGGAGTTATGGAGATGTCAGTGGTGATGCTCTCACTGTGCAAGAGGCTGCATTTGAACATGAACTCGCTTCCTTGTAGGCAGCAATCTTCCTTGAAAACTAAGTTTCAGCGGTTATGAGACCCCTGGTCATCTTTAGGACTATCTGAAATGGGATGCCAAAAGAAATGAAGGTGTATTCTGAACCCTTTTTCTCTTTTGAAATCACAGCATGCAAATTTTTGAAAATAATGAGATTAGGTGATTACTACAGTCTTCCAGCTGAGATGTTTTTTGGATGGCACTATTTCTTTTAGAAATAAAACAACAGTTCAGACAGAGATTCAGATAATCCAAAGCATGTACTGAACCTTCTTTGAAACTTAATCCATTTGCAAGCTTCTCATTTTACATTAAGTGAAGGAACATTCAAAAGAAATGTATTTTTAACTGTGCTTTAGATTCACCACACAGCACGAATGCATGAGGGATGCCATTCCAGAATGCCATCTCTTGTGTTTTTAGGTACATCACCTCTCTGTATTCCTGGGACCTTTCCTCATCTATGGCATGCTTAGTAGAAAATGAAGAAGAGGATGTTTTGAAAACAAAACATTTTACGCTTACGGTTAAAATCTTCTCATAATCTTTCATCTCTGGGGAAAGTTGCATGGGTACATCTCTGTGTACCCTTTGGAACTGTCCTATAAAAATCTCAGTGAAAAGAGAATGAAATTGGGCAGAATAATCTATTTCCTGTGCAGAAATCACCACTGATACTGGTGAGATTCAGCATTAGCATTCTCTTGTAGCCAGCTATAACCCTACCCCGCAGTGAGGTGGTCTGATCCTAATTTGCCTCTGTCAGCTATTTATCTGCCTTTATCATGGCAGTTTGCTATTTTTTTATTAAGCATAACTAGTGAACATCCATATAAACAAGAATCTACAATTTTTTTCTATCATGTCTCTACAACTAAAACTGCTACTTAGCAAATCTTCAAGGGAGAAAGCTGGCATGTAAGCCCAGGGCCTGCATGCCCTTCAGTATGGGGAAAAGTACCAGAGAGTGAGTTCAGATTCTTTTCTCAAAATCCTGTCATTTGAGGTCAGATGACAAGGTACAGACTCTTTCAGTGCTGGAATGAAAAATACATACTTGAGTCAAGCAAAGCTATTTGTCTAAAGTTTCTCAAAAATTATACCTGGGAAAGAAGAAAGCCAAAGCTTCAGAATGAATAATTAAAATATTTTCATGAAAATGTCAAAAGAAAGCAATATTTTTGAAAAATCGTCTAAATTATATTTTAGTAAGTGGAAAATTTAAGGAAAGGAATGGAAAAACAAGGTTTGTTTAATTTAAATAGATTTTGACAGGATGTCTAGTGAGAAATCATTTCGTTTGACCTAATAGTTTTTATTATTATCATTCACAGTAACTTATGAGACAGAAAAAGTAATTGCAAAACTTTATCTAGAAAAGATCAATATGATCACCTAGTCTGACCTTCTGCATAAGACAGAACATGGGATACCATCAAGTGATTCCTACAGCAAGTTCAGAAATTCCACTTGAATTAACTTTATAGAGAAACTTTCTGCTGAACCTTGAGACAGTTTTAAAATAATCCTGGTTTAATGACAGCAGTTGCTGGCAGATATAATCCATTTCTCTAAAAGGTTCTTCAGTGATTGATTATCCTTATGTTAAACATTTGCCATTGACTTCTGTTCTGAATTTGAGTAGCTTCAACTCCCAGCCATGAGAGACTTTTTGCAGTTTTTTATGCCTTCAGAAGGTTAAAATGTTGTCTCTTAGTAAATCTGCTCCTCTTATAGGCACTTACCTACTGTGAACAGGCACCATTTACCTTTAAAGATAAACTAAAAAGACTGAATGTCATGAGTTTTTGTAGTAAAGATTTTCCAGGACTCCAGTATTTCTTGTAGCTCTTTTCTAGATATTTCAGTTTGCCAATATGCTTTTTAAAATATGAACTAGAGCTGATTGTGAATACTTCTTTATTTGAAACACCTTTTCTCACTGAAAGCCAAAGCTTTCCATGGAAACATATTGATTTACAGGAGATTTCTGAACTGCCTCAGCATTAGACCAACAATGAAAATATTTTTCCAGGGATATGGCTGACACATGTTCAAGTCATCCCAGTTCAAAGCAGGGATCTTGAATCTTTAAGTCCTGTAATCTGAGGGATTGACCTAATCACTAGGACAGCAGTGCTTTATGTTGATTGTCTCCAATTGGAGTTATTGCAGTTTTTGTGACTCACTGAAGCTCAAGTGGACCCAAACTGAGAAAACAGTAGTTCACAATGTGATATAAAAGACCTCTCCTGGCACCACTCCTGTCATGAAAATCTCAGGTTCAGATCCTTGATCCAAACCCAGCAAAGCAGACACACGTAAAGCTTGAGCCATGACCCAGTAGGAAGCACCACCATCCTGGGTGTCCTTTTAAGGGGTTGTCCAAAAGGGTAAACATGCCCAGGCCCTGCTGCAGCACTCCCGCGGGATGTGAGCTCTGCGGTGACAAGGAAAGGAGGTGGCTGCGGCTTGGGACCATCAATGAGGCTCAAATGTACCAGGTGCCAAGATGTACCCAGGCTCCAAGGCACCCCATGGGGGACTCAGTCCAGCCACCTGAATTTAAGTCCATGGTGTCCCAAGGGAGTGGTACCACTACTTATCACAGGCTAACTTGACTTACTTTGTGCTCTCTAGCTTTCACACAGCAAAACTCAAACAATTTCGGTTTGCAGGACTAAAAATAATGACTATGCCTTGAAACACCCTGCAAAACAGAATTCCTGCTTTCCGGATAATCTTGGTTTAAATACAAAAGCTGTATACAGTCTCGCTACATATGGTGGTAACAGCACCTCTGCTTCTGATTGATCTTTATTTACACAATCAAGGACTGCATAGACTCTTGTCTTGCTACTACATCATCCTTAGAGCTCATGTTGCAATGATTATCCTCTCTGATCCTTCAGTCCTTTATCTCAATCATGCTTTTTAAAAAACAACCTTCATCATATAAATATGGACTATAATTTTCATTCCTAGATGAATAACCTTGCATTTAACTGTATTAAAAAAAGATGTTTGTTGTTCAGCTGAGCCCCCCATGCTGTCATCAACATACAGCTTTGGAAAGTCTCCATACATCTCGTCCTTCCAGCTGGATACAAGATTTCCACAGCAGATGTGACTGAAGGAACTGAGCAAAGGGAAAGGGATCAGGACAAAGAGAACGAGAACAGGAAAGCTAGGGAGATTTGTCCTTACTTGCATATAGGAAGGCAACTCTGAAAACTACAGTGATAAGGTTTCTAGTCCTTAATCACCTACCAGTTATCTTTCCCATCCAGGAAAATCAGACCTCTAAGAAATGTGGAGCATCCAACACCTTCTAGAATCCTCTCTGACTCTGCAAATTGGCATTAATAACGTTCATCTCTCCTGCTGCTTCAGTCCCTCATACAGGCAATCGGTTTTGAAAGCTAGTCACGCCCTTCTCCCTCTCTCCATGACAAGAAATAAAAAGCAGTCCAGACAGGAGATTTTGTATGTCTGTGTGGGGGTCTGTCTGTGTTTTCCCAAAATACAGATCTAATTACTGGGCATCAGGCAAATAGAAAGAGAGACAGAGAAAGAATGTGTGCCTAAAGACATCCAGCTTCACAACTCAACTAGGTCCTGCACAACTCTACCAGGTAAAGGCACTATTCAGTTCTGAATTGTTGCATGCCCAAAAACACATGGGAGCCAGGATCTTATTTTTCTGAAGCACAGGGTGGCATTTAATGTTTGGTGTGGGGCTTTTTTTAATGACTATCCAAGTTGTGCTGTGTATTTTAGTACTTGTTCCAGCCACCTAATACAGAGCAACTTTCCCAGAAGAAAGGTAGGAACTAGTGAAGCGATTGTCTCTGTCCCAGCCAAAATGGGTGTGCAAAGGAGGCTTTTCTGTTTGGCCTGTGCTTTATGAAAATCTATTCCCAACTCCCTCCACAGAAAGCGAAGCTTTTCAAAGATGTGCACGAGCACTCTTGTAGGGCTATGCTTTTTTCCCAAGACAATTAACTCCATCTTCTCAAGAGAGCGATCTCTGCAGCCTTTAGTGTGCTGTTGAAGCTCCTGAATTACCCCTCTATTTCAGAAGACAATAACTTTCTGTCTTTTTTTGGTTTGTAGACACCAAAAATTTTTTTCTTGGAAATGCAGCCTCCTATAAAGCTCATTTTTGCCAACTAGCAATAAGCTTTCTTTTCTCCTCTACCTTTCATTCGTCTCCCCAAAGCTAATGGACTTCCAGGACCCACAGAGCACAACCTGAAAGAGCAGGGTATATCCCTTCATAGAAAAGCATAGTGTGGATAAACAAGACAATGTGTTCAATATATACAAATGTTGTGACTACAAGTCAATCAAGGCTCTCCCAGTCTCTACTGGTAAAAGAGTTCCACTGCTCATTGAAATGCATTCCTGGTTACTTATACAGACGAAATTTGAAAGTGATGATCTTTGGGAAATTTTTTTAAAATCCCACAATTAAAAAATTTCTATCCAAAACTGCCCAACATTCTCACTTTTTAACTATAATGAAGGCCCAATCTGTTGGTTTTTAAGGTTTCTAAATACAAGCCAATAAAATTTCCAGGGAAAACAGACAGCTTTTATGAAAGCAATGTTTGAGGGAGAGAGCTAACATACCCATAAAATTCTATTTCAACAGGATGATTCTCATTAACTGTAATTGCATGTTTTAAGAAGTATATGTTCTTGGTCTCAGAAACCACTGTATGTGTAAAAGGAAAATACAGAGAGCTGCACCACCTGAGGTGGGGGTCAAAGGGAGAGCCTTTAATACAATGCCTGTAAAAGACACCTAGACAGCTCATGTGAAACAAGATTAGCTCACTGTTACCCATTTCCCAAACCCTCCTCTGAGCCTCCAGGCCAGGCAGCGAGGCGGCACGGGCTGCGGCTGCCGCCACACAGCTATGCAGGCACAACATCATTTCACACTAGGAAAACAATCAGTGGCACAGCAGATTAACATAAACCCCTTTTCTTTTCCAGAGTGGGTAATTTCTTGATTACCATAAGCTGCAACCTCATTAAAATATCACAAGGAAAAGCACATTTCTGACATTTCCAGTGCTTTTGGTTTTTTTAATTCACTCATCCTCACCAGGAGCAGTTATCAAGAGTGTGGGAGGACAACTCCTGTTAACTAGAAGCAGCCTTCAAGGGCAAACAGCTCTGATCCAGGCTCTTGAGGAAGGGGGAGAGACAATCCCCAAATGAAGTAAATCTTCAAAGGGTAGCATGAAGACTATTCTGGGCAAAAGCAAAGTGCTTTTGCCTCCAAGTTTAACATCCCTTTTTTCCCCGGTTTTCAGCTTCTAAACCAGATAAAAATATACACTGAGATTTTTTTCTTTTTGACTGATGTATTGCTTTTGGATTCCATTGGACAACACTTTACAAACAAACCTCAAAACTGGTATTGATGATGCTGCGGAAAATGAATAGTGTATGAGTTAGGGTGAATACAAATTATGGGTAAAATACTAGTAACCCTGTGAAAGGTGGGATGGCAACAGAACAGAGGAAACAGTCACATAGAGCTACTGGCTTACCAGTTTGCAGTTGTTATGATTTCTGTCGAGAACGGCACTGGAAGAGCATTTGATTCATCTCCAACTGAGATGAACCAAAGAACTCCCGTTTACCTCAAACAGCTTGTTTCAAGCTTTCACAGAAAACAGGGGGCAGCTTAGGGAGAAATGTGATGGATTTTTAGTAGGAATATGAGTACAGGCCTCCCTCCACTTAAAGTAACTCTTGGCTGCTGTGTCTAAGCATTATATAAATTTTTGGGCAGACTGAGCTAAGGAGGGGGGTGGAATCTAGCCTGGCGGTAGTTCATTTCCTCCAGCAATGCTCTCCTGATCACTAGAATATGTGGGACTAGATTAATATCAAACAGGAGTTGCATTTTGAGAAAATGAAGCTTTACCACTATTTTCCTTCTGCATTGGGTTAAAAGCCAGACCTTTTTGAGATAGTCAGTAAAATCGGACAGATTGTGCTCAAAGATCGGAGCAGGATGGAGTGTGCCCAAGTTCGGGTCCCTGCTGCTCTGGAATTTGCTTCGTCCCAAGCACAAGCTCCCCACAGCAAGCTATAACATCAGTCCCCATGGGGTTACCCATTTGGCAATGCTGCACATTCCTTGCACATGCAACAAATAAGTTTTGATTAAAAGAGAACATGAACCAGACAGGTTCTGTCGCTTTCACATGTTGACATTAGCTGAGAATCAAGAGAGTTCAAGCAACCCACCCCAAGCAACAATAGGGATAAAAAGAATTTTTTGTTTGAAACTGCATTGCAATGACTAAATAAGTAAATACTATTTCATACATATCCTGTCACACAGAGATATAAAGGATATGCAGCCAACAATTACACTTGTAAAGGAAAATGAAAAGTGCGTAAGATATGAAGGACTATACAAATCAAATGTAAAGATTAATTCAAACGAAATTAACTTACTAACGCAGGAAATCTTACCCAAGTTACCTAAACTCATTAGCTAAACTCACAGAGGTATTTTTAAAGTATCAGTAGATGAGAACCTCTACATGAGCACACTCTCAATAGAAGGAAAGCACCTTCTCCAAGATGGTCTTTCTTTCAGTTTAGATATTGACACAACATTATCTCATTATATACCTTATATAAGGTGGTCAAATATTACCATACTGCTTTATCTTGATCTAAATAAGTTATAAATTAAGTTTATCAGCTGTTTTGTGATCAGACCAAGATTTTCTGACCTGTCTCTCTAACGTTTCCCAGCTAACTTCCTAATATACTAACTTAAACTGACACAAGCTGCCTCTATTGTTACTTATTTATGCAAAATTACTATCCACATTTTTATCTTGTTACATTCCTAATGGTTTCCATATGCTATTTCCTACACGGCCTTATGCAAAATCTTACACTTAGACCTACCAAAAGACTTAGGATTGAATGATAGCTCTACTAATGCACATGTGCACTTTGACCAGAAGTCCATTCAGTCTGATGTGCCATCTTGGCAAATCTGCAGTATCCTACCAAAAAAAAAGTTACTTCTGTAAAGAGGTAGGAATATCTTGAGTAACATTTATTCCTAGAAATTTGCAAATGATTAAAATAACATTCTCTATTCTGCTTTAATGAGGCTTTGAATTTGAAAAACACAGAAAGAAATAGCACAAACTTTTTAAAACTAATTACTAACTTAATGAATGCTTCGAATCCAGCAGCTAGGACATTTCACTTTGAATTAGTTAGCACAAATGATCCAAGACATGTCCCCTCCAGGATCCCTTGGGGCTTTTATTGTCCTAAGTACACAATCAAAGAACAAAACCAAGTGCCTCCAAGTCATCTAAAAACCATTTCAGGGACAACCTGTGATTTTGCTCTTCATGCAGAGTGCACCGCTGCATTAATTGTGAATGGAAATTTATGCATATTCAGATCCCAAATAGCCGACAGGCTTTGGCTGGCTTTTGTTTGGTCCCTTCCATTAAGCAATCATGAAAATTTTATCAGCTCGGTTTTGCGTAAGAAGTCAACTCTTTATTGATTAATGATAGTGAATCGCCGAGGTACATGTTACCCCTCTGAAGAGAACGTGCCCATGGGCCAGATCCCAGTTAATTCAGTGCAAGGGCAGAGAAGGGTCCAGCTTCCAGTTTCCTCCAGCACACAGAACAAGGACTCATTTCCCTGAAAAAAGGAGTTGCTCACCTCTGGTTTACACTCAACTTGCACTTAAGTCTGAATTAGGTAGATGTAATTACTGCCATGTCTAAACAGGGTCCTTTTCGGGTCCCTTTTGAACTGCTGTAAACAAATGATGCTTCAGGACAAAAACATTTAGCCCAAAGAGACAGATTTTACTGGCATGGGAGCATGGGACTATTAATCCCAGGGTCATGGGTCATGCCCCACGTTGGGCACGAAAAAGGACTGTTGTGTGTTAACCCCGGCTGGCAGCTGAGCCCCACACAGCCACTCGCTCAATCGCCCAGTGGGATGGGGGAGAAAATCAGAAGGGTAAAAGTGAGAAAACTTGTGGATTGAGATGAAGACAGTTTAATAGGTAAAGCAAAAGTTTCACACACAAGCAGAGCAAAATAAAGAATTCATTCACTATTTCCCATCAGCAGGCAGATGTTTAGTCATTTCCAGGAAAGCAGGGCTCCATCACGCATACCAGTTATTTGGGAAGACAAACACCATAATTCCGAATGTCTCCCTTCCTTCTTCTTCCCCCACCTTTTGTTGCTGAGCACAACATCATATGGTATGGAATATCCCTTTGGTCAGTTGGGGTCACCTGTCCCAGCTGTGTCCCCTCCCAAYTTCTTGTGCAACCCCACTCTGCTCACTGGCAGGGCAGCATGAGAAGCAGAAATGGCCTTGATGCTGTCCCTATGTTCTCAACACTGTTTTCATCACAAATCAAAAATTTAGCATGGAGCAAGATACTATGGAGAAAATTAACTGTCTCTATATCTTTTCAAGCCTACTAACTTAATTGGAACATAGCAGAATAGAAACTTGGATGCAAAGGTTTAATTTTATGTTTTGGATCCCAGGCATGGAGCTTGATTCTGCCTCGCCTTGCATCTTCTCTTTACACCTGTGAGAGGGAGATTGAGAAACTGAGATTATAAACATGAACTATTTTCCATTGGAAATGCAGGCATGTCTTAGGAAAGCATTGTGAGCAGATGGCTTTCTGAAGCCAAGCACCATGCAGGTGTGAGCTGTTCATACTACCTTCCTCAATTCCTTCATCTCATCCCTCTCCATTTTCAGCTGCCCCAGTACAAGCCAGAGACCGACAGAGGGGCTAGGCTGGCTGCTTATGCTTCAATTTATCTACTCTGTCAACACTGAGGCTGATGTAATTGATAATTCCTACGCAGGTTTTAATGAGGAAGATGGAAACCACCACCACCACCTCCTCCCTACCTTTCTTTTTTCCTTTACCAGTGGTATCAGGGAGAAATTGAATATTGTTCTTTACATGCAGAGAGTCACTAATTAAATGCAGTCACCTCCCTCTATGTATGCCCACAGTCTTCTAATACTTTTACAAGGTGTCACACAAAACGAACATTAGCCCTAGGCAACAGAGGAGAACAAAATAAAGTTTAGCAAAATAAATGCACTTATACTCATGGGTCTCAAAGAATTGGTCATAGCTTATTACAGGATCCAGCAAAATCTAATGAAACTTCAAGAGGATTTTAGAAAACAATCACCATGCTGTTACTCTGTGGATAGTCTCAAAAGTATGGGGCTAACAGAGAAGGCACTTGAAAAGAAAATAAAAGATCTCTTTTAAAATGAGTGCACTACATGTCACGAAGCTAGTAGGAGTATTTTATTCCCACGAAGTGCCGGAAGGATGGGAAACAGGTTTTCCCTGATAAACAACCCTGGTCCTCAAGCAAGTGAGATAATTACAGCTACACTTGTCTTGGGGATGGCACGTGCCACAGGGGAAAAGAAAGAGATCCAAAAGTTCCAGCTTGTTCCCACCTCTCTTCTACATTCCTGGAGATCATAAATTACAGAAACCTACTGGGAAAAGGCTTGCTAAGCACTTCCTCACYTTCCCTCTCTCTTTAGGGAATTGCCAAGTCCATATAATGCAATAACCCCCTTTTTAATTCTCTGTCGAGGTTAATAAGTTGCCCCTAATACTGACATGATATATGTATGAGGCTAACGCTTGGCTAATTGTTCTTCCCTGTGTGGATATTAAGTTCTGAAGGTGAGAAAGTAATAAGTTTTTGTACATTTATGGTTACAGTGGAACAGAAAAACCTTTGCTTCATCTCACATGCGCTTGGGGGTGTGTGCATGTGTGCCAATATATATTGTGTATACATGAGTAGATGCGGACACAGGCTGATGCCTGTGTAAGTGTGTGAGTGTGCATCTCTTCTTGTGGCTTACTTTTCCAGCAGAATATCTGGTGGCATCTGATAGTTTATGTATGTTTATTTGTTGTGCACTAAAACTTTCAATCATATGCAGTCCTTCAAAGGCTCCCATGGCCCTGTCTGGGGTATTTTTTGCAGGCAAACAGTTGCTGCCTATAGGAATGCTGCAAGGGAAAGGGAGAGTTTGTTTCCAGTGTCAGTTTATCTGCAATAAAACCACATTCACTGCCTCACCAGAGAAATAAATCAGGAACTTGTAGCTACTGTACAGGTTATTCTGCAATAGGTCAGTGACACGTTGACAAATGAAGTGTATTCATTCTTGCCTACTGCTAGAGCTGCAAGGAACTTCAACTTCCTTGAGAGATGCAGGAAATAATAAGGTGGAATTATTTGAATATTATCAGGTAAAAACATGTGATGTGCCCGAAATTCATCTTCACCTTCACAGTCCCCTTGCATCACCTCTGAATTACGCCAATTCCTCGTCARTTTAGAGAAGAATTTTCTCAGTGCGGAAACTAGAGATCAGCAGGTACCAATCCATAAGGATACAACGAGGATGACATTTGAGAAGCATCTTGGACTTGTTACAGTCTTTCCTCACCAGTGCTGCAGTATAGCTGTTTCAGGAGGCAGATTTTCAAAGATAGAGACAGACAGCCATCTTTTAAGATGTTGTGACACATCCCTCAGGAACTTTCAGTGTAATGGTATGCCACGATGCCTTGTAAAAGATCGCAATCGGTGAGTACAACAATTGTGCCAAGACTAATTAAGAGAATTTATGAAATCAGAAATTTGAAGTCAAGGCAGAGATTAATTTAAACTAGAAGAGCTCTAAAAAAAAGCTAGACTGATATAGATGATGGATAGCTAGTTTTTGCTCTCTTTCTCTCTTACAGTTTCTTGCTCTTTCTTTCTCCTTCTGTGCCTTAGTTAAATTCTAGTTCCAATCACTGAAAAAGATGTTTATTCAACAGAATCCTCAAAATATTTTCTTTAATTTCCTGGTAATTCAAATTCTTCACCTTTTGGGGGGGAGGAAGAAGTTGTAKGTTGGTGAGAAAAAAGAATGAACATATGTGGCCACTAATTTACCAATGCAGCACATCAGAGATGGAAATATTCACAGTGAATTTTTGTTTTTCTCCACAATACTGAAAATTTGAAAAACAAACAAAACACAAACCCAGCAATAATTTCTAGCAAAAGCAAATTTTCCAGCTCCCTGAAAAAGGCCATCTGGGGAGGCAAAAATAATGTAATGTGAATATGTGTCCTGCTTTCTTTTCACTAAAGGAGACATTACATAAAACAGCATCATCATTGGTTTAGTCATAGCATTTTTCACTCTGAGATTTCAGAACATTGCCAATATTTATTTTTCCACTGGGCTCATCCTCAAGCTCTTTCTGAATATACGTAAATAAATTCCTGCCATATATATATTCACTTTTAACAGCAACATTTTAATTGCTCTGGTCATAAGAGCCTATAAATTAACATTAACAAAGAAGTTATGCTTTCATTGTGATCATTCCTCAAACAAAAATACTCCAAGCATTCAAGAAAACTGGCCCAGCCAAAACTTTGGGGTATATAGGAAAGAACAGAGGGATTTCACAGATCCATGTGAGATCCATCTCAAGCATGAAAAGACAAATTTTAGACCATCCTGGATGCACTTTGCAGTAATTTAAAAGCAAGAAACTTCTCTACAGTCCACATAAGAATTCATATAGTAGCAGAGGGGTTGTGTGCCTCTTTGCTCACAGCCAGAGCAGGGAAGAGCTGGTTGCAGAGTAATGGCTCTTCTCCTCAAACTGCAGCAGGTGAGGGAGCAGGACCAACACTATGGATTTTGCACCATTTCAGTTTGTTGCTGGTGTCAGGAAGAGAATTTGAAGCTATTTAACACTGCACTTTCCTTCCTAGCCCTTGCTCTGCTTGCAGCCTAGCCCTCGCTTCCCTCAACAGTTGCTTTATCTTGAGAACAGAGGAACGAAGCACTTCCCCAAAGCCGAAACAGCAGCAAAAGTGTTCCCTCATCCTTTAAATATGATGTGTGTGCTGCTGTTGTCTGTGCCAGTGATTTGCTTAGATGGGAGCTGCCAAGGCTTCCAGCACGGTGAGCATCAAGAGGCATCCATCACCCAATATACCTAACAGGTTGGGATAGCCCTTGCCTACAGCTTTCTGGCTCTCCCACCTACTCTTCTGGCTTGCAGCTAAGTAGCTGCATAAGGAAATGAAGACAAACATTTCCCCACTTTTTCCACACAAATTGGTAATTATAATTTCTTTTTAGTGCACAGTTACTGAGAAAAAAATTGAGTTAAAATAAAGCCAGTAACCAATGAAAAATTCTTGAACAAAAATAAGTGACTTCAGGAAGCAGTGTCTCACAGATACACCCATAAATAATCCCAGGGTACCACTGTGACAGTGTAGTCTGGCCAACAGCACAACACAGATCATGCGAATTTCAGGAGTGAATTATTTCTGTTTGGACAAGTGTGTCCTCTATGGAAGAATGACCATTTTTAATGTCACAGTTTTCAAGAATGGAGATCCATCACAATTCAGTGGAAATTCTTCCAAGCTTAACTACATCCATAGTTTAAAATGTGCCTCACATTTTAAGGAATTGTCTCTCGGAAATATTTGAAATGTTCAGATTACTAGATGACTTCAAGTTCAGAAAAAATCCAAATAAGCTTTCTGCAGGACAGAATGTATTGCTTTCCTATAATACTTTTTATTTATTATTTTCTTTTTTAAATGTTTGAAAAATATAACTCTCAAACTGACACATCTGCYTGACTTTCAGTCTATCTATTTGAGRTGTCTTGTAGAAGCATATAGGGCCTTTGCTTTTCCTTTAGTCTTTGCACCACTTGGAACTGATAACAACATATGCATGCTGGCTAACACTCCCCTGAAGGAACCTGGAGTGATGGGAATGTTTACCTCACTGGACAGGCTTCCTGTAAAAGCTTTTTTGTCTTGCAATAAGGCACCTACCCTTGTTTGACCCTGCATTTGATATCAAGATAATATGTTGCTATGGATGCCACAAGCTTAGCATAATTTTCCTTCACTAGAAGCTCAAATGCAGTCAAAGGAGGAGATGGGTTCAGAGAAGGCAAGATCCAATTTAATTGCAAATATCTGTAAAATTAACGAGAGATAAATTGGTTTGTGACTTATGAATAAAAAAGAGCTAAGATTTCAATTTCTAGTGTGGCCCTTGAACCTACTGTCTGGCACAGACATACACTTTTGCACTCCTTATGTATGTGATAAKTTAATGTAACAACACAACACCAGCCTTATCCATCTATTTTAGAAGGAACTAGAAGATATTTACGTATCTTACATTCACATACTCTGTAACAAGTACACTAAATTTAATCAATGGCAATACTTCTGTTGAATTTTCTATTCACTGAAAGATGTGAATCAACAACTACTACACTTTTTATGTATTTCAGATAAAATTCAAAGAAAAAAAAGACAATTATTATTTTCATATTTTACTTTCCAAACAAAGCAGAAAATCCCACATTTTTTCCATTGCAAGTTGGTTTTCCTTCAGTTTAAGGCTTATGCCTTCAAAAGTCCCTTTAATGGGAAGTTTTGGCATRTTTCTTCACCAACTACAAAAAAGTAATTTTTTTTCAATTTGAAAAAAATGTGGAAAATAAAGTTTTTGTCAATATTTTAACTACAAAAGAAATAGCTTCAGCTGTGGCAAGGCTAAATAGCTTTAGCTTTTGCAAGACAATTGCACTAAATGGACTTATCTTTCCCAACACCTTCTAGGAGTAAAAAATTGACGTATGTCAGTGATCCAAACCCCAGGGTACTGACACCATATAACTTCAAAGAGATAAGAGAACTAACTGGTTGTTGCTGAGCTCTGGTTCAGCAGAGGATCCTGTGAGAAAGTGTCTCCAACTCAAGTGTAACTGCATGCTGAGATTTTTGCCTGGGGAGGGCAGGAGGTCAGTGTCATGCGGGATCCAGAGCAATTCACTTCCTTTGAGCAAAATAACAACTGATGCTTCCCTAAAACTTTGCCCCTGTCAGCACAAGGCCCAGAGACAAGATGCAGTCACTGTGCTCTTCTTTACAGAAGAGGAAAAATGGTTACTTCCAATGCAAAGTAATAGTAATTATTTTGGAAACCCTTCAGACAGGAGATAGGAAATTTTTGCAAGTAGAGTGAATTCAGTGTAAATCAAACTGATGCTTTTCCTCTGCCATCTCCCACTGTCATTGACAGTGTTAACGATGATTAAATCATCCATCACAGATGCTGTATTGCTTTAAACCCTCAGAGCTAAAATGCTACACCATGTACTTACTTACAAAATTTTTACATCACTGACATCATTTATATCACTCTTAATGGCACAGCACAGGGCATTTCTCTAYGTGCCCCCAAGTCAGACAGGAAGCTCACAAGTGTGTTTGCACACTGTCATCCTTTACGTAAAGTGAGCGTAAAATGCTAGCAAATGATAGAGTGGTGACTACAAATGACTACAAATAGCCGCAAATCAGACCAAAACGTATGCACTAGAAGGCTTCACCAGGGATCATGTTAAAGGCATGCTTCTGAAAGAAAATACAGCATACTCTTGAGATAGTTTCCAAATGGACCTAATTAACATCTTAAGATGTTAACTGTGCTGAAGCCCAGCGTTGCCCAAATCATGCCTCATTTTCTGAACCGTCCTTTTATACTCTTCCACAGTCTTAAGGTAAACTGTCAAAGCTCCTTGTACGGTTGAATGTCATCAGAAGATTACCCTTAGATAAAAGAATCCTCCAAAGGATAAAATAGTCACAGTAGAACTGTGTCAAGACTGGACTAAAGTTTTATTTCACTTCCTAAGAGACTGCCTCTTTCATTGCTTTTTCTCAGTAAATATAATTGGTTCTTTTTCTTCCCTAAATGAGATATTTTCTTTGCATCATGTCTCTTGCTACTGTGAAAGTTAACCTCTGTCTTTCTATCCTGCCTTCGTTCATTCATTTCTTCAAATCATAGGCCACCTTCAGTGTTGATTAAGTCTAGAGGATTTTAGGACAATAYAGAACAAGGATATGACTTTGAAGGTATGAAAGGTTTATCACTATAGACTGTGTGCCATAAGATGCTAAAAGGGCACAAATGCCTAATACTGCGACAGTTTACACGGCACGTAAGAAAATTCATAATAAATTATAGCCTGTTTCTAAGGATAAACTCATTCAGCTCAGCTGGCTGTGAGTTTACAAACAATTCTAAATAACAAATAAACTGACATACTGTACAGCCAAACCAGAAATTGAGTAGGGGACAAAATAGGACCACATCACCTGCAATTCCAGCAACTTTCTGAATTGCCTTGAGGTTTACTTTTTTCTAACGGACACCAATTCACTTTTTTTTTCTTTTTGAAAGTGAAATCAGTTCTCTTTCTTTGTCTGAAGTTTCTTGTCTTCCCTCCTTATTATTCCCTACTCTTGCAACAGCATGGAAATGCATTGCTACTAGACAGTCATGCAAAAACCGTGCTGAAGAGCATGCACCAAGAGGCAGATGATGTATTTCCCTGTATTGGGAGCACTGTGCTGGAGCYGGGGACGCAGGCAGGAGGAGTAAGCACTGCTGACCGATGAGGTGAATGGGCAAAGCTGGGACACACAGGYAGCACTTTTGGCAGTGTGGGAATGTAGCTGGAAGGTCTCTGAGACTCTGGCAACAAAAGTGGACCAGCCTATGGGCCTGCACCATTGCAAAGTATTTATCCCCCCTTCTAAATAGACTAAATCAAACCCTGAAAGAGAGAAATGATCTTAAAGAAAGTGAACCCTGCTCTGTTCCTTAAAAGCAAGGCTTAGTAAAACCAACAAGACTTATAAAAACAAACCAAGCCTCTACACAAAATTCTGTAAGGTTGTATTAATAAATAATATTTATATTGATTTAGCCAAAGTCTACATTAGCAGCTATAAATTGTCAAATGCAGCTTCATAAATTTTCTGTTGACCTGGGTTTAGCAAGCTTGCCTATCTGTTCTGATGTGTTTGCTCTTTGGAGGTATAAGCATAAAGCATCTGTTATCTACAGGTGAAAGTGACAGGCGCCTTTGCTGCACTGGTGCTCTAGCCAGCCCATGCAAGCCAGGTAAAAGAGCATACAGTTATTATTTGACCAGTGTTGAAGAGCAAAGGACTTCTTAGAATATTCTAATATGCCAGAGGGTTTTTCAGGGTCGCCAAGCCTCTAGGAATGAAATGCCCGGTGACAAATCAAATTACTCAGCGTCTGTTTTATCACTTCACTTGAACGATCACAAGATGTTTCTCCTGAAGCATGGCCATAATAAAATAGAAATGTTAACAAATACGAAACAACAAAGCAATCTATTGCAATGCTACTTTGCAATATATGTGCTGCTTCAGCACCTCAGTTAGCTTTCACCTCAGTTTCTCTCATTCTTCTGTGCTAAACTAGAATATCTCCATCTGTTAAAATGCAGTTGCTTTTGTTTTTTTGGTCTTTGCTGCCTCCTTCTCTCTTGCCCTCAGAAGGGGAGAGCACAGAGCTCCTTCTTCATTAACACCAACTTCACAGTATTCCTGCTAGAGTCATTCCTCCTTTTCTTTCTGTAACTATCATATAAAAGCTAACATCAAAAAAAATGAAATTGGGAAAGAGGACTCCAATCCACACCTATACTGTTAATTTCTGAGTGTTTACTCTCCCAGGCACGATGATTTCCTAACATACAGTTCTTCTATTTTTCCGAAGCTTSCATTAATTGGACTTTCTTATTCTGGTGCACATGTAAAAATAGATTCTGACATCTCTACTGCATAAGGTTATGCAGGGTAAGTCACCCATCAGTGTGAGTAAGAGTACCACATGTGTAATTTATTGCTGGTRGAAATGGTAAAATGTAGATCTTTGGATAAGAATTTTTTTGAATGAAGGTGGAGTAATAGAGAGATCACACTGGAAAGAGGGAGGAGAGCATTTTGCGCAGGCAAATGTTGGCTTAAGGTGTGCCATTACAGCACTTCTGCAAATAGCAGAGAGACACAAGGAGGGTGACCCCACAGATTTCCCATCTGGAGGAGTAATTCCTTCCCTACTGTTGTCTTTGGAGATGGCGCTCCTCAGGCAAAGGTTGGTCTGGAATATTTCCTTGAACCTTCCAGTTTGACCCTGTAAAGTCATGTTCAGGTGGGGATTGCTTTCCTGTTCYGGCTGGATAAGACACCACAGTCATCAGACCAGCAATTCAGATATCAGAGATTTCAGGTCACCATGAAGAAGAACATACAACAAACCTCATCAAAGCCTTGGTGTCTGTTTCTGAAATGCTGATACCTCAGAGATCAAGGACCCCACCAGGATATGGCCTCATGGTTTCAAAACAATAAGATTTCCAGTTTGGAAAGCCCCTATTTGTACGGTACCTCAATCAATCGCTGCATGTACTTATTCTGCCCCAGCGGTGACACAAGCCCTTCTGTGTTTGTCAAGCCTCTGATGTCAACAATGGCTTCCATTAGCTATGGAAAGGTTGCTATCACTAATCCTACTAATAACAGCAACTTGTCAGGACTCAGTTGCTTAATGGACTCACAAAATGCATACAGCTAGTGATTTCCTTCATTTGCTGTCAAAGCTGAGGTCGAAAATAATCTCAAGAGACCCCAAACTTGGCCTTTTCAAAATTTTATGCTTATCAAATTTTAGTGAGGAAGATGAATTATCAATGAAGGACTGGGAGAGCAACAGTTTGACATGTGCAATGCCTCAGACTGATTCAGATATATGGACGTTCGCATGTCAGCAGAATCAGAAGCAGGATGATCCGACAGTGGTGCTCACAATAGACGTGTCCAGCTCCTGTCCAAAACGGACCCATTACAATTAGCATATCCCTGAATTCATTCTTCACTTTCTATGTGCAAGAGCAATCAGGCAAACAGTAAAGTAATGCCATCCGTATTGCCTCCCACTCCTCTACAATTAACTTTCCTTTTAAAAGCCTGCTACAGGCTATATTCACTGTGGGAAAGAATTGCGAATTGTGTAGGAAACCTATTTCCCCTCAGGGAAGGAGTGGGCCATAATGTTATTCTTTAACATTATAAATTATGCTTTTCTTTGCTTTAAAGGTTAGAAAATGCAGTGAAGATCAATAACATCACTGTTATTAATTATGACCCACCAAAATACAAGTTTCCACAATAAGGAGGGAGTATTCTCAGTGGGAGACTATTCTTCTGGTGAAAAGAAATTACTTAGGAAATAGCCATGCCTGAGTCAACTGACAGAAGCAATTAGAGCTTCTCTCCAGCACTTAGAAAACTGGTAGTTTACTACTAGTATACTACAATAGTATAATTGACTCATTGTACTTTTGAAATAAACCAGCCAGACAATGCACAGAAAACATAACTATGATACCTTGTGTCAAACTGGAGTCATAAATCCTGCTGTACAAAATGGTAGCAAAGAAATATAGCAAGACTGAGGGCAGCAAGAAGACTCTGACATCAGTAGTAGATTAGACAGCTAGACTGGCAGACCACTTGTAAATAATGATGCAACTGTACTTAAGAAAACTTAGGAAAATATTTCACTTTATGAACCTATCCTCAGTTGGTACATATTCTTTTTACTTTGTGCATATATCTGCATGATGGAAGGGACAAAGATAATTTATGAACAGGCTGCACTCACAGTCCATGTGATACAAGCAACACAGCTGCAGTGGAGATAGAATATAATTTCTAAAAAGAGTTAGACACTGGGTCTAAAAAGAACCTTAGGTCCTAGAGTACTGAGCACTAAGCATCATAGATACCTATAGGGAGAGGCTGTCGGATGTTGAGGATCTTTTTACAGTTCACAGACAGTCTGGAACCCACAAGGCATTTTTTGAGTGTATATTCATAGAGCTGGCCAAATAGGGAATGCAAATTAAGGGGTTATGCCGTCAGGTTTTTTTGGCAGTCCAGTGGCATCTGCCCTGGAAAGTCAGAAGGTGAGTACACACTTTAATCTGGAAAAGGTGGTGGTCACACCAGAATCCCTTTCCTTACTACAACCACTTTCTGTCCATGCTCAACCAGAAAGAAAAAGCAAAACAAAGTAAAGGAAAAAAAATGTATGACTTGGTTTACAGCCACTGCGATATCATCTCAGTGTATCCTTTGTGGTTTGTGGYATTTAATTATGTTTCTAGGGCTTTGATGGTCATTTTTTTCAACAACAATACAATTAAATTAAATTTTATAGTTCTACTGACTGATCTGTGCTTCTTTTATTTTAGGTTTCCTGCAAAGTTTTCGGGTCAAAATAAAAATGCATTTTTTGTCACTAGTTGAAATAAGTGACATTAAATATTATCTGGAACTGGAGACCAGTGATTTTCAATTAACATTAAATAGGAAACTGTTTAATATCAATTGTTATTAAACTGGCACATTAGCACTAAATTAATGCTAAATAGCATAGACAAACTTTTCCATTAAGCAAGCCAATATTAAGTGTATTCAATCTTTTACAGTATGCACTATTCAGTCTCAGGTTTCCTCAGCTGAAAGATGCTTCTTGATAAATGGGCATTTATCCCATTTATGCCCCTTTATCTACCAGCTCCATCTGATCTCCATTATAAATATTCACTGGACAAGACATTCTTGTAAATTTTGCTGTGCATTAATTCTATAGCTTCTGCCAACTAATTGTCCTTTTCTTTGAACCTTTTCTTTGAGCTTCATCTCACACGTACTGATAAATATTTTTTGCTGTTCCACAGGATGAATTCATAGTGTTTGATGTTTCTCCAATTTAAATGAGGGCCAACTGCTGATATCAATAAAACAGTACTGCATAGGGAAGAAAAAAATGCAGAAAAAGGCTTGATATTGTTAAAAAGACAACCAGTCCCATAACATACACCTCACTTATTGGAGCTGGCAGCTTCTAAGATTCAGGAATCATTTTTAAAAATGAGCACTGTGTGAAGTCATATCAGGATATTTGTTCACTGTAAAACCTTGGTAGTGGCTGAATGATAAATAGATGTTGAGTTGCACAGGGGGGAGGGTACATGCCATGAGTTTTACTCAAACGGGAAACCTAAGAGGACTATATGTGTTGGACCATATCTGAAACCTATGTGTTCGGATAGTCTTGATGAGAGAGTACCAGACTCCTCTGCACCTCTGAGACTCTGAAGCTCCCCTGAAGCCTTGTTTGTTGGGTATGTTAGGATAACAGCTTGAAATCTGTATTATTCATAATCAAAGAAGCCTTGGGCTTTTTAGTCACCAGATGGGCCTTGAGCCATAGAGTGGACAAGATCCCTTGGATCTCTGAGTCCCATCTCCTGTTCTCACAGAGATCATGTTCTTAAATTCCTTGAACCAATTTGCCAAACTAACTTAAAAGTTAGCATGGGAATCTCTCAAAAGAGGCAGCTATGTCTGGCATCTTGAGTTTGGAATTGAAATATCTTCCCAGAAGGGAACTAAAGACATAGGTAGTGTATTAATGAAACTACAGTATAAATATGCTTGTATTTTAGAAGGAACTTTTCATTTTTTTTCATCTAAAATAGTCTAAATAGTTCATCTAATAGTTCAATAGTCTAAAATGTATTTTTCAGTGAGTTTGTTAATGCCTCAGCCTGCATGTTCTCATATAGATGAGCTGGTTTAGTCAGAATAAGAAGCAATTCTTGCAGTCTGCAAACATTTAGTCTTACTCAATTGTCTTCAGAGAGAAAACAAAATAGCATTATACAGGAATTTTGTGCAAAACAGCATATCCTTTGTGAAGTGGCAGCATGTTAGAAAACTGGTGCGACAGTTTGATGGGTTTCCATGGAAACTGCTAGACTTGAATGCATGGGTGCACAAGCAAGCTTGCCAGGTGCCCATTATTGGTTTGGAGGAAGGAAAAATTACATTTCCATGACAGCTATAGATTAGCTGAGCAAGTCTCTTTCCAAAGTGATGTACTTGCAAAAATAGATAAGCACCGACCAGACTAAAATTTGTTTGCACTTTCTGCAGCAAGCTGCATAATTTGATCTCCCCTTGAAAATGTCCACATTGCAGTTTCTGCCCATTGACTGTTTCACCCAAGATACTATGGTCTGCTGCAAGGTAATTTTCTGGAAAAAACTCATAACACAGCAGGTAGGATGAAGAAACCAAAATTGAAAGGGGAGAGTTATTCCCTCAAAGAGAATCACACAAGCATTTTGGATACCAGTGAGATATGTAATAGAATGAACCACAAATAGGGCTTATTTGATAATCCTTTACATTCACTACACTTGTCTGCTGCACTATTCTTAAAAATCCAAACATAACCAGGCCCTGAGCTAGTGTAAATCGCCATTGCTTTGACAAAATCAGCGCAATACTGAAAGCTTCTCTAAACTGGAGATTTAACACAGTATTCTTCAATGGGCAGATATGATTAGGAACAAGGGACAGCCTGAATTGTACCTGGTACCTCATGTATGCTTTCTCAGTGTGAGTTTGTTGTGTTCTTCATTACCTCTTTGAGTACAACGGACATTTGAATAAGCGATGCAAATACCAGAATGTCACGGTCACACTAAGTGAGGAAGGGAGGGAACTGTCCAGGAGGTAATGACAAAGAGGTTTAGACCTCTGAAAAACTGTATAGGAATATGGTTAGGGTAGCTGCTCCTGATTTACTTCAGGATTCAACAGAGAAGAAGTCATTTCAGAGGCCACTTTAAAATTGCTAGGGGTATGTGAACAAAATCTCACAGAAGTCAATTCACCAGTTTCAGCTGACAAGGAATTTGGTTTTATACACTGGGGAATACTCAGGGAGGAGAAAAATGGGCTGTACAGAAGACAGGCATAGGAGGAATTCTAGAGATCCTGAAGAACTTGGCCTAAGTGCAAGCGTAGAAACTCAGATGTTTGTTTTGTCTAGGTCCATGAGTCTCACACACAGTTGGAAGTGAAGACTTTTTCAGTGTGTAAGAATATTCTGATACCCAGACTTTCTGGGAGAACTGACTTTTAAACAGACTGCCTACAGACATTGTGCTCTGGGAAACAGCAAACAAATGGTGAACCTTGTGTGTCCACATCCGTGTAGGATGTAATTACATCCCAGGAGCTTGCTTCTCTGAAGGGAGTCTACACTCAGGGCATTTACAAGAGATGTCAAAGAAGAGAACACTGTAACTTACCCAGACCAAAGAAACCTTATGAGTATTTAGGCTTATTCCTATACAAGCCAGAACAGCCTAGTAAGTCACCAAATACAAGAGGTCCATTAAGGACTCACTGAACAAAAGCTGAGGACTTTCATGAATGGACCCTCTGAGCCCTGTCATTGCCCAGAAAGGCTACTRTTGCACAACTGTTAGCCCAGATGGTGAGCTCAGATTTTGGATCACTCTAACTATTAATTAAAGCCTCACCTATAACAAGTCCAACAATTCAGGAACAATTTTTTAATGGATCTTTAGGCATATATTTGAAATGGCTTTGTATGCCCCCTCAACTTCAGTGAAGACTATTCACTTAGATCATTCATTCCACTCAAATTCAGAAGTCTGGAGGACTACCTGTATGTATTTACCTTTGGTCTGGTTGTCTGAACTCCTAACATAGTCACTGGAGATCTAGGGCTCATTCATTTGCCCGTGTATAGGCCCATAGTGCTGTTTCAGTTATCATATGGTATCTTTCCGACTGTCATTTATGTGCAGAAGAGCACAGGATTCCCTTGTGTCCTGTGTCCTGTGTCATATTTGCCACTGCAAAGATGATACTTCAGGTATCTTAAAGGAATTTCTGTTGGTTAGATATTTACAGAAAGACAGCTAAATAAAACACCGATTCTCCTCTGATTAGAATGGGTACTTACGCACCCAACTCGCATGGAGATATCTCTTCCAGATTCCTAATGTAGGTGTCTGCAATCCGGAGCTGAATATCATCCTCACTTCCAGTCTCTCTCTCTAAACCATGGATACTTGCTTATGGGTCTTCGTGCTTAGCCACACACCAAATGGTATCTGTAGCATCAAGTATTCATGTCAATAATAAGTGATTGTTTAAAAAAGCTGTACTTCACATAGCATTCTCTAATTATATATGCATATGGCTTTATATTAATTCAATTATACCCTTTTAAAAGGACCAGCAGCTCCACAGAGATTAACAGCAATACTCAATGGAAGCCTAGGCCCAAACATTTTTTTAAAATACTTACTTGCTGTTTCACAAATTATTCCTTTTCAAAACACTCGTYGTGTCTCTCTTGAAGAAGTGGGTTACCGCATCTCCTTTAAACRTTGAGCTAAACCTTTCCAAAGGGTCCAGCCATGAGTCCCTCTGAGGGGTAGCTACCGAGACACACAACTGTTGCAGATGTTTCTTTTCATACTACTTCTGTCGCAGATGGGCCACTTGTGTTGTAACAGTAGAGGAGGCGGGAATGAGCATTATCACTGCACAGAGGGCAGCTGGCAGAGGTACAAAACCGTCTCTGAGCCCCATACGTTKTCCAACGGGCTGAAAACAGGACAATGTAACAGCTTCGGAAAAGRCGCAAATTAGTGTTTTGTACATACGTCCATTATAGCATGTGGTACTTTTCCATTCTTTCGTTTGACTAAATCACAGCTTCAGGATAAAATGATGAGACAAAAAGAACCTTGTACAAATGTATTTAGTATAATGGCTGAATGAGCTGACTCTGGAGAATCTTGCATGTTCGAGCAATTTTTTCTTTCTGTTTTTTCTTGACACTAATTCTGTCTCTGGCTTCCTATAATACATAATTGATATGGAAATTAAAGCATGAGTGTAGATCAAACAAAAAGTCCCAGTACTTGAACTTTGTTATTCTTCCTTTCCTGGACGAAGTAATTCGTATTACAGTAACGCAAACTCAGTTACACTAAGCAAATATCAATGTCTGAAACAAAAGACACACTAGTGGACAACAAGATGCTGGCTGAAGGATTTGCAAGAGACTTTTGGGTTAATAAAACTTTTAACTTTACATATTTCTGAAGCCAAAGATCAAATCAGGAAGCCTTTTAACCTCAAAGTACTATATTTTTGAAAGGAGATAAAAGACGAGCTGTCAGCAGGACCCCGTAACTTCCCTTCGTGTTACATGCAKGTAATGTTTATTATAGTTCTTATCTCTCTACTGATAAGAAGCCTTTGTCAAATGGGAGATTCACTAACTTACCTGTTCTTAGCTGCAAATGACATTTTGCAACCCTTTCAAGCCTATCAGAAAGCATTGGTCACATAATGGGGCTTGAATATAGCAAAGGGTTGTTCTACACTAGATATAACCACTTTCTCCATGAAATAAGAGTATCAGAAAAGTAAATGAAAAAAAAATATGAAAACAAGAAGAGAAACACAAACCAATTCTGAAAAGGTACATTGAACTTCCCAGTAGGCATYTGACTTTTAAGAGGTTTAAACTCACATACACTCTTACAGATATGCGTATCATCCAAATGCTGCAGTCAAATGAGAACGTCTCAACATGTAATGCCCTGCCCCTGAGCTTTGTACAGGGTTACTCAAAAAAGAGCCTTAGCAAAGGTTTCCACAGGCCTGAAACAGACTTTGAATTCAGGCTCTACAGTTTTCACTCATACTGACATGAGATATGAAAAAATATCTTTGGCTGTGTGACAGCAAATTGATCAGTTCCATGAATAATGAGTTGACCAGAGTGATAACATTCTTGTCTTCAGTGCAACAAGGCAAGAATCTGATGAGGCACTAAAGAATGTCATGGTCTTCTTGCAAGTTCTACATTACTTTTAAAAATGCCCCACAGCTGTTTTGGGTGGATTTTGCAAGGGACAGCAAACGCTCTTGCTGAAATAGTTATTGCTTCTGCAGATGTTGAAGGGGTTTCCTTCTGGAAAGAACTGCACTCATGAGGACATGGGAGCAGCTTGTGTTTTCATGGAAGTTTCACTTGGAAGACAGATATGCTATTTTGTGAACCGGTAACCTGAATATGGGCCACAGATGTGCACAATGTAAAATGTACATTCAGTTTGTCTGACTTAATTCTTCAGTTAGCCACAGCTGTGGTACCTCAGGAATAGAACAACCACCAGGAGCCAGCTAAGGACTTGCAAATGCTTTGATTCATCAAAGAATTATGCACATATTTTTGGACTTTAACCAAACGACAGATAGATGCAAAGGCTTAAMACAAAGTCCATACTTAAACGTTGGCATGTACTACAAGTCTTCCAGAACTGGGGCACAAGCCAGTAAGAAAAGTTGCCCTATGTTAAACTCACCTGGGAGTCATGTACTCTGTTGCAGCTTTATAACACATGATGCACGATTTGGGAGAATAGTTTCCCCATTGTACATGAAGATACAGTTCATTTCTCAGTAACACTTCATAACTATAGGCTATTCAATTAAAGTTTGACTGCAACAGGATTCTTTTAGATTGGCTTACTGCATCCCTCAAATTCATACAATCATTGGAGTGCCGTCTGGAAGGGATCTATGGATGCCTCTGGTCCTGCCTCCCATAAGAAGCAGGGCTGTTGCCAACACTAGATCAGATCAGCTGTTGCTTTGCCTAGCTGAGTCCTGAGAACTTCCAAGGACAGAGAGTCCCTGACCTCTCTGGGTAACCTGTTCCAGTGCTGCACCACCCTCCCAGTGAAGAAGTTTTTCCTAATGTCTAACCTGAACCTCCAAAGCTGCAACATGTGACTGTTGCTCCTTGTTATACCACGTGCCACTGTTGAGAAGAGTTTGTCTCAGGCATCTCTGTAGCTCCTCACCAAGTAGTTGTATGCTGCTGTTAGCTTGACCAATAGTCTCTTCACGAGGCTAGGCTAGCCCAGCCCAGCTCCCCAACCTCTCCTTGTAGGTCTCTGCTCCAGGCCCATGATCATCCTGTTAGTCCTCTACTCAACTCTCTCTAGTCTCTCCCCTTCCCTCTTGGGCTGTAGAGTCCGTGAACTTGAAACTATTTGAACTGCAGCTTCACCAGTGTCAAATTATCACCTCCCCTTGGACTGCTGACCACGCTGCCCCTGACCTTGCCCGCTATGCAGTTTGTGTTGTTTGCAATGAGAGCGCACTGCTCGCTCACAGCTTGGCATCCACTGTAACTCCCAGGTCCTTTTCAGCCAGTCTGTTCCCAGCCTGCACTGATGCCTGGTGTTATTCCTCCTCAGGTGCAGAGCTTTGCACTCCCCTTTCTGTACTTCATGAAGTTCCTGTTGGCCCAATACTCAAGTTTCTTTGGATTGTGACTCTGCTGTTCAGCATGTTAAGCATCCCCCCATTTAGCATCATCTGCAAATTTGCTAAGGGTACGTTCTGTCCCCAAAGTTGAGTAATTAATGTTAATGCAAGCTACAGGAATTAGTACTGATTAGATGTTATTCTGTGGTGCTCCCAAAGCTCATGTGAGAAACATGAATATCCCAGTCAGGATTTCTAGTTGTCAAGAAACAACCRAGTATGGAATGCCAGAGTCCACAAAGCAGAAACATCTGCTGAATAGTTCTCGCTTCTTGCAGCACAGTGTACTCAGGATGAGTGCAAAATGAAGAGAGAAAAAGACATGTTCAAAAAGAATTAATGAGAGCAGAACAGATACACTGGCTAATAAAATGTGGATGAGAACTGGCAGGATAGAGGAGTGGGGCTGTGTCAGGGGAGGTTCGGGTTGGGCATTGGGAGGGGGTTCTTCACGGGGGGGGGGGTGGGGTGGGGTGGGGTGGCAGGCTCCCCAGGGAGGTGGTCACGGCACCAAGCCTGTCAGAGTTCAAGGAGCAACTGGCCAATGCTTTTAGTCATATGGTCTAGTTTTAGGTAGTCCTGCAAGGAGCAGGGATTTGGACTCCATGATCGTTATGGGTCCCTTCCAACTCAGGATGTTCTATGATTCTATCTGCCATTTTTATTTTCTCTATAGCATCGGTGGTCTAGCTGAGTTCTTCACTGTGAAGTTATCCCCCCCAATGAACAACACACCTTTGAGGTACCTCAGAGTAGAAATTGAAAACAAAACTTTGCTGTCTCTGCTGTTTTAGCCATAGGTCCCTCCATAAGAAGGAATCAGTTTTTCTCTACCAGGGGAATATTTCCCCAGGTGAGTGAAAGCTGATGATATCATATGGGAGAAAGTATGGTCTTCTAGGAGCCAGGCTCAATCTGCACACAGAAGAAGAAGAAAGCAAACTAACTCTTGTGCTGCATACTGACTAATGTTTTCTTAGAGCAGCTTTCCTGATTCACTCTTCTTCTCCAGAAAAGGTATCAAGCAGATTATTTTCACTTAGCACAAGGCATTGCATTTCATTAAGTTAGAAAAGATCTCCATTTTGCTTGACCCTGCCTTTTACATATCATCTTTCCTCAGGACAAGAAAGCTGCAGCGTTCAGTATCACATCATACCTGTGTTGCAGATTGGTCATGGCAAGGGAAAGGAACATTTGAGACCCATGGGAGGGCAGTTTCTTTTGATGGAATTGAGAACTTACATGTCTCCAAAAACAAACTCATGCATTTTTTTCTCCTTAAAGAGGGAAGAAAAACTTATGAAACAGGTCCCTCAAGCCTGAATGAGAACTAGGTGAGTGACCAGGTTTTTTCAGGGAACATGCTCATCCTGACTCCATGTTAGACACAGCAAGCCTAGTCTGTGCCAGAGTAACTCCATCAGAAGATACACTTACATGGTTTTACCACCAAGAGGCTCCCATGCATCCCTTAACAACTCCTACGACTTGAAAATATTTGCTTCATGCTACATGTTAGCCCGTAACTCTGAAGGACCACTGAGGAAGGACTGTCTGTTCCTCTGGTGACATGACACTGCACCTTTTCCCACGTTTTACTGTTTGCATAGAGCCATCAACATCCACATTGCATTTGCGTGCTCAAAGCAGTGGCATAGTCAGCCCTCCTTACACTAATCAACAGTTAATCCACAAAAGTGGAACGACTACAGCCAGTTTTCTTGAGACTGTTTCTCTATTCAAATGATCTGATGCAAGCAGAAAAACAGTTCAATCTCTGCTCTCAGTCAAGCTGATGTAGGCTCACACATACTAGTGTTATAAGTGACCTGGCAATGATTTGAAGGGAAAAGCACTTTTTTTCCTTAGAACTGTTTTTGGTTGATTACCGGAGACAAACCTTTGTGAAGCATCTCCACTCAGACTATGCTAAAAGGCCCAGTGAGCACCTGGAGAGACAAGAAGCATGAAGTGATCAAGACTGCTTTTCGTTTGAAGCTTAATGCAGACTGAGGCATGACAGTAACTTAGCTTTTTATGGTAAAATCTGGCCTTCAATACAAAGCATTCACTAGCCTAGAGCCTTACACATCCTCCATCAGAAACAGAATTGCAAAAGCATTTTACGTAAAAGAGCAACCCCAGCAAGAAGTAGCTCTCCTCAAGATGATGTTTTGCCCTGAAATGCTGAGTCAAGGAGAATCTGAGAAACTCTCCTTTGGCCCCAGGAATACACTGTCACTCGCTTTCCCCACATATGGTATCTTCCCTCATTTTTCTTCATCTCCTCCCTCAACCTGGCACCAAACTGTTCAATCCTTCCTCTCAGTGAAGAACATTTACTCAGACGGGAATCACAGATGTAAGGGAGAACTCACTACCAAAAGCAGCCGTTGCAAAGGGTTAGCTTACATTTGGTTTGGAACTAGGCTCAGCTGGAAGAGCAGGGCACCTTGTGGACTCTGACTGAAGTGCATGGGGAAGTCACCTACCTCCTCTAGGCCTGTCCCTCACTAGCTGCTGTCATATCAGGCTTCTTTCATTTGATTTGGCTTTTATCATCAATTTGTACAAATTATTCCTGAGCTAAGTCTATACAATACATTAACTCACAGGTTCACTTCCTTGCAGGTGTGTGCTCAGCAGAGGTTGATCCATAAAAGCTGCCATCAGCTATTGTCAAATCAGAAATGAGAAATGTTGTTAGTAACAATTGTGATTCTTTTTTCCACTAGCTATGAATCAGTGCTCTACTGCTTGTTTATTGAGTTACAGAATATTGGCAAAATGATGCCATTATGCCCAAGGAACGTTCTTTCAAATTTTTTATGACACTGCACCCACTGTAATTGTGTAACTGCATTTCCTCTGGATTGAGACAACCTGCACTGTGGGACATCTCACAACTTAAGAACTAAAGTGATGAGAGCGTCTCAATCGAAGACAATGGCCAGGCAGAAGGGAGCAAGAAGACATAAATTGCCTAGAGCTATTTGCTCTAGTGTGCTCTTCCTTGGTGTTCCCATCCTCGTGGTACTGTATGCCTGGCCCCAAATGCCTCCTCAAAGCACCAGCTGCTCTCCCTGCCCCTGCAGTTGCTCCTGGCAGGCTCCTTTTAGCCACTGCTCCCACCGAGCCCCGGCCCCTTCCCTGAAGAGCAGCAGCCCTGGTCATCCAGGCTGAGCTCCCTCTGCCTCTGCTCAGTGCTMCCCCAGGTAGGCACCAGGAGCAGGGAGCCACTTTGCTGCAGCTCAGCATGAAGCAGCAGTTAGGGCAATCTTCCCGGAACACAGGCTTACATTTCTCCAGACCTATGAGGTTAACACAGGAGGTTATGATTATGATCTTGAATAAAGGTTAATGAGGACTGTATGAAATGCAGGGCTAGCACTGAAGAATATACTATAGACATTATATATTTAATTCTTGAAAGACAAACCAGTGTCTAGACTAGAAGAGAGACCGACTTTCTCTCACCTAATTGGAACCGTCTAAAACATGGACATCTGGAGATGAGCTACGTACATCAGGCTCACTCTGCAGCCAACAGAGAAAGCATAGGCACTTCCAGAGTAGCAGTCCTCTGAACCTTTTCAGTGCCTCCTTTTGGATGAGGTACAGTGTATTCAAAGCTTCCCACTGCTCCTCACAGTCTGCAAAGGGGGCCCAGGGTGATGCTGCTGCAGGTCACTATATGACAAGTTGTTCTTTCAKCTCAGAGCTCTGTTATTCAAAGATGAATGGTTCAAATGGAAAGAGAGGAAAGGCTTTGTGAAGAGCCTGGACCTGTGACCTTTCTGGCATATTCAGCTTGCAGGAGCTGGATGGCTGCCAGGAGAAATGTCCCTTGCTCTGGGAAGCTGATGGAAGAAGTGTTTCTTCCACAAGTCCTGCCCTGCCACCAGTAGCTCCAGAAGCTCTGAGTTCCTGGCAAATGCAAACCAGAGCTCAGGACCTGGGGACAAGCATACTGAATGTAAAAGAAAGGGAAAGTGGTGTCCATCTGGGAAGCCAAACCTGGAGGAAAAGAGTCACAACCAACGCCTCTGATGGCTGCTCATCCAGTGACATAAAGTTTGGGTACATGTTTGTCAGAAAACTGCAAAGAATCTTGGGACCAAGATGATTCCTGAGTGAATTCCTGCCCCCTGAAAGACAGTGAGTCTGGTATAACTTAGGAGAAAGAGGAGCTCCTACAGCAACTTCTGATTAAGAAATAGGGCTTGAYGACTACTGAAGAGAAACTTGGCTCCTATCTGCCATCTGGAAAGGTAACAACTGAGAAAAAAGACAAGGAGAGAGATATTTTTCCAGCTGTAAACTCAATTGCTGTTCCAGATGGTGGCAGAAGAAAGTCACAATATAATCACAGAGTATTTGCATCCCTGTGATTCTGATTATTAAATGCTACTTACAACTTGCTTCCTTCTGCAAAAACAAAAGGTGTCAGAATCAAAGAGGCAAATAAGCTGAAACTTTGCTGTTACAAAAGCAGATCGCTTTCTGCAGATCTCACTTTTCATCATGCCTCTGCTCCCCACCCTGCTTGTGTAACCCATAAAATATTATCTTTCTTCCTAAATATGCCAACAGTTATAATTGACCTGGCAGGAAACTAGAGGCCTGCACAAGAAAGTAACAAATCAGGAATTCCTCTCCAAATCTCTCCACTAAGAATTGTCTAAATGATATGAAAGGGTAAAGTAAGAAGAAGGCACTGTCCTGGTCTAGTGCCGTCCTCATGCAGTGAATGTCGGAATGACACCACTGGTGTCCAGATATGCTGCCTACCACTGCCTGAACACTGACCTACCAAACTGTCCAGCTACCAGGGTTTTGCATATTGCATGGCAGAAAAGAGAAGCTCCCTTCACTTCACTAACTCTGCAATGCGTGTTTTTAGACTCAAAACAATATTTTTGTCTTAGGAATACAGCAGTCCTTTCCACTGCCTGTTTACTAGGCAGATCCAGGCAGACGATGCAGAGGAGCAGGCCAATTGGAGCCACAGTTGTGAAGAAAAGAACATTATCATGTCTAATACAGTTATGGACAGATGGTCTGCTTGTAGCACAGTAATCCTTCAGTCCAGTTTCAGCCTATAAAATAAGTCCTGTGCCTCAAAATAAAACATACCAAATAATGACTCAGGACCTTCTGTTTCCTTTCCAGGGGCAAATCTCATTACAGAAATAAGTTTCCACTTTTCCTGGCTATTTAAATCAGCAGCTTTTCTTACGTTGAAACAGAAGATTTATCATAATATTTTTCTGTTCCTACATCTGTTGCTTTCCTGTTGAATGTGACTCCCTCTGCTCCATTTTAGCTGCCCTCCTTCAATCCCAAGGTGTCTGCGAGAGCCCCTGCAGAGCACAGTGGCTTGCAGCAAAGCCCTTACAGGAACAATTCCCCCGTTCCCTCCCACCACCATCCCCGCAGCGTCTGTGAAATCTCAGCRGTTAGGACTTGTCAGGCTGCACTAGAGCTTTGCATAGCTCAATTTGAAAGAAGCCAGACAAGGTGAAAAGGAGAGGAATTTTTTCCAGCTCCTCTTATTTTTGACAAGTTGATGGTTTTATATGGGAAAAGATGAGAACATGATGATTTTAAAAAAAAGAAGTAATAATTAGAGAGAATGAATGAGAGGGGGGTTAAACACGTGATAGCTGAGAGGCAGTGAATCACTGCTGGCCTATGCCATGACAGCATCTTTGGACTGTGCTAAAATGTCTTGCATTACAAAGCCCTGTGTACCCCCCCTGAGTTGCTGGGTGATGTGYTGGGCACACTGGCCATTCTGAGGCAGGGCGGAGGGCAGTTTGAATGTTTTTAGACTGCCTTTAGATCTCATTGGCTTCCCAACAAGTGCATGCATCCACTAGAGTTTTAAATACGACCTTGGAAGGGCAAAGTGTAAGGCAYACTGTGGCAGGGGGCCCTCCTAGACTGTCACAGCTCCAAGTTCCTCCAAGCGCTCAAATCTAACAAGCCAGATCCTGAATTCCCTTTCTTCCCTGCTCTGTCTCTACGACGATTAATAATAGCACAAGCTTCTGTGTTCACTTCTTTATTCTCACTCCTACAGTCTTTTGTTTAGATTGTTGCTAATAGCTGTGGCTGCTGCTTCCCCAACACCTCAGAAATCTTTACACTATCCAAAACTCACATTGTTCTTTCTATTCCTAACTGCCAAATCCCTTTATTACTGCTTTTGTTGGCTGATACTGCACTGTGATTCAGTCATCTACCATTTAGTACATGCCTACACTGGTATGGACTATAACATATCTCAGATGACCTCTGAACCATCTAGCCCAGGTACTGGCAGCAGTCTAGCTATTATAAACTGAGACATGCAGTAAATTAATCCATGCAGGAGTGCAGCTGAAAAACTGCATGATTCTGTGGCCAGTCCATGAGATACCATGATTAAAAATGCCTCAGATGATATCCATATGATATTTGCAAAGTGAAAGTGAATATAACCAGTTCACTGAGGAGCACCACACACACACATATTTGCTCCTTCTTATGCACCTTACCTTGAAATAAAACAAAAATTCAGTACAATGTTAGAGATGAAGAGCTAAAAGCATTAAATCAGAAGCAGAAGATACTCATCYCTCAGCAAGTTGTGTTCATCTATGAAGCAAAATATAAATTTTGTCTCATGAGAAATATATGGGACTAAACTCTGTGCTGAAGTGACTCTCATTTTCCTCTTCCCACCGCTTCCTGCCATGTTTTGAATTTGTGGCTGACTTCACACTGGTGTGGGGATTGTAATTTCAATGTCTTAATTTTGTGACTTCCACTCATTTAAATTCTCATCTGTGAAGCTGCATGCAATGAAAAGGTCCTCAAGTCGAAAACGCGGCCCTTGCACACTGCCACTCAAAGCAGCCAAGCAGCAGAATGACGACAGCTTGAATGAAAAGCAGTAGCAAAACAATAAGGATCAGCCTAGCCCAGTCAAATTGCCATGCTCAGCCAGGCTGCTGTTAACAGGGCTCTGAAAGGGCTACCTGGAGCTGTGACTAGAAGGCAGTTCTGTCTCCTGATAAAGAAAGTGGACGTGCTGCATTTCCTTGTAATCTGTGATGCTGGATTTCCCATCTTTCACGATTCAATCAATTTTTTGTTGTAGAGAATAGGGGGTGGGGAACAGGAGGGAAGAGCATGGATAAAAAACTCCGTCATTCTTCCCTTCTTTGGACAGTCTGGTTTGGTTTACCTTGACTGTAGGAAAAGATAAAATAGCCTGCCTTAGGACTCAGGTAAACATTATTAGCGGACAAGGTTTTGTTTGCTCTTCCCTTCATGATTGAAAGCTACAAGCTATTAACATCAGCTGTCATTTTTAAAAAGGCAGAGTATCAACTAATCTCTTGACTGTGCATTTTAGATACAGCTGTACCTAACAGTTGTCACTGTTCAAAAAGCCAGACACCAACATCAGCCTGGCAAAAGAAGTGTATAAGAGTAACACTAAGCAGCAAATAAAATATTGCTGAGGTAACAGCACCCACACCACCCTCTTTCTTCCCTCCTCTCAGTCTGTGGAACTCACAACATTGCTGTCAAAACACAGTCTTCCTCGTTTTGTTACTTTTAAAGTATTTTCAAAATTCACTTCTTAATGACACATGGCTTTATAATAGAAAAGTTCTACAGTACTTGCTGATCCAAATATGCTCAGCTCCTGCAAGCCTGCTCAGTTCTCTTGACTCTCATGAAGAGATGCCAGCATAAACCACCACAAAACTGGCCCACGCTGCAGCTTTCCACACCTTTAACAGGCTCAGCGAGCGAGCTCTGACAGCGTTGGAGCTGCACGCTCTGCTGGTCCTGCACACGGAGCTCCTCTTCAAACCAAGTTCCTTCACATACCTGAGGCACCATGTGGCCTTCAGAGCTCATCTCCTGTGATGGACCACCCCTTCTGCTCTGTTTGTCCCAGCTGGACCCAGGCTCACTTCTGTCCTCTCTCTGGTAGCACTGAGTATCCTTTCCTCCCTAACAGATTYCCGATTCCTCTCCCTGCTGGGACCTGTGACCTTCACTTTTAATTGCTGCTGTGTGCTCTTTTCCAGTAAGTGGAACACAGATCTGCTTGATGCTGCTCACAATTGCTTGGCTGTGAATGCTGTAAGCTCTGTTTCTGTCCCCATGTAAAAATTATGTGAACAGAGCTGGAAACAGAGATACAGCATTAGAATTATTCCAGAATAATTCCACTGATCAATATAGTATTTCTGGAGAATCACTTTGATTCCAGAATATTTTCTCTTTGACCAAAGCAGATTTTTCTGGAGTCGGTTTGTGCAGATGTAAACCTCTCCTCTATTCTGGAATAGTTATTGCACAAATGCTTTTTGCTCAATAGCTATTCTTTCAATCACCCCACACTACCATGAGATAGAACAAAGAGAAGAAAATTCACAGCATGAGGCAACTGTGGTCAGACCATTCCTAAGGGAAGCTGGATTAATGAAGAGGGCCTGCTCCAGTTTATTTTTAATTTGCTACCCTTCAGAGAAAACTTCCAAATCAGAAAGTGTTTGCTGGATGGCTTTCATTGCCTTGCTGCCAGGCTAGTAACTGATTCTACCACCTCATTAGCTAATCCACTCCAAATTAAATATGGACTGGATTCAACAGGCACATACGCAGGAAGGGGTAAAGTAGACGAGTGTAATGGAAGTGTAATTGGTTTTGATGTCATGTAATGTCAGTAAATGCTCTGCATTAATTAGCATTCCAAGGCAATCTGTCTGGTCTCCCACATAACTGCCCATAGAGGATGTTAGCGTACGGAGACAGATATACAGAGAAAGCTTTTTGGTTATTCCCTTGGTGTAAATGTCAGAATCAAATGACATTGGGGTGGGAGAAGGACACTGAACAAAACAAAATGCCTAGGATGGTAGCATGCTTTCTTTATTTAGACTATAAGGTAAATTTGCCCTCATTTACCTAAGGTTTTATAAGTACATACAATGACTTGCAGTCATATTTTTTCRCCTAACACTGTCTCAGTCCTCACTTGATATTTCAGTAAAGAAAGATGGCAAGGGACAAGACTGTGTCAGAAGCAAAAATGGATTGGGAGGAACCACATTACCTCATGGCAAGTCTGACTGGGAATTCCTGGAGGTGGCCAGGCAGCAAGAGCTTGGCCACAAATGCTGCCAGTCCAGGGAGCACTGGAAGGGACAAAAGCAAGCATGAAGGAGTCCCAGCCAGAGACTGCCTTGAGCAGTGACCCTGCAAAGCACTGCACCATGTGCCAGAGCCCCTTTGGAAAAAAAAAACCACCAAATGTCTTGTGCCTTCACAACAGGCAAGCCTGGCTGGCACCAAAACATCTTCTCTAGTCCACCTAGTAGATCTTTTTAGTCTATTCCTTGTGGGGAGGAGATGATGGTTTTGCTGGGAGAGCTGGTCAGCCCTTGGGCTCCCTGCTGGAAGCCTGGGAAATCACAGCAGATTGACTTGGTGTCAGTGTGTTTGCAGAAGGAGGCTATCTCAAACAGCAGAGACAGCTAAATGCTGAAAATGTGTTTTCACAGCTATGATAGTGAGAGGGGATAAATTGATGGAGTGCACTCTGCCTTGAAAATTACATGACAATGTAAAGAATGGGAGTAATGACAAAAAAAATCAGTAATGATATATTCAAGGCAGAAATAGGTGGAGACCAAATCATTTCACTATAAGCTAACGATGTGTATTTCGAGCAAATTCACTTGCATGATAGGCCGACTATATTTTTTTAGCAATGACTGAAGAGATATGCTTCAAGTTATTACTAATCTCACTGAACCACCTGGATTTTTCCACTTTCCCGGAAAGCTCATGTTCTCTTCAGCAATATATGGACACAGTAGTAAAGTTTTATTGTTTGCTCATGGGGTCACAGTACATGCCAACCCCTGTCAGCAATGGCTGGTTTGCATTCAGAGCATACGCCAACACTTTATAAAATCAGCACAAGTTCAAACTGTAACTACACTACAGGAAAAAAAAATAGAAAAGCACATTCCCTAGGCAGAAAGACAACCTTCCAGTTTATATTTCAGAGTAGGCAAAAAAATTAACTATACAGGGGTGTTCACCTGTTACTGAAACTTCCCAGCTTACTAGAACTGAAATAATGCATTTCATAACTGATGAAAATGAGGGCATGATGGTTCAATTCTTCTGATCGTCAGGCTCCCATGTAGCTCAGTGGAAATTTAGCCAAAAGCAAAAAGTCAGGGAGCTCCAGCTAAAATCAAAAACTCTCAGTAGATCAAGTGTAAAATGTCTTCCACTAATACTAACTCAGATTATAAATGGGTTCATTCTGAATGCACAGATGCCCTTTTTCTCTTTGCTTTCTGGAAAGAATCCAACGGTGTGGTTTGCTGGCAAAAAATAGCTCATTTATGTCAATTTTTGAATCTGAAAATGTTATCATTCCTGCCAGTGAGGCAATTCTAATACTTTTGCGGACTGACTTAGGGACAGAGACGCAGCCCATGCCATACTGCGTGTGTCCAGCTAAAAAACAACCAACACAGCACAAGATTTCATGTAGCAAATCCCTACAGTAAGATGCTTGCAATTAACTTCCAATAATGAATCCTTCCTATGTAGAACAGCATGTAGGAGTTGTTCAAGGACAACAGAGGTATAGAAGAGTGGAACCAAAAGAAAAAATTAAGTGAGAATTATCTGCTCATTTAAAAAATATTAGTGAATGTGGGATAAATGTGACAGCTTAAGAACACYAACATAGGGCTGAAACGTGACATCTCAGGCTTTACCCAAGCCTGTGGCAAGGCTCTCCCTCATGCCCAGAGGAGAATAGGGCAGAAGACAYGAAAGGGTGGCAGCAGCCCTCACTTTTGTGCTCTGCGGCAGCAGGACACACTGCCAGGCTCCCCAGCCATGTCTCTGGGCACAGGTCCCTCTGGGCTGTCTGCTCTCTTTGCTYTTCTTGAGCTCTGTTTCACTGTGACCACTGACACCAGATTGCTGTGGCAGGGAAACAGAAGGAAAGCTTGTTTAATAAAGGTTGCAGTAAGGGACTCAGTGGGCTTACAGTYAGACATCGGAAACATTACAGAAAAGATGAGGACAGACAACCAGGTAAGAGCTGAAGTCCAKCTAGCTCTGTGTGCTGCCTCCACATGGCCAAAATGCTTTGTGCTCTCTTCCCTTTCTCTTCTTTTGGTTATTGCTCCTCGACACCTTTGGTTTATCTGCTATTTTTTGCCTTTTTTTTGGCTGGTGGAGATGGTACTGAGAAGTACTTTTAGAGGTCAAGCATCAGYCCAGCCCTAAGAATTGTCAATACAGATAGTGGCCAGTTGCACCAGGGGATAGAATAAGGTCAGGGCAAGTAAGACAATCTCTCAACTCCTAATTCATGGCTACTGCCATCTCAACAGCCGCATCTTGGAGACTTCCTAAATTACAGGTGGCAACCTTGCATTTAGAAGTCCTGAATGGATTTTTTTCTTCCTATGAAGTTGTCCAATCACTTTGAACATGTTTAAATTTTTAGCTATCGTAACAACCTGCCAGAAACAGTTCCACAACTTAAGCACATACTAAGTTTTCAAAAGAGAACCCGCAAAATGCACATACAGGCTATATAAAAATATATTTAGATATAGGTTACGTATTGAAAGCTATATATGTATATATATGCCTTCTATATATACATATTTATATGTTTATACATATACATACATAACCAARTTGGTCTTAGACCATTTCAGTATGTCACCTACAGTGCAAGTCTTAGCATGTTGGCCAGCTTGTGGGGCAAAAGACTCAGCTGTTCTATGGCACTCCTACTACTCAGACATTAACCTCTGACCTGGGTAAACCCGCTGCTCACTGTTCCCTTTCATACCTAGATTTTTGTGTCCTGCTTCTGTGTACACAAAAGCAGTGCCAATCATTCATGTTCCACTCCTCCACTGTGTTTTAGGTTTTTCCTCTACATGTACCTGACAGCTTCCTTGGCTGGAGCTAATAGGGTATGTTTCCAGCTGGCCTGCTGGTCTAGGTGGCAGTTGCATGTACTGGACATTTCTGGAAACTAGTAATAGTATTCTACATTTTGCACATTATGAAAAAAATAAGGCCTGCATAAACGTTACGTAGAACAGTCGCCTCCAGTGCATTCTCCACCTGTGCCAGATAACAGATGGACCCTGCAGGACATCATTAGCATGAACAGTTGATAAAGAAATAAAGCAGGCTGAAAACGTCAGCTGTATTTCTCTTCACCATGCCACTTCATTTCTTTACAGCCCACTCTTGGAGAGAAATGGAGAGAAAAGCTGCGCCAAGTGATGCTTGTAAACACGATGGCCCTTGCAGAGTGTCCTGCCTCTGGGGTGCTGCAGTTGGGTAAAGGAATATCCAGGATTAGGCCAAACTCAGACATTTCCTAGAGGGCCAAGAATCATTATGAGGGAAGTTATCTGAAGTAGCGCTCAGGGCTCTTCCAGCCAAGCTTTTTGGAAAAGCAACTGGTATTAGCTCTTCATTCAGGGGCCATGTTTTCTTTCAGTTGCATGGAAAAATATACGGATTTCCTTCTAAAATTTTTCAACWCACAAGCAGTTAAAACAGAGTATGGAAGGTTTTAATTTAAAGAAGTCACCCAGAGAAAGCCAGTGAGTAGAGAAAAGCCTTTAGCTCCATCCCATGACTATTGAGTATGTTTCATGGAGCAGTCTCTTCTGACGAGGTGAAGACTAGAAAGCAAGTAGCTTGAAGAGGCATAATGTGCTATGACAGAGAGCAGAGTATCTGAGCAGAGGTATCTCACCAAAGAATGCTGAGTTAAACTCCCTCAGCTGTTGGTATGCTATGAGCCTGGCATGCTCAAGTCTTGCTGGATGTTTACAGGGACAAATGATGCTAAGGAAGCAGAGTGTATTTCAGCTTTTCATTCCAAGCCAAAAGGTACCTGTAATCCATTCTCTTCCCCATTAAAATCTCTTGATGCAGAGCTGTTAACTGTTTCGAGCAGTAGCCTGTCTAATTTTATGAGTGCTGTTTTGTAAGCCTACCTGGCAGACCATGAAAACAAATTTCTCAGGAAAAGATGCTTTCTCTGGCAGGAGGCCAGGGTACACACTGCAAGCACTAGATACATGTAGGAAGAAAACATATCCTGTCACCTACAACTTGCCAGGTGAAACCACCTCGAAACTGCGGACCAAGCTTGCAAGTTTAGTTTTCTTTTGGCTCATTTCCTTTGTGCACTTCACTGTGAATCTGTCGCCTTTCTCATCCAGTGTTTATTGAGAACATCTCCTTTTGTCCTTTCCTCACATAATTCAAGCTGACTTTCTGGTGTAGATAGCAGTTATCCCTTCTGTCACTGGGGTGGAATGACTGCAAATGACCAACCACATCTACAAATTTCCGAATTCTCTTACCACAACACGGCTGAGGTTCAATACCTTTTTTTGCAAAYGGAAAGCTGTGACTTCTAGGAATGTCAGTTTAGTACTTCCAGAATTACATGGTTGGCATAAAAAATCAGATTCTTATACACATTCTTTTTCCTTATATACATATGAAGTGTGTCTTCAGGGTTAATGGCAGTGTTACCTTCTGCTGTACCTGTTTCTTGTGGGAATTTCCTACCCCTTTTTCCATCTCCCACCTCCCTGAAAATCTGGACCGTCTCGTCCTGTCAAGAGATCTGCGGGACCTGTTGATTTCATAGGTCAGAGGCCAGGCCAGTTTTGCACWGCTGAGAAGGAGAAGGCTCAAATTCAGATATCTCACAGGAATGTAAGCCAAAGCCAAAACGGGTAACATTTTTCTTGCACTGTGTACAAAAATATTAGCACCAAGACTAGTGTGGTAGGAATACAAGAGATTGCAGGAATGTTATATAGGGTATAAAGTATAAGCAGCTTATTAACAGCCTTGATTTGTTGTTGCTACTTTCCAGGTAGAAGTCTCTCACTGAGGGAACAGTGACCTTATAAAGGTACCTTTATTCGGTGTGCTAGTCATGAGGCTTGTAACCTCTGAGAAAAGCAGCTCTGAAAGCCAGTGACCATGTTACTATGGTGGTCCAGGTGCATTCTCTACACTTTGGATGGTGATGAATATTGCTTGAATAAATCTGTGAATGTAATTTGATTTCCACTTTCCTGCTTACATGTGCACAAAGTAAGCACTATGCCTAGCACTTTAGGATATTGCCTTTAAGGATACAGCTATTGCCTTTAAGGATACAGCATGTTCCTCTTGTTTTCCTCAGTTCTTTCCCATCACAGTTTGAAGGCTTCAGCTATGATCACTAACAAACTTCTTCCATCACTGACTGAGACAGCCCAACTTACATATGCTAAAAATCGTGTGCTTTTTCCAAAACACATTACTGTGATGGAAGACGTGTTTGCTTTGTGATTTTTCCCATTTCCTTTTGGCTTAACCTCTCTGTCTCACCTCTCGCGTTTTATATKTCAATGTGGCATTTGCTTGCAGAATCCCCATTTCACAGTTTCTGGAAAGTCTCATCTGATTTCACTCAGAGAATCTCTCCACAGGTGAAAGTGTTGTATAAGAAAAGCAAAAGCTGCACCAGCAGAGATTATAGGAGTGCATGAGAATTAGTGATAGCAGGACTAGTAATTCACACCAGAGAACCAAAACATTTTTACCTTAGCCCATTCCAAAGTGAGCAGCCTTTAAAGACACAAAGGAAGAAAAATGAAGGGCATGCTATCAGAAGGTTTGCCAAATACACAGACCTCCCCACTTCTCCCAATAGGTCACATCCTTTGGAAACTACTGCCTGAGGTGGCCTGGTCTTGTCCCAGCCAACCCTGATCTTTACATCAAATACCATACCACGCTCAGTCAACTGACAACAGAGCTTTAAATTCATACTATTGAAAAGATAATCTCTGTTCAGCTTCTTGACCACCACATCTCAGAAGTTTCAAGCACTTTTTGCACTAGTTGACAATGATCCTGGCAGCCAAATGGTCTGATTCTCTCTAGCTCAGTTCTCAGATATCTGCAAAGCAAAATACTGGAGAAGTAAGTTTCTTTAACTTATGGAAGGGAGAGTTTTGTATCTTCAGGTGCATCTGATCCATAAAAAAAACACAAGTCTGTTCTGATTTCCAAGTTTTGGCTTAGATCCTCAAAGGTATTTTTAGGGATCTAATTAAAGTCTTGCAATGTTTCAGCAGGTGGTTCAGGAAAAAAATAAATACAGTGACTACAATCCTCACATAGTTAGCAGGACGTTACATCTAGGAAACAGTAAACCCAGAAGTTTATCTACCTGAGCTTCTCCCCACTCTGAAGGGGCAGGCTGCTCAGGACATTGTCTTAAGGGTCCAGCTCATCTGGACTAGTTCCTTCTTAAGGTCCCAAACCCTGTATTCCTGTTGGTTTGCCTTACACCTCCAGAAAAGCCCAGCCAGTAGTGAATACTGATCTCGGGGACACAGGGAGAGTTAAGGCTATCTGGACAAGAGTTAAGGCTATCCTGTGCTTCCACACACCTGGGGGATGGGTCCCTTAACGCAGCACATGCTTTAGCTCCAATGGCTGGAGGTTCAGTCCCTAGAGGCAGTAATTATCACAGCCCAACCTGCTGTATCTGCTACAGAAAAGAATAAAGGGTTGGGCTTTTATTTGCCTAGATTGCTAAAACCTTACTCAAAAACTTAAATTTCAGAGCAAGTTCAGCCTTTCTTTTCAGAGATGACATGATTTGGCTTTGGGGCAAAACCAGCACCAACTTAAAATGTCAGGCAGTATGTGGTGAATTCAGCACCCCAACCCATCAGCTCTAACTCATGTGCTTAATTCTGTTTTTCTGAAGCTCCCTGACATCCCTGGCTGGCCCCCTGGATCAACAGCACAGCCTCCCAGCTCCAGCCTCAGGCCTCCTTTCTTTGACGTTCACCTGGCACTGAAAGCACAGATCTAAATATGTGGGTTTGTCCYGGCAGAAGCTCCTGCATGCCAGGCATTTGGCTTACAGCTCCTGTCCTTGCAGCCGCTGATATCGATGCAGGGGGAAGAGTGTCGGGCTGGCGAGAACTCGCCTGTGCCAAACGGAGAGCAAGCGAGGAACTGGGATGTGAATAAAAAGGGCCTGTGGGTACTATGATAATTTTTTTTTAAGTTTATGTAGCCCCTTTCAGCTGAAGAATTTAGAGAGATTTTTTGGCCAGATCAGCTTTTCACAGAGAAAAGTAGTTAAGATACCAGTTTTAGGTCTCTCAGGAGATGCTGAACGCCTTGTGGGATGAAGCCCTAAATCTGTCAACAGGCAATGCTAGATAAGGAGTGGTCCTGCAGAGCTATTCCCAAACCATCCCCATTCTCGCTCCATGGCCCCTTCCTGTGCCCGCTTGTTTCCAGGAATTACTGGCCCGCTGTTGAGAAATGCAGCTTCGCTCTGGTTCCCAGCGAGGCCGTGAAAGAAGCGGGGGCATCCRCATCCACACGCGCATTCATCCGGGGACGGGAGCTTCCCCTCACACCTGCTGTGTGGAACAAAGGACCCGGGGCCCGGCGGGGGGCACAGCCCCTCCACCGCCCRGCCTCCCTCCCTCCCTCGGCTGAGGCAAACAAGCGAACAAAAGCGGGGACTTTCTCTCCCCTCTGCCTCAATACCGACATGAGGGCCAAGGAGGAGGCAGCGAGCTCTCCTCTTTCACCTCTCTCCCGCCCTCCGGTCCTGCTGGGGCCATGCTATGTGGGCAGTCCTCCCTCCCCTCTGACAAGAAAGATTTGCACTGGACTTCAGATCCGATCACTCACTGCCCCAATCCATGGCCTTAGCCCACTTGCCTTTTACTTTTTTTGGCCCCTGTCATCAAAGMTGCTAAGACCCCTTAATTTTAAAATTCCTAAATACCTTTGAATTGCTGGCCTTCAGCGCTGCAGCTTGCTATCTTAATGGGAGGGCAAACTACCAGGCAAAACTCAGGTCAGCCTAATACACGTCATTTCCCTAAGCTCCCTCCACAGCTAGCAGGAGAGGCCCTTCCTGACATCTTTCAGATTTGCTGAATTAGCCCTCTACTCTCAATCACCTTCTTGTCATGCTCCATTGACTACAGAGGGAGCCGAAGGCCAACCTCCGAGATTAACCTTCCACCTCACACACTGTGGTGGAGGGTACTTAGCATTGACAAAGTGCATAAAAGTTTTTGAATCAAAGGTGTTAACTGAGAGTGTATTACTAAACTACAGTACAATAATGGCTGTTAAATTGTTGTTGTCATTGCTACTAATAACAACAGCAAATAAAGTGTATTTCTGGGTTTAAGATTAGAGTGTTTTTAATCTCCGTTGATGAAATCCATCTACTCCAGGGACCTGTAGCATAAACACTGCAAAGCAGGAAGGTGGCTGCATTTTCTGTTTTCTTCCTCCAAGAGCTTGTCGTTCTGCCTTTACTGTACTACTTCATTTGACCCTTATGTTAAGGTTGCAGAGCACTTACTCTTCTGGGCACACACTGCACTGAAAGAAAATTTACTGGTCTTTTTATTCCTATGCTGGTAGATAGAGCAGTGGCTTATTTAGGGAGCTTTCCTGATAAGACAGCAAGTAGCAGTGATGATACACAGGCCCAGTTCAAATTCAACTACTTACAAAATAGTCTTTATCACAGGGAGCGTGTGTTTTTTCTTCACGACACTCAGTTGTGCAGGCGGCTTGAAGGACCCCTGTCATCAAAGGAGGACAATAGCAACGAGAACAAACGTTGTACTTCACTCCCAGCTAAGGATAAATGGAGACCTGGTCCTGCCACTCCTCGGCGTTTTGCACTGGGAAGTGTCCTGTGGAATCAGCAGGACTATCTGCAGCACATAAAGCACAGCACTCGTGTAAATTGTTACAGGACTGAGATATTATATATTTCAGGATCTTTATGCRTTATATCATGAGTCTCAAGACATTTCTCCGGGCTGAAAAGGGGCCACTTCACATTCAGAATATATCCAAAATCAGGTCCTGAATTCAACATAAATATTTTTAGTATATCTTGTTAGAAGACAAGAGGAGAAATCTCTGGCTTTCCTTGCAGCCACTTCCATCAATTGCCCAGGTAATCCTGTTTTTAGGACTGGACTCTTCAGTACCTCAGTCTGGGTCTGAGGTGTCTTTTTGTGTCTTTCTCTGACACATGTACCTAGTTTTTTGTTGTGTTGATCTTTACATYGGGGATTCTATTCCCACCTTCCAAAATCACCTCTTCTTCTCAACATTTCTTCCCAAAACTCCCAGCCCCACAGAAGTTTGGAAACTATTTACAACAGTGACTCCATGCAATTGCAGACATCACAGACACATCCCTTCCCAGGTCATCACTTACTCCCCGAGTTCTGGGTCAGCAGTATGTGGCCCAAGCCCAAGCAGAGAGTGGAAGAAAGGAAGAAGGAAAGCAAGCAAGGAAGAAAGAGAAAGAAAGAGAGGAAGAAAGGCCAATAGGGATAATATTGCCCTGCATTACATCTCTTTGGCCACTACCTCCACCATAAATACTTTGAGGAGAAAGTGAAACTTGGTCCGTTCTTGCAGCTGGAGATTCTCTTTGCATCAAGCACATCCCCAGGCAGCCACTTTGTCTGTGCACCCTGGAGCAACACCAACTGCACTTGACTGAGGTTGAGTATCTAGGTCCCATGGACATCTGTAGAGCTATGTAACGAATAATAGAAATATTATTGAATTAATGTAATAAAAAAGTTAAATTTTTTCAGACATTTTTCAGACATTCAGACATTCACCAATTACTTGGGTGCAGAACTCTTTTATTATGAACAGTAGGTTTTTGAAGTTGTATACCAGGGTAAAAAACAAMCCAAAATAATAGCCCATATTCAAAATGCAATAGTATGCAAGTTAATTATCATTCTTATGGAAAGCTCTTTTCCTTTCCTCCATCCCCATACTACATTTTTCTTTTACTCTGCCTCCAGAACYTCCAGTAACAAACATTTAGCAACTGCTAAATAGCTATCAAATAACTGAAAACATTTATCATTACATATATATATATTATTTTTCTTTTATTACTATTACTTTTTTAAGAAGGACTCTTTCTTGTGTTCTGGTCTTGAGAGGCTTTATCTACTGAACAGGACAAAAAATAGTTACCKTTTCAGATCCAAGCTCTCATCTTCTGCTCCTGGGATAGAAATGGACGGAAGCAGCAAATTAGAAGGACGACAGAGTAACTAAGAAAGCAGAGACTGAATAAATACAGATAAAAAAATATTCTTTGCCAATGAAGACAATAGTTTCAACGGTGATTGTGTAGCAATGGAGCCTTCTATAACTCAGGGTACCCAGAAGGGATGGAGATAATTTTCTGTAAAAGACACTCTGTGTGTGTGTGTGTATACACGCACGTTTGTGTGTGTGTGCATGTGTATTTATATTTAATGTCAAAACTCRTTTGACCACAAGTCAAGTGTAATGGTCTTTCTTAAGAAATGCTCTCAGTAAACAGTGAAGATTTGATAACAGACTTGTGTTTTATTATAAGATTACAGGTTTTTTGCTTCCATTTGGGTTTCTCTAGAGATGACTAGTACAGGCTAAGTAAGATAAACCAAGAGAGGATCTCTGTGTATGTGACTTCCCACATCACCATAAAACATGACAATAGACAAAGAGTTGTATCATTACTTTGTGTGAATGCTTCATCTTGAACATGAACAGTTGATTGTGCAAATTCTCTGTTCTCAGTCAAAATCAGATGTTACTCTGTCACCTACAAGGCAAGGGATGAAGTGAGTGTGTCTCTGTGTGTGCATGTGCGACTATCATGCATCTGAGTATTAATTACAACTCTACCCTGTGCAGGGCCAGAGGGATGATGAAGTACAAACAGGTTTTTCACTTCAGCTGTAGTAGTGTAGAGGTTGAGCTCCACGGCCTTACAGTTCTCAAAGTGGCCTTCACACTGCAGGTGGTTACTTTTGCATGGACATCTCATCCCACTCACCACTGGCGGTCCTCCTTGCATCCACAGACCCACTTAATGAACCACCACTCCCAGAAGTTTGGAGCACAGAGTGGTAGCAGAACTTGGGTCTCTTCTGCATGAAGTCCRCTCCATTCATATACTCCATATATAACAAAAAGGGGCTGCGTAAAGACAGAGATGGCCTTCTAAGACCCTATTCCATGAAGGCAACACACCAGAAAAGAGCTGATCTAAAAGCTCTTTGCCAGGCCTGTTTATAGCTTAGTCAGCATTTGGGGACAGAGGTGGGAAGGACAGGAGAAATCAGAGACCTGTATGCCCTGCACAATGGAGCTTTGGGAAGCTAAGCATGACTTGAGCCAACCCTCAGGCAGCTCAGGCTTACTGATGAGATCAGGTATCTCCCATGGAAGAACAAGAGCATCTTAAAACTCTCTCATTACTCAATAACCTAAATATGTAACTAACTACTAAGTAGCATATTAAAAATGAATTAAAATTTTTCTTTTCTAATTAAACAATAGTGAGTACTTGGTCTCCTTTCCAATGATAAGATTTAGGTTGCTGAGTCCATTAGTGGTTTGAAGAATGCACTGTAATTTTTTCATACCTTATAACACTTCACTTTCTTCCAAACAATTTCAGAAGCCTGTGTGAATCTCCTAGTCTTGCAGACAATGTGAAGCATCTCCCTCTTTTGGCAGTTAGTGATGGAATGGCTTGTATGGAGTAATTAATTATTCTAACATTTTAACTAATAGTTGGACACAGAAACAAAACCAGGAAAAGTATTTGGAAAAGAAAGTAGATTTAGGAAAAAAGGATAATGAAAGAACAAAAAGACAGGAGAGGAAATTAATATACAATGAGCATTACCTCAATTTCTGCATAATTCTATTTAGTCCATTAATGTAATTTAACTTCTTTGCTCTACTCTTGAGGCTTAATCATCTCTCACCGAAGTCACACACCCATTAAAGTCACTGTTAAAGTAAAACACCTGMGCATGACAGGGCTGGGAATAAGGTTTTCCCACTGCTTAGCTGATAGAGTAATTAAAAAAAAAAAAAAAAAATCAAACTCCTCATCTGTAACCCATCATTGTGTCAATATTACACAGGTTGAAATAACTGTAATATACTGAAACAAGCTGCTTTACAGAACCGGTAAGTGTCAGGAATTTGGGGCAGACAGACTTCAGTATGCACAAACCAAAGAGCTGTTTTCTGCTAGAATCATCTTCCGGCAGATTTCTTTCTACAGACTAAAACTTTTTCTGAATTTACAAAGAAAAGTGTTTCTGTGGCAAGCAACACCTATAGCTGATGGGAAATTAGTACAATAAAGAAAGACCACTAGGAATACTTGGAATTAATTTAAGAAACTTCAGAAGTCCCTTACAGTTTCCACAACCAAATGAGAACACCACGCTTCTGTGTATTAGTTTATTTAATTCTTTATCGCCACTAAGAGCAAGTAAATTATGTTGATACAATTGGTAAACATATACATTCGCTAGAGCCTCCCACAATCCCACAGAGCTAAGGGAAACATTAAGGGATGTTACAGGATTAATGCTTTCATTCTACAATATGGATATATGGCTTTCATACAAGTTTAAAAAAATCGAAAAGGTAACACACTGCTAGCTTACAAAATCAATATACAAACTGAAAAAGAAAGGAAAAGGAACAGGAAAAAGAGAGTAACCCATGAGAAGATATCATATAGCACTGGTTTAATAGATATATACAGAATTAGAAATCCATTGAACACAATATTCAGGCTTTAATTTGTTATTTTGACTTTCATTCCTTCTTTCTGTTTAACACCCAAACGACAAGTATCAAGATGATTTCTGTTTTACTTTGTTTTTTCCATCTTTTTTCCCATTTTCCTCACTTTTTATGGGCAGAGAAAAAGCCTTTTTCTGCCTGGGTTTCTGTGTTCACACTTACTGAAGCAGTTCGCCATTTTGAAGCTTTGAAGAAAGTCCTTCCATGTACTTGGTGTGACAGAAGAGAACATCACTCTGATACTAAGCCCTATGGGTCATTTCATTGGCATGCRTTTTGCATTTTCCTTGGACACAGCTACCCTTAAACTGATACGCTGGGGAGTGGCAAGAAGCCTACCTCTTCATCCTAGATACTACTCGTGTATCCTCGTGTAAAAAACAACACAGGACAAAAAGCTCTTTCCCTTCTACTTTAGCTGGAAAGCATGGCAGCACTAGTTGTGAGACATTTTGAGTTATGTATGCACTTTTTTATAGAGTTTTGCTTCCTCATATATGGAGATATATATGCAGTATGCATGCATGTATATTTAGAGCGCTGCTGTGTCTGATGTTGACAGCCTCATTAGGTGGTTTCTAGCTCCAAGCTGCAGCAGTATTAGCCTGCCTCTGCTTCAGGTCCCCTCAGCAATCACAACACACTCTGGATTATCAGAGCCATATCCTTCAGCTGTAAAAATCTAGATGAACTACATCATTATAACATGGGAAATGTAATGAATGACCTAATGAGAAAAGTTAAATAATGTCTTGTTACCAGGTAGATTAGGGTGAGGGAATTCAAACAGTGTAATTAATTGAATGAAATTGAGTATGGGTAAGACAGCCCTGCAGAGGCTATCCATTTTCCTAGCTTTACATCACAGAATTCAGGGCTAAAGCTTTTGTACAGTCTTTAACTTTGAATGACTTCTGAAATGGGAATACTTGGGAGCCTCTGTTTTATCTCATCAATCAATTCATACATTGGACACATGCTTTCAGTTTTGTTGCAGGTTTTGTTTGTTATTATGATTTTTTAAAGAAAGGAATAAGAACTGTAAGTACATTTTTTTCATAGGCAACTCACTCAAAGCCAAGTGATTTAAAGGCTAGGAGATACCTACTGAGTTTTCAGCCATCTGGGACCCCAAGACACTCCACATTTAAAGGGCACAGCCCCACCAATGAGATAATGATAGTTGAATATAGCTGAATTCCCATGTTTTCCTTGAAATATCTCATTTCTGCTCAGGTCAGAGTGATGAGGCCATAAGGAAGACGGCCATTTTTGAAGAGTAGCAGAAAGGGAACATTAGGAGAATGATTAGACTTCAGCATCGTTTAGTTTTGGTCCAAAAGCACACAAAGTTTTCTGCTGCTATGAACAAGACTACCTAGACCCTCTCCAAATGCAAACACCCATGGGGTGGAAGAGGATCTCTCCGTGCTCTACTTTGCTCTGGTAAGTCTTCCACTACCCCTGAAGCTCTATGCACCATGTCTCTTCCCTTTAATTTGATGGCAAAAGAGGACACAGTGGGAAAGGATGCAGCTTCTTGCCACCGTTTATCTAGCTAAGGTGTTTTTCTGTTTGAGGGCAGACACTCTTTCATCATTGTCTCTAATTTTCAATCAAATGTGATGCATCTCTTCCCCTAGGAAGCCTTGCCCAGGTTGMGCTATGACAAAGGTTTTACCAGCAAGCCACCCTCCCAGTGAATCCAGGGAATCTCTTTGCTCATTCTTGTATTTCCTTATTCATTAACAAGTTGCTACTGTGTCTTTTAATCTTGGAAGGACACAATGAGAGGTACCTGATGGTAGTGGCTTGCTGGGGCTGTTTTGCAACAATCCAGCAAGAAATGGAGAATACAGCCTCAAGCATGAGGAAGGATCAGTAATATCCACAGAAGTTTGGCTGACAGGTAGAGTGTCTTAGCAGAATTGACAGAAAACCTGCAAATGCTATCAAAATTAGGGATAAGCAGGGGAAGGCAGACAACAGGTATAATCTGTCTCTGCAAAGGAAAGAACACAGAAGTTCACAGAAGATGCTGACCTAGAGAGTTTAAAAAGATTGAATATGAGATACCCTCCCCCCATTGACATACTGCTTCCCCTTCCTATAAGGATTTGGGAGATGTGAAAGACTACTGTGTCATGTCAAAATGGTGTACCTCACCAATATTTTGCTTTAGAAAAGTGGCAGGTTTACATTGTTAATGTTGTTGCAGTTCCTAGACTGAGGGAAAGTCAGGTTGGCTTTTGTCCCACCCTCATCATTGACATTAGACTAAGGAAACTCAGATAAAGTTCATCATATGTTAAGGGATTTCATTAAACAAATGGGAATGCTACACAATGGTTATCTTCAGATGTTCCCTGCTAGCAGCACGGTTAGTTTCAAGGGTTTTATAGGCCTGTTTCCATAAACAGTCTCCGTAAGTCTTCATTTCCCCTTAGTTCATCCTAATGCTCCGTTGTTTTACTTGAATTGTCCATTGCCACATGCCAAGTGGTGAAGGATATACACCAAAGTTAAAGAAATACGTTACGTTTTTTCCTATCAGCATCATCATAACTTGCATTCCTAAACCAGAAAAGACAGACTCCTTTTGGCATTGCCTCCTATTGGACACGTTCTTTTGAAGTTGGAGTGGGACTTTACTTCTACATTTGTAACATGCCGCATTTGATTAGTTTTCATTAAGGCACAATTCAAGCAAAGCATAAAAACAAATGTGCCAGCCAGTAATCCTGCCTTCCCTACTCAAGAAGCATGCAAAAGAAGTCTGTATAAAACGCTCCTGACTTCATACCTGTCTCTTCTTGACAAAGTCTCCAGCACTGTCTGTTGATATGTTTTATAATTATTATTCTTTCATCTCTTTTAATTTTTCTCCTTTGAAAAACAGTCCAGTCCAGAATGTGATTATGGAATTAGAAGATGAGAATCCGTAAGTTACGACTTAGTATCTACGTGCATGCACAACAAATGTTTTCCCTTCCTGGAGCCTTGCCCTATAGTTTTGCTGCACTTAATAGTCTGTTAAATATGCCAGGCTGACAAGCAACAATTCTCTTTCAATACAAACACTTCTGTCAGGAGACATGTCAAAGTCAGAAAATGCCCCAATCCTCAAATATTGTTTTGAATCAAGATATACACAGGCCTAATTGCTTAGAAGCATGGCTCACCCTACTTAGAGGAAGGGAAGGGAGCTATACGCAAATTCCCCTAAGTCTAAATGTGCTAGAATCCAGAGCCTGGATGTAGATTCATCCTCAGCTGATGTTCAGAAACTCATCCCTCTCTTTTCAAAGAGATTTGAGTGCTCAGAAAAAGGCTGTCATTTGGGGGATTTCTATCATGTCCCCATACCATATTATAGCTGTAGCAAATGAAGATGGAAACCACTTCTTGAGAGGGACATTCGTGAAACAAGCTTCAGTCGGTTAAACTAGCTAAGCAACACATCTATGCTAAGTAATTTTCCACTGTAATAGGATAGCACCAAGAGGGTAGAACACATATTTCATCTGAAGTAGCCAGCCCCACAGCACTGTCAGACAAGCTTGCCCTCCCAAAAGAGGGAGGGTAGAAGATTAGAAACCAAATAAGGAGAAATTTCAGAATGACTCAAGTGGAAACTGAGCAAGATAGGTTGGGAAAAGGTTTTGTTCAGATACTTGCCTCTTGCTTTCTTGATTAAAGTCACTAGTGAAGCAACTGCTCCTGTTAGGTACCAGGTACCTCCTTTCAGAGCTGACCTGACTGATCTATTCTATTCAATCTTCCTCTGTGTTCTGCCATGAATTACTTTTATCATCTCCTTCATAGCCAGAGTCTCCACATAATATTTTCTGCTGGTTTCTTGGAGATTTTCTTCATTGTTTATAAACCATGATAGATACAACTCCAATCACTGTCAACAATAAGATGCCAATATAGATCCAAACATATGTGGCTGAGTAGTACAGAGGAAGTGTTCTCCTATTTCACACCCTTTGCTACCAGGACTGCTGCACTTTCTTCTGGTCCTAACACAGTATTTTTTGTTTGTTTCTTTGTTTTCTGTAAACTCTCTCGATGGAGGCCCTACACCACCATAGGAACTTGACTGGCCTCCTTCAAAAACTATTAGGAATGTTCCTTTAACAAGCCAGATGGGCAGTTAATTGTAAGGGCCATAAGGTGTCAGAGGAAACACAGAGGAATTTGTTTTCTTCTTACTCACAGAGGTGGAAATCAGAAGTCACATCTAAGGTTTGCTAAAGGATAGTCAAACTGTTGGTCTCAGCATCATTCCCAACGCCTGCCAGCTCCCTATGAAACATGGACTAGATTAACCAGTGTAAGACAATGGTGCAACAGTGTTTGCACTCAAAGCTGAACCACCTTAAGTGAACTGATGCAGCATTTAGACAGACAAACCTTTGGTGAGTGAAAAAGCTTCTTTCTCCCTTTGCTTTCACTCAGACCTACCAATCCATTAGTTTAAGTCTGAGGCACAAGCACAGGTAGACCTGATTAGACCATGAACAAACCAAATAGCACCCAGAACCACCCAAATATAAGCCTTTATGATTTTGGATTTGGTCATTGCACATCCACCACATGTTGGGGACATTTTTAACTATACCACTGGCTCAGGTACGTCTAACAGCATAGTCAAAATAACAAGGACATCAACACAGACTGCAAAACACACCCAAGGAGTCTGGAAAATAATTGTGTGGCTAGTCTACCTTGAGCTATGTGCAGCCTTGGCTAGCTGGCTTCAAAAGGGTGTGGGAACGTCTACAGAAGGACTTGCCTCACTGTGAGTTCAGATCAGCCATACCCTCCACGTGAGAAAAAAGAGGGCAAGCTCTGCAATTGTTATAAATTTTTTGCATAGAAAAGGGGAGTGATGTTAGTCTGGAAAARGACTCTCTGCTTGTCTACAAGCTAATCCCAAGAGAGCAATGTGATTTACTCAGATGAACACACCCTGCTGCAGCTTCGCTGAAGTCAGTGGGTACCCGCAGCAGTACAAGGGAGACTATCCCTCTTGACCAGCAGGCAAGCCTGCAGCCTACACAAATGGCAAAGCTTATGTCTTGCTGTTGAATTTTAAGATTTAGAATTTAAAAGCAATGATTTTGAAATTAATTTGGGCACTGAAATCCCTTATGTTTCCTCCCAAAAGTCTGGTCTGCTGGTTGTTTAGTTTGTTAAACAACCCTTTACCTAGGGACAGACCAGCCCTTTGTTAGATCTTTTTTCTACTTTGTGACTTTTCTCAGGACTTATTATCATTTAAAATAGGTAAAATTGAAAAAAATGAAAACCTGGTTGTAATTTTTCCTTTTTTTTTTCCCCTGCAGACCATTTTAAAAAAAAAATTAAAAAAATCACAGAACTATTTTTAGTTTCACTGAGCTTTTCCAAGGTCTTTTTGCTTATATAGAAATGGAAGAAAGCAAAAGGTACTGGTTTTATATTTCCCTTCTGCTTTACTAACGGAGGAACAAAAATTAATTTCATTCCTATTGGTTTCAAGTCCCACAAATTGGCCCTTTTTTGGTCAAAAATATGAACTATCTCAGGCAGTTTTCAARCAGATTTCTTCTGTTACTTCCCACCAGATATACTATTTTTCAACCAGCTGTAATTAAAATCAACAGGAAGATTCCCACTGATACAAAAGGGAATTGGGTCAGGCAGAATCGCAACAATCTCAACTAGATTTTTGTGAAATGGATATTCTCCCTTCTGGCAAAATAAACAAATAAAAGAAAGCATTTTTCAGCTTTTATAGGTAAAACAGAGGACACTACTATCCACCAGCATTGATATGCTAAAAATGGAAAGTTTTGCTATCATTCCACTTGGAAAAATCATTGCTAGAAAATCATGAAAAATTAGGACTCTTCTATGTCCAACTGTTGAAAGTTGTCAGAATTTTTACTGCCAACATCCAAAATATGGCCAACGATAGGAGTCCTACTGGTTTTTGCCTGGAGATGGTGGCATTTTGAAATGAACATTCACCACACATCCAAAAAAATTCTAAGCCTGGAAATACTCAACAAAATGCCCCCATCCCTTCCTTAAACAAACAATTTCATACAGTTATCCAAATGTAATAAGAACTTCAGAAACAAGTCTGGGTTTTTTCAGATATAAGGTCTCAATCTTAAATATAATTGCATCCAGCCAGACTCCTATGTTCACACAGGGCACCACTGGCTTCAGCAGAGCTCCACACAGGTTCAGGTTCTGCTTGCATGGAGTAATTACCAGATTGAGACCTATGGCAAGACTCGAGAAAAAAAAAATTTAAAAACGTCTACACTGTTCAATATACAATAGACATAATTTTCTAAATGAGCTTGGAGACCTTTATTACAGGCCTCTAAAAATTGTTGTTAGGGTTATACATTAAAAATACTAAAGTAATAAAAAAGGATATTTTTTTTTCTGTGTTTGCTTGTTTCCTTCTATGGTACCATTAAGCTATAAATAATTTTAGGATAAAATGCCTAGGTATAAATGAAACTGTTAACTGATCATGTTTGCTGATGTCCCTTTCTCACATTGCCCAAGTTGGCTCCATTAATCCAGCATCTTCTCTTGTTTCTTGCCTTCCTTTTTCTTCTTCTTGGATTCTGTCAAGATAACAATAACCATAAAAAATTAGCATCTAGCAGTCACTGCAATAAATTTCATCCAATACCCCTGAAAGTTCCCCTTGTTTCCTCCATGCACGTAAGAACTAATTTTGATTCCTCATTCTGAACAAGGAAAAGGAAAACAGAAGGAAAAGAATGCAAAAAAGGAATGGCAGAGGCACTRGGGAAGATGGAAAGGGGGGGTCCATGTCCAGTTCAGAACCCTTCCTATCTGAGCGGCTGACCCTGTTTGGCATGCAAAGCATTGTTTCAGGAACTTGCTTCGAAAATAAGAAAACAGCAGGCAGCTCCTGGAGAAACCGGGTCATGGCTCAGTGGAGAGCTGGAAGAAAGCTTTGCACACACTACCCAAACACATACCCCTCCCTTGCTTCCTTTCTATTTCATTGTTAGTCTTTGGCTTTCTCTGAATATGAGAGCAACTCCAGAGCGTGGTGAGAAAGCTCACTTGTTTCTTTAGCTTCTCCATTGCCAACCCTTCCCCCTTTGTCTGGGACAAACACCTACGTACACTTGAGAGGCAACTGAAGTTTGGCCTGGAGTCATTAGAGCACGGTCTGTCCAGCCAGCTGGTACTGATAGGACTGGGAAGGGACTAGGGAGCATCTGCTTCGCTGATTAATTTGGGGTAAATAAGGGAAGGATGTGCAGGTAAAGTGAAAGTTTATACATTATACTACCATCTACGGTAACTTTCACTGTGCTATAGGGTAGTGTGGTGTTCTACAGGTAGAGGAAATTCACAGAGGGGCCTAAAACATGATTATGAAGTAAGGGGATTAGGTACTCTTGTATCACATGTCACCTTGTAATGGGGGAAATAACAGCTCTCACTGGGAACRTGAATAAATCCTTGTGGATACCACCACAAAACACAGCACAACAGGCACTACAGAGAGATGGGAACTGAGTTTCTGTCAAGCATCTTTCCTGGAAACAAAACAGCAAGCAAGTWGACCCATGTTTGCCTTAACCCAGATTTCACTTTCCTTCTTTGAATCCTGCCTTTGTTTCTTCCTTCTCAAAAAACATCCCCCCCCCAAAAAAAAAAAAACAACAAAACCAAACAAAAAACCCCAAAACCAAACAAACCAACAAAAAAATCTCAGGTTAATTAACAAATATCACCGTGAATGAGAAGACATAAGGTGGTACTCTTCTTTGCGAATATGATTCTTCTCTGACCAGTTTGGGTAACATAGACAGTCAAGCAATCATCAGCTCTGGTAAAACTAGSTTACTTGCATTAAAGCCAAGGGAGCTACACTGACATCTTTCAGCTATGGATAGGGCCAGGGTACCTCCAGCAGAAGGCACACTTAAGTTATCACATTTCTCTCACGGCTGTTTTTCCTGTCTGTTCGTGTTTAAAAACAACATTTTTTTCTTCATCTTTTTCAACAAGACAAAAATTGTTTCCAATAATCCTTTAGTCAAAGCAAAATAAAATACCTATTTCATGTTTAGTCACATAGTCTGCTTTAAAATCTCTTCCCCTTAAAAACTCTGCTTAACATTTAAAGGGATAGTAATTTAAAACAAGAAGTAATTTGTTTTAGTCTGAAAATGTGAACAAGATTTTTTTTATTATTATTTTACTTTCCTTTCCCCACCTTTTTGTGTGTGTCTGTGTGTGTTTGTGTGTGCATGCATGTGTGTTTGCATGCCTATGGTCCAGAGCCATTCACAGAATCTGGCACTATTTTACAAAGTRTCATTCCAAAATGTCATTTTTCATTAAGTTAATAGCAAATTTGCTTTCAGCTAAAGCTTTTCTTCCTCCACAAATTTGTTGTCTCCCCTCCTATCCTCTTTCACCCACATCCCCCTCTTCCTCTAATTTTCCCTCTGTATCACTGACCCTCCTAGATTCTGTATTGATTGCACTCTCTCTCGCACTCTCTCTTCCCCCCCAACACTGCTTTCTCTGAAAGAAACAGCAGCATTTTGTCAATCAGTCCAGCACTGGAGTCTCTAAMATCTGTTTAGACCCAGCACAAGCAGAAAGGCACTCTGCAGACTTCAACTAAATTTACTAAAAGCAAAGGAGACATATGAATGTGGACAGACCACCACCAGGACTCTGCTGAAGAGTATGTGCAGTTCACGGCAGGGGTGAAGTCACCACGAAAAGGTTTTGGTCTGGAGTTGTGTGATCACATCAGGTCCCCACCCTCACTTGACTTGAGGTACCAGACAACCCACTATTTATTCATTTGCACTTGGCCCCTGTGGGTCTGTATCAGCTCCTGTTAGCAAAAGCTCAGTCCTCCCTGATGTCTACCTTGTGATAATCTGCATATCACCCAAACTGCCAAACCCATCTACCTACAGAGACAAGTGATTCTGCTTCATGCCTCAGCAGAGTAAAACCCTCATGTGTGGGATGTAAYTCCTCTCACATTAAAGGTACTCACACCACCACAGCTTAATCTTTCAGACAGGTAAGCTGTATTGATGCAAAGCACATTTGCTCCATGAAATAACATGCACCCCCAGAGCTGTGGCAATATAAAAAAGAAAAAAGAAAACTGCTTAAATATTTCCCAGTCCTTAGGCTCTTTTAAAAATCCTACCATAGACACCAGTACCCAGGTACTGACCCATGAAAAAGTTGTTGTTCATACTCTCATGCACAAGCCTCTTCACAGCTACCCTCCACCTGTTTTGACTACGGTCAGGCTACAGACTATGRTATATCCATGGCTAACAAAGTATAAAGTTGCGTTAAGATGTACTTTGTTCATGTTTTTTCATTGCTCAGATCTACTCTTTGCATGTCTGTCATTCAGGCTTTCATTGTCCTCATCTCTGTTCACCCTACGCTACTATTTCACCTTTCATGACACACTATCCAGTCGGCTCACACAGCCACACTGGGATCCATGTCACCCTGATCACTTGGTCTGCCAACGCTTCCCTTCCCAGGGTAGCCAGGCTTGCCTGAAAGGGTCACCATGCCAGCAGTGCCAGCACTGACACCATGCTCAAAAGCCCTGACCAGTTGAGTACAATGCCAGTTACCTGAAAGCTCAGCAGTCCCATGCCCCAGCACCAGCTGTAGGCATCTCCCAGTTAAGTGAGGGAAAGGTCCCCTAAATACACTGTCTCCAATAATCCCATTCAGATTCCTATTCCATACAGAGAAATTATCAAAATTCAATTCAGCTTAGCTCAGACTGGATGCAAGACCTTCGGTTCAGCCATTTTCTACCAGGCCTTTTAATGTGGTCCCAGCCTGCCATCAGAAATTATAGTAACCCATCAAGCAGTGCACACTGAAACAGCCTTTATGATGGGGAAGCCACTATACTGCTCTCCACATCTCATTGGGGCTGCAAAGCACCTTGATCTCAACGACACTCACCACTGAGCCAGAAGGAGGCAAGAAAAGCAACACGGTGAACAGGGACTGCCCTGAGCAGAACACTGCCATCTGCAAGCACCCTGGGTCAACAGCAGCCTCCTTCACTTCACCTACCTGATTAATGCAATATTTGCAAAGACGGAGCATCAGATCTGTGCATCACCTGTGCATTGGCTACAGGGAACGTGCTTGCTGCAGGCAAGTGCTACCAATAATATCAAGAGCCACTATGACGAGATGACCTGACCAGATGAAATCCAGGTTCACATGGGCCCATGYAGAATTTTAAGCTGAATCTTTTCACTGCACCACTTGCTTTAAAGCTAGGTGGCCCAGTCCTCTCAGTGCTGAGCCAGACACCAGTCGGAGGTATCTTTATGAGCTACCTATAGTGGAGTTCAGGGTCCAGAGAGGAAGGAGCAAAGCAAAAAGCAGGATGAGAACCCTGGATTTCAGGAGAGCAGACTTTGGCCAGTTCAGGGACCTGCTCAGCCGGGATAAGTGCCTAACTGCGACAGAATTATCCTACAGGACACATCTGGCTCACGGGCCTCAAACTGGAACATCTCTATATATAACTTTATGAAAGGTATGTAAATAYATTTGATATTTACAGTTAAATACATTAATTTTAGTCCATTATGTGCCTTAYCAAAGGTATTTATCCTACCAATTCCAGGGTCAGCACTGAGGTGGGAGTGGGTTCTATCTCTCACTGTCTCTCAACGCTTGAGGCGCGCAGGCTGTGCAGTGGAGGCAACGGACGAGGGYAGCTGTTTGCCTACTGCTCCACCTGCACCGGGCGTTAGTGCCCCAGCCAAACTGTCCTTCCGCCACCGGCGTGGCTCAGCACACAGCCACACTGAGGAAAGCAGCAGCAGGAGCTATGCCTTCTCCACTCCGGACCAGGCTTTCTTCACCTCAAGGAAATACTTAGCTTTATCATCCCTGTGCATCCTTGCAGCAAAAGTACTGGAAGAGTGAGCTACGTACGCTCCAGACTATTAATGAGGATGACAAAACAGTTCTCAATTTTTGTGTCTGTTTTACAGCATACACTTTCCTCCTTCCCTCTTATCCCACAGTGAGAGGCTGCCCAGCGGTGCCCTTGCTCAGATGGAGGCCAGGATCCTAACCAGGGCACACGCGAAGAGCAAATTCAGAATACCTGGCAGTCCCTGCGGGGCGCAGCAACCAAGCATTGCACAGCCATGCCGCTTCCCCCTGGAACCCAGAGCACTTCCAGCRAGATAAAAAACACCCACGTAGCGTTGTACAAACAGCCCTGCAAGAGCACACTGTGTCGATGCACACACACTGGATTATCTAATCATTCGTCACCTGAATAACCCTATGAATAGTTGTATGCCTAAGAATTATTCACAGGATTAAAAGCTGTGTGGTCATGGATTAGCACTGGACCCACTTCTGTGGGTCCATGATGACCGGAACTCCAGTGAGGATCTTACCAAGTAAACAAATTAATTCGATACAGCAGCAGCCCTCTTTAAATAGCCTCCTTTATTCTGGAGCCTCATTCTTACTATGCAAGCAGCAAAGGAAAGTAATTATGTTGAACAGGAGCCACATACCATTTGAAGCCACTCTTAACGTATAAGGCACAAAAGGGAGGTAATTACATTTTAATGGAATCCAAGCTTTGTAAGCCAAGATTTGCAGGTATTTATTTTCATTTGTTGAGCAGAAGGTAACAATTCACTCATGGCACTGCTCAACTCCTATACATAAAAGTCAAGCAGTGTCCCCAAAAGCAATATAAATCATTCGAAACAGCAAAAGCTGTGCTGATGGAAGGTTAGAGTGAAGAATTTCAACACCAGGTGTTCAGGACACAGTTTTCCCAGGAAAAACTGGGAACACTCAGTCCCACTAAGTGCAGAAGAAGGCAGGTTTTTTAAAGGGCTCTCTACCTCTCATTGGGGCATATTTTCCAAAGAACCTGTTTACTGTGGCGGTGCAGGGCAATGATATCATTGGGTGCAGGGCACTTCTGCATTTTGGGGRTGAAATGCCAACCCATGTGGAAGGGAGCAGTCTTGACTTTGACGAAGCCAAGGATTTTATCCACTGGTGAAAAAAATCTCACCCTAAAGGGCTTTACCCTGCTCTCTAGGAACAGAAACTGTACTATCTTGTGATTTCCATGGTTATAGAAAGAAATCCCTTGATTTCTGAAATACCCTTTAAATATGGTATTTCTTCTGCTTCTAGAGAAAAATAACCTTTCATGACCATCTAATTCCTTCTCCTCCTATTTTCCTGCCTTATATAAAGAATTTATGTATTCCAAATGAGTTTAAGAAAGAAAAACTATATTATGATAGCAATTTTGTTCCAAAATGAATTCTTCTGAAAAGCCTCTTTGAGCAACACAGTTCTACTGGATGGGAAAAAAGCAATACTCCACTAGCTAAACAGCAGTAGAAGGCAACTCTCCAATGCATCAATGACCTTGAAGTGCCTTTTACTTCATTAATATATTACAATTGATTATATCCCCTATACTTTAGCTCTGTGCTGTTTAATGACTTTCTCTAGTTGTCTGTAAGTGTTTCTCAATGTCTCCACTCTTCCAGTCACTTCTCTCCAGCAGACTTTGTTCTGCTACCCACTTTGCTAAATCTCCATTTTGGATAGACTTGGATTTGTTCCCAGCTGAACACAAGATGGACCCAATTCAAACCTAAGGGGTGGAGCTGCACTGTATAAGCCAGGAAGGCACGCTGCAGTGTGTGTTATGAGTGGGGAACAGGTAGATTTATGCCTGTAACAAACACTAACATATCTGACAAAGAAATGAACCAAAGAGGTACTCATGGAAAATTTCACTCATTTTCTTTCTCATTGGAATTGCAAGAAGAAATAAATGCAGGGAAAAATTAATCCAACTTATTCTAAAACCACCCACAAAGCTCCGAAACTATCTTAGACAGTCAGAAGCCATTGYTTGAACCTGACATTTGGATGCAAGACCTAAAAAACGTTCACTTTTAACATCCTTACATAAAACTCATCAGGAATTACACGAAGCTTTTTTTTAAGAGGTAATTTGTTGAAGCCAAAGATTTTCATCAGAAAGGTTTAATTTTGGTGATTTCCTTCATTCAAAAATTTAGGAGAAAAAGTTTCAAAATTGCCTTCACAGAGACATATGCATTTTCTGATTTTGCTAACTGCCCAAAGACAAAGATCAGGAAAGTGTCATCTCATTTTYTTTAAGTCTGGGTCACATGTATCTAAGACATTAGAGCCTTAAGAGTAAGTATGCGGAAGATTGCAATGGATAAACTTTTCAAGTGAAGCTTGTTTTGCAACTGGAGACTGCTGAAGGGGTCTGGCTAACTGGAAAGTGATTTCCAGAAGTAGCTCACTTTGCTCTTCTATTTGCTGCTGCTTCTCATCTGCCTCTGGCACATTTGTACTGCTGCTTCTGTAGGGTATGGACTTTCTTAATCTTCTTTGTCGTGTTCAATGCTCAGCACAAGAGGAACCAAGTCCCAGCTGGCTCTTCAGCCCTCTGTCCGTGCTGTACACAAGATCCCTCCTAATGCCAGCGAGACAGGTGCAGGCACAGACTGATACAGTCAGACTTTCCTCTCTGCATTCACATATCTGCAGGAGACCGCTGAAAACAGAAAGTATTAATAATCCATTTGGAGTTTGGCATTTACCTATATCCACAGAGAAGCAAAAAGATCACACATTGAGGCAGTTTATATGTCAAACTGAGATCAGCAAATAGCTATTTAGCAGAAAGTTATTTGCGATTTACTGTGAATAGAGACCCCATTTTATTTAGTTAATTTTGAAAACCAGGCACATGCATTTCTCGGTTGTACTTTCTGCAYCTGCCCCAGACGGGATCTACACTGAGGGCAAAGGACATGGGCTTTGCTTTGATCCGTGCTCCACACTCTGAAAAGTTGCCTGCAAAACTTTTGCAATAAGCACAGACAGAAGAAAAGATAGAGAGATGGTGACATGGAAAATGAGATGGAGGGATAAAGAAGGGGGAAAAAAGCTTGAAAGGAAAGGAAGTGAAGAAGTAGAAAAGGAAAGGAAAGGACAGAAAGGAAGGAACAGAGCTTTCTCTCTGTTTCACTGCTGGGAACAGTAATGAGTGTAAACATTTGCTGATGGCATATCTTTTATCACAGCAAGTCCCACAGCTTCAGGCATTTTCACGGCTCAAGGGCACTGACTAATGCCAAGGAGGCTGGACTGCTCTTGCAAGCCAGGAAAGTGAGACAATGAGCATGTAACAGAATTGGCACACACAAGGCTATTTAAACTTTCACCCACAAAGGTCTGTATTAAACCCTAAAAGAAACTCCTGCAGGCACAAGAGGGTTAAACAAGAACATTTGTCACATCCAGTTTTTCATCTTTTGGAGCGGCACAGAAAAAAAAAATCAGTAATACAAACCAGGGAGTGAGAAAACATGGAGGTCTAGGTTTCCCACGAAAATTCCCAACCTTTTATTTTCAAAAACACCTGTAAAAGCTGCAGAACAACTAAAAATTGAAAAAACCTTCTTTTTWAAAAAAAAAAAAATTCTCTTTCTCCCTCTCTTACAAGCATTTCCTGCTCTCTGGAATCAGGGCTGTGTCAAGCRGATTGATATTATGTTGTGATCTGACGATGCAGTCAAATTATTTATCCAAACAGTACAATTTTTCAAAGGTACAAAAGCAGTCTCACGAGACACTACAGTGAAAGCCTCCAAGAAACATAAGGAAATAGAAGCAGAAAAAACACAATTAAAAGACATCCAAACTTTATTAGTTATGGGCTGCACTGGAAGCTTACTAGCAGCTTGAGGCTGGTCCCTACTGTAACCATCATTGTGTTTATTTTTCTTATATGGCTTACTCTTGTTCCCACTTAAATTGAGAAAAATCTTATTTCCTCATGTTAGGGCAGCAGGAGCCAAATCACAGAGATGTGTCTCAGAGCCTAAAGTTTCCAATGAGTTTTACTTCATCTTGAAATAACAAGCCTTGTACTCAGACTAGACAGGGACACACTACCAAGCATTTAGTACCCAGTCTCACCCCTCTGGACCACTGTTTCTTCTCTTGGTTTTCACATTTCTCAGCTCCATAAGGCATAAATTATTCACGGCAAAACTGCCTCTCACATTGTTTATGCCGTGCTTAGTACAATGGCACCCTTTTTCAGCTGGGGCCTCTGGGCACTCATGCAATACAAATAATCATGATGACAGCAACAATAATAACAGCCAGCTATGCTGTTCCCACTGGGCATCCACCGCCAGTGTCTGCCCCGCAGAGCTCAGATCACTGTATTTCACTGCAGGCTCCTCGTCAGTGCCAGAGGACATTCTTCAATAAACCTGCCTCATCCTTTAGAGCAAGAGAAAAACCTCCCAATTTTGCCTTTCAGGTTATTGTTTAACTATCACAGCTGTTCCTAATATGAGAAAATCCCTCATTTTTATATCTAATTAGTTTGAGCAGATCCTATTATTCTACCTCCTGTAATACTAATTATTACGCTAGCTGCATGCCTGCACGACTAATGAGTTACATTAAAGACGGGGAATTCTGAAACCTACAGAGGGAGATACAGCACGAGTGTGATGCCAAAACAAGAGATGCCAGCATCTTTCAAGCAAAAGAAAATCACAGTCCTAACAAGTAATTTCTTCTCCCCCTGTGTCCCCTTCAGCTACTCTTTAGAAACAGACATTTTGTTGCTGCACAAAGGCAAAGTTGAGGGAGGGCACCCCAGAAAAAGCAGATTGCCCAACGTGCAAAATGGAGTGGGCCACAGATGGTCATTTTCGTCAGTGCAGCACCCAGTTTGTCTGAGCAATGAATAGCTGCTTATCAGGTGAGTGACTCATTCGGACGTCACCGTCAGCTCCTTGCAACAGCCAGCAGCCAAGTCACCCTGCCAAAGCGCAGTCAGTCTGCCCTGGCAGTGCACTGTGAGGAAGATGTCCTCTCTGCAGGTAGAAATCAAGGCTGCCCCTGTAGTGCTCAAAAACCACATGTTATTTTCTGCTCCTGGCACCAAAATAAGGACGGGGATATACCTGCTCATTAACACAAATTCAGCTCTATGTTTGGACACCAAGCTCCCTAAGAAGACACAAGGTAATTCAGTGTCAAACACTGTCCCGAGTCCACTGAGATTACTAATGTCAAAACCAAAGACCCGAGATAAAGACTGTAGTTCAGACACTCACCTTGAAGTAAATCRTCACATTCTGATAATTGTAATCGCAGCCTAGGAAAAAAGGGAGCAGCAGCTACTAGTCAGAGCATGGAGCCAAGAGTCAACAGCTCCTAGCTGAGTGCCTGGACCTGCCACTGATGCTGTGTAAACCTGGAAAATCATGTAGCCTTTCTGACTTTCAATTACTACTTTTCTTTAAACTGTACTTCCTCAGCTCCGAGGAGCAGTAGGAGGATTAGCTAATAGCTATCTGTAAAGATTGCTAGATAAAAGAAACAATGTAGTACAGATTATTTATATTGCACTAAACTCTTAAGTAAAGCTCTTCAAACAATATGAAATTATTAAAGACACAAGGAGCGGAGCCTTTCCTCCACTGCAGTAGCACGCACACTGTGCCAAACACAGGGAACTGCACCGACACCTTGCTAGACCCTCAAATGCTACACCTGATCTGCATTACAGGGAAGAGATTACAGCCATTAACAACTCAGGTAGGTCTTGCCTTCATGTGAGAAACCTTTCCAAACACTGCATGTTGGAGGATGTGATCTTTGGACRTCACCCCAATTATTAAAGACAACAGGGGTGTAAGCAGTGTTAAACTTTGCCAACCTKAGTTGGAATTGTTCTCCTATGTGGCAAGGACTGAGCTGAGCCACGATAAAGTAACTCATAGATCAGATATACTGTAAATTGATAAAAAGTTGGGAAAGGAGATTTATTAAAAAGAACTAAATACAGCTGGGTGAAAAAGTTATCAGAGAAAAAAGGAGCATAATTCAAAAAATGAAAGCTACATTGCAGAAAGAGCAGGCAGACTGCTTATTTTATTTAATTTTATCTTAATCAGGACAACAAATAGCTAAAAGTACAAGAGATATGGGGAGAGAGAGAGGAAGAATGAGAGTGACGGAAAGAGGGAAAAAAGAAATAAAGCCTATCAGGCAACCCAGCTCAATAAAAATAAATTCCTCCTCTCTCAGCGRTTAAATCAAAATGTTTCCTGAATCCTGACAATACCCCATTCTTTTACTTTCTGGCTGGCTGGAACCCGAACAACCATCAATCAAGTTTGGGTGGCCATGAAGTAGGCCAGATGGAGTAWGTCGGAAGCGTTTTCTACTCTTCAGTGCAAGCTGGCCATTAGAGCAGCCTCTCGACAGAAGTGCCCGAGTCTTTCACATCTGTCAAGATAGTTTAGGGAGACCTTGAACATCCCCGGCCTTGCAGACACTGATTAGAATATGCAATTGTGTGTGCTAGAGGAGAGGTGGCTGCCTCTGCTGGATTTTGTGATAAAAATTATCCTTTCATCCTTTCCAGCCTTTGAACAGGCTTTCTCATGACCTCATTTGTGTACTAAATACACAAACCATGGTGTCTGGGATATCACTGTCACATTGCTGACAATCTCTCTGTCCAAATGCACAATATTCAAGAACGGACGACAGTTTTCATCCTCGGTTAACTATACTTTAGAACAGCAGCCCAAGACCAAGCTATTGTCTTCCAATCTGAGAACACCTCAGCAAAGCTATGGAGAAAAGAGCTCGTCAGAAATCCAGAAAAAATTCAAATTCCTCATTCATCATCTGTTCTCCCCCTTAAATCCGATATACAGCAGAGTTTCTCTAATAATTCTCCTCTTGCAAGCAGTGAGCTCCAAAATGTCCAAGTGTCGCAGACTACAATCCATACTTAAGTCAGCTGCTCAGAAGAAAAAATATGGAGACAGAGTAATTGCTAATAAGGAAAAAATATAAGTTTGGGGTTTTTTTTGGTTTTCAAACTAATAAGAGTGCTTCAAAAAGATTTTAYGGCTTTTCCATGAATGCTGACTAGTGATAAAACAAATCCATAAGAACACTTAGATCACCAGTTTATGAGGCAGGCATTGATTCCCAAGGTTAATGAGTATCTCCTGGTTTAATTTAGAAGTTTTGCCACAGCTCATAGAAGTTCCTGGAAAACGAAAATACACTTTTATCAGCAAATGTGCAAAACAATAACCCTTGGGATTTTTCTGCAGGTATAATTTTCCTTTCTGTTAAGCATAGATCAAACTTCTATGAAACAGCAGTCGTCTTCCAAATAGTTAGATGAGGAGAGAGACACAGGGTTCATCCTACCAGCAAAGCTGCTGCATGTTCATGAGCTGGAAAGGTGGATAAGCAACAGGAGAGCAGCAGTTACAGATGACATCTATTTATTTGCATTCTTCTCAAAGAACAGAGAAGGTGAGGAGGAACTTCAGACACCAAGCCACACTAAGGAAATGTGTCAGGTGAAATTTGATACACAATACTTCATTGAGCAAGCCTAGATAAAATTATCTGCCTTACCCACACACCTTCTTGTGTTCTTAACTAATTACATTAATTAACTTTTTAAAAAAATATAAGAGTTAGGGAGRAATGTGAAGATCTCAGATAAAGATATCTGCTCCACATGCAAGCAGTGATCAAAAGAAAAACATAKTTAGGTTATTTAGTGGTTGTAATGAACAATAAAGGAAGTATTACAATGATATTTTCTTTTTCAACACAAATCTGTAGAGGACACACTTGGAATACTGTGTACAGTCCAGTCTCTTCATCTCAGGAATGATTTAGCAATAACGGAAGGAATTGAGGTAAGTCCAGTACAGAGTATTCTTATCGTGGATAAATTGTTATACAAYGAAATACTTAAGTCAGAGGCTTTAGCTTTAAAAGATGGCAAGTGACAAAAAGTAACAGAAGATATATAAAACTACAACTGATTGGAGAAGCCAAATAGGGGCTTTTACTCACCCCATTTACAATAGGAAATCAAAAGGAAAAGTAATGTAATGGAGAGGTTACAAACACAACCTAATAGAAGGAAAATTTCCGGGCACGGGAAAGGGGGTTAGTCAGGAAAATCATGAAAACAACCCTTTTTCTGAATATACTTGTATTTTTCAGTGCAATATTCTCAGTCAGTTCACATCTGCTTTTGGCACTCCCAACCTACTGCTGTCAGAGTTGTACTCAGTGATGCAGCCCTTGAAGCACACTCCAGTCAGAAAGGTAACCGTTTAGGGGTAGAACAGATTCCTGTAATCAATAAGCCCTTCACTTACTATTCTGCTGCCAGAGCTCCCAAATGCCAGAGAGCCACTGCCCAGCTACTCCAGGCAATCACAGTAGGAATGTAGGGCACTTGATCAGCATTTACAGGTCTAGCTGCACATCAATACAGACCTTATGCAACACTATGCCTCAGAAAAAGATTGCTGCTTCCAAATAATGTATCATCATATGCTTTTTCTCTTGTAGGCTTGAGTCATTGATGCGAAGCTATGGGTGAAAAGGGAGCCTAATAGGTACCTGCAGTCCATTCCAAGTGCTCAGACAATAATCTAGATCTTACTTCTCATCTCCAAAGAATTAAATTGGGTCCTATTCTAACTATAGATTAAATACAGTTTAATTTTTCCTTTATCTAGATGTGGGTGGGGACCTACCTCCAMCTGTAATTTCCTTCACCTCAGGAAGAAAACAAACATTCTTATTCCAGCTAACATGTCAGCACTCAKATTTTCATTCAGAAATAAAGTTCAGTTGGGCACAACATTTCAGACAGTACTAATCTGCTTGACCTGATTTCTTACTCTAGTTCCTCCTGCTGCTGCCAATATACTGTCCGGTGTAGCTCCTATGTAGTTATGCCCACAGATCTGCAATATGGATTTCTTATATTTAGCTCAGGGCCCAGGCAGGCTGCAAGTGTGTGACTTCCATGCGTGCTGCTCCTACTAATGCCAACAGCAGATGAACAAGCAGTTGGCAGGCAGGAAGATGACATGAGATTTCTAACACAAATCAGGAGAGCAGAATTTCTGCCTGCAGTTATTATGTTAACAAACCTACGTTTGTACCTATTTCTCCTTTTGCATTCCTTCAAATCAAATGAAGTCAGGTTCCCTAATTAAGTCAAACCACGTAACTATGTTTGCTGCAGTCAGTACCAATCCGAGTTTCAGTCTCAGCTGTAACTCATTCAAACCTAGAATCAGTTAAAGTTAACTCCAATCCAGTAATTTCACAAGCTCTGCCTCTAAAACTGAACGACCCTGTACCACCCAACAGCGCTGTACCACCCAACAGCGCTGCTCTCACAAAACGATGCTGCACCAATGCTCTGCTTTGTCTCCTTCTCCCTCTTCTGAGAGCCATTGACAGAATATACTGACTCAGCAGGAGCAGAACAAGGCAGAGGGCTACTAGTGGCTCGAGCAGCAGAGGCATTCTGGCAGCACAATAGGAAGCTTCATTCAATAAACTCCCAAATGCCACTTACGCACGGAAACTTACTCAAAAAAAACAGACAAAAAAAAAGTCCTTTCCCCCAAACGAATAAACAATAAAATCACACAGCTCAAAGCCCTTCCCGCATTCCCACCCAGTCACTTCCATCCCCAAATAAAGATGTTCATTGCTGCCAACTCAACCAAGTCAGCAGGTCTCTCAAAATCTATAGTTGTATCCTTTCTACTTCACAGCTTGTCACTATCTACGCAGGTTCTAGACTTAGGGCTTATCTGAGAACTCCATGGGTGGTGTGCGCGGAARACCAGTTACAGCCGTACTGACTGCAAAGCAGATGGATGCATCTGCACAGAAAGCGTCCGCAACCTCATCAGACGTGTCTCTGGTTGCCCAAGCAGAGCAGGCCACCTGCAGGTACCCCTCAGATCAACGGTGCACCACCATCCACAATTYGAAAACTGCTGGTCCAAGTTGCACCTGTCACTCCTAATCGCATTTATTTTTACACCTATCCAAGTATTTGGAGCCTGGAATGTGTTAAACCTAGCTGGTTTTAAGCAAACAAATGCCAGGGTAGCATAGCTTGTATAATCCACTTAAAACACTTTACTTTTGTATCTCAAACAAGATCTCACAGTTTTAGCTCCCACTATGAATCATCCTGCACACATAACACCTGCTACTCCAACAAAAGAGTACATTAAAAAGCTTTAATGATTAGAAAGAAAATAAGTTCATCTAAGGGACACCTGGAAACACAAATGCAGGGCATATGCCTTTCTGTGTACTAGGAATTACACTGTCACTGGTATTTAAATAAGACATATACATTCTGTACTCTCCTTTCTGCTATCTTTGAATAAAGAATATACAACCCCATGAGTGCAAAACATCCACATACCCTCTTTTCAACATGCAGTGAGCAGAACACCCCTTCAATACTACCTGTCCAGAAGGAAAGCAGTCCCTTTTTCAACTACTCATTATTTGATACAAAACAAAACCTATACAAAAGGCATCTTTACCGAGAGATGGTTTTGCATGCTATTATTGGTCTGTTCCCGCCAACAGGTGCGTTATGAAAAGCATCTGTACCCTGGAGGTCTAGTAAGAATAAGCAAACTGATAGCAGTACAGGTGGTGTAAGGTTAAAATTGGAGCTCTAATCTTCAGCTCACCTCTTGTGTGTGAGCCTGCCTTGACTACACAACTCAGGAGTATTGTCTGCCTGACTGCTGGGAGGTAGGAGCAGTGCAGAACTGAGGAAAGGCCATGAAAGTACGATCTCTTGTACTATTTAGTTCCCACTGAAGCATGTAGGACATCACAAATCCAGTGATTTAAATGAACTTGTGTGCAGCTCTCAGCAAATGGAATCTACCTTGAGGTTTGGGTTTGGTAAGCTTCCCACAGGGCTTTGAGATTGTGACAGTCTTCTGGCAGTCAGCATTATGAAGGGCTCTCTTTAGGTTCCCGGTTCGAGTCTTCAAGGCAGTATTCAAGTCACATTCTCCCCAGGCCTGGAACTGGTATTTGCACTCCGCTGCAATGAGTAAATAAACAGCAATTTTTAAAACAGAATGACAGAGTGTGAAAACGAAAATGCTATGAGTCTAATAGGATATCACAGACAGCCAGTGCTTGTAGACAAAAGGATCATGCAACTGAAGAAAGGATCCCCAAGAAAAAATTAAAGATTATTTGCAGTGATAATTGCACTGTGTCCACCCAAATACTTTAAAATGGAATCCTCTTGCTTTTGCATGGATATTGCATTATTGTCATATAAAGGAAAATACATTCAACTATGAAGATAGATACTCAATAAATAAATAAAGAAATAAAGAAAAAACAGCAGTGGGAAATGTCATTCACATTCTATATGGCTGTTCCTCCACTTGTGTGATGCCAAAGGTTACCAAATAAGGACTGAGTAGTTTCAAGAACGTATGTGCAACTATGAACTTGCCAAGTCTGTAACTGCTGCACTGATTGCCTTGGTAAGGTCACAATTATGCCAAAGCCATACAAGCTGTTTACTAGAAAAAAAAACAAGTTTGCAAGAGTTATCAGGTCTGAGTCCTGGACATTCATCTTGTCCAGGACAGATCTGACGTATCTTTCTGAACTGTTATAGATGAACCTTCTGAACTGAATAATATAGATGAAATACACTGGTCTTCATTCACTCCTTTCAATCCACACACTGGTAGCCACCCATGCTCCATGCTGCAAATCACGCGTCACAAGGTCACGTAAAGCCTGTGGTAACCACTGCAGAGATTCACAGCTGTGAGAGAACACGCGACACTTACATTGCTGCCTTATATAGGGTTGTACACCACAGGAGGCCAGATTTAAACATGCTGCTGGAAGACTGAGTTTACATTAAGTAGGTTCTATGGACTCTCTGCACAGGACCTGCTTTGCTCTGAAGAAGCTGCCTTGTGATGCCTTACATGCTCCAGCTGCGATGAACTTGAAATACAGAAGTAGCCCCTTCACCAAGGGGCTAAGCAGAAAACACAGATTTCCTGCTCCATACTTAAGTAAAAACCAAAGCAAATCCCTTGAGAGAGTGATGCTTACCTCCAAATTGCTTCTTCCAGTTGCAGGGAATCTTACACTTCTGAGTCTTGGTGGTTTGTTTGCACTCAGCTCCGGTGCGAGTGCCCTCGCGCGTCCCCAGGCCACAGTCACCACTGGTGGGCACACAGACGCTCCACTGCCATTCCCCGCAGTCAGACTTCTTCGCTTTTTTCTCTGGACGAAGACAAGGAATCAAACCCAAGCAAGAGAAGCAGTCAGTACCCAGAGCCTATGGAGAAGTTCCCTAAACATCACTAAACAGTCATAGCACCTGAAAGGGTGAATAAGGAAGACATTCGCAAAACAATTGCTTCAAAACCAAAAGGCCTGGCATCCTCTTCACAGCTCTGCACAGATAGGTCAGCCGCTGACTCCAAAGCTGGGTGGATCATTCAAATTCAGTCCCACCACCATGTCTGCTAGGCCACTTAGATATTCTGGAGTGGATTCTCATCTTCAGAATGGGGAATCATCTAGAAAGCCTCAGTGATCACTGCCCAAAACATGCAGGAGGGCTCACTCAGAAAGGACACTCTGTCAGTAGCTGATGGCATGCAAATATTTTCAGTTCCAACTGAAGCACTACACATGATACAGATTAGAAATGTACGTGTTGACGTTGTGTATCAGAGGATTTGAGCACCTCCAGGGAACAGCTGTGAGATACAAGCTGGTACACCATGTCACTTGGTATACCATGTCACATTTTATGTCAGAATATGACCAAAACTCCAAAGGCAAAGAAAAAACTACATGGAGAAGTGTACTCGAAATGCTGTTAATACAGATGGGTTTGTTGCTCAGGGACAAAAGTAAGGATCATGATTTCATTTAAATCCTTAAACCCAAGTCTGATGAGAAAAGACAGCAATGTTATCAAACCCAAGAGTTCACAAAAATAATTAGCTAGGGCCCCAAAACATCACAAGCAACTTTAAATAACCCTATATAAAATTATTTTCCTTCTATCATCTCTTGTATATTTACATTCACATTTTATCATATTTCCATACAGCCACAATGGTTAGAAACACCTTTTTTTTCAATGGGAACACTAATTCTGATAGACCCATAGGTCATATAAACTGGTGTGTAAGTATCCTGTAAATATTAAGACCTTAAGAAAAACACCAAAAGAAGTGTTCCTTAAAAAAATGCCAAACTGGGTTTGATAGATGTGAATTTTCTACCCAGGCCTGTCTCTCCTATAATGAGGTCTGAGTTCATCACTGACAGAAAGCAATTACTGCTGGATGTCTGGCTGTCTATCTGCAGCAGCAAGTTAGTTCAGTCCTTTGTCAGAGGATTTCCACACCACACAGCACTGGTGTAGCATTGTCATACACAACACTGAACAAGGGACATAACAACTGCTCTTTCACCACTCCTGTTTGGTTCTCCTTAAGTCAAGCATGAACCTATTCCCAGGGCAAATTTTAAGCTGCCTTGCAATACCCACTCTGTGATAAACTGAAGACTCCAGTCTCCGGGGCTATCAAGCTGCCAGCCTTTCATGGAAACTACTTTCTGTTTTCCTATTTAACACAGAACAACATGTCACAGCCACAAATCCCTACCGTGTATGTCAAAAGGTTAACGAAAGACCTGAATGTCGTAACAAAACCAGAAGCATTTGACATTCTCCCACACATGCAATCTATCTCGGGGATTAACGCTGAATTTACACTGGACCTTACCTGGTTTCTCTTTTTTGCCAGCCTCGGTGGTACTCACAGCTGCCAGAATGAAAACAAGTGCCAGGAGGGCAGCTGTGAACATTCGACGCTGCTGTTGTTGCTGTTGCATTCTGCGGATTAACAAGAGAGGAAAAAAGTTTGGTTAGACTGTAAAAAGTGGGATCCCATCTAAAGTGTTGCTACAGCATTTTTAGGAAGCTCTGCTTCAGGACCACAAGACAAAAGCAGGTCAAACATAATTAGCCATTGGCAAAATGGGCAATTATCTTCATTCCAGAAAGAATACAAAGATTTTTAACAATTATTTTCCAGCCTGCGTACCAAATCCCTGATCTACATCATGGATCTTATGGATGAGTTTTGCCACAGGAAGTTCAGTAATTATTGCTCACCTTCTAGAAACCTGTCAGAGAATCAACGCTCCTGATGGGCCTGGAACTTCTCTCTTCTTTCCTGACCTCTGGCTGTGATTTATTGTGTAAAACTAAACATAATATTTGTGTTTCATCCTACCCGTTCATATGAAGTAAGGAATGCTACACTTTCCACCTTGCAAGGGTTAAAGTTCTTGTTAGGCTTACTTGACATCTGAAAAGAGCTTCTTCAATGAAAACTTATATAGGCAATATGTGATATATTATCTTAATTGTCATTGGCATGTTGCTACCTACCTTTTCCTTCCTCTCCAATCAGTGTCTCTTCCTAATATAAATTAAGCTAATTGCCTGAAATGCAAAATGGGCACAGAGATAGGACTTGAACACACAGCTAGAGGCTATCCATAGCATGCTAATGAACCCAAAATCTGGATTCGGGAAGTAAATATTCAAATATAAAAAGGTATTAAAAACATTTGCTTGGTCGTGAAGCATCAGTTACTAGCCAATCACCAAAGTCATTCAGAGCTGGCTGACTTCCATAGCTTACACACATATTTCCCTTTCACTTTGCTCTAATTTGCATTGTCTCATTTTGGCATTGTTTATCGGAAAGCAGGGCCATAACAATTACATATGTTAAAAATAAGCAACCTCCCAATTTCCCAGAGACACCTCTCTAGTAGGCGGCTGGGTACCAAGACGGTGGACTAGAGATTGCTCAGACGGAAGGTTTCTCCAGCCTTTTTCAAACCAGTGAAACACTGGTGCTCATGCTACATCAGCCCTCCGAGAAGGTGTCAACAGTGCTAGCCACTAAGCTGGCCTTAAAAACTCAAATAAACTGATGTTACAGAGAGTTTAGAGGCAACTTGAGCTCATTTTTCTGAGCACAGCAACCTTAGGGAAGAAATAATTCTCACCATGAACAAAGAACAAAATGTATTTGAAATTTCATTTGGCACTCCTCAGTATTCCCTGCTGGAAACCTCTTGATCAAAAGCAACATAATTGTAATTGACATGGAAAACAGGAGAGGAATCCCAAACACACAGATGTTTAAGTATCCATCTTTAATATCATGCTAGAAGCCAGATGAAAAATTTACTAGTTTTGTTTAAATAAAGTTCATGTGAAGATGGCAAGAGATCTGGCATTCCGAAAGAGCTGCCATTAGCACCAGTTTGATTTACTTCAAAGCAAAGTACCATTTCCCGTCATGAAGAAAGGACCACCAGCATTTCCAGTGAACTCAAACAGCCTGGAGCTAGAGTGCACGAGTCCTGCATGAGCTTGGGTTTGTTCTTCCCTTTCTTCTGCTACATGTTTCCACTTAGAGCCTCTCATGTTTTACAGAAAATGAAATAAATAAACAAAATAAGCAATTAAAAAAAAATATGCAACCTCCCTTTTTATTCAGCTTACCTCAAATTGGTTCTCCATAACCACTGTTAAGACACCAAACTTCCCCCCTCAGCCCCTTTCCCTTGGAGAAACATCACCACCAGCAGCACTGCACCTCACCTCACGCCCCATTTTCACAACAATTTATCTTCTCACTTCCTCTYTTCTAAACAACTCACCAGACTCCCTCACTGAAGGGGTATTAAGTGCTTGTGTGGAAACATATGGAAAGAGACAAATACTTCCACAAGCTCAAGACACCGTCCCAGCACGCTCCTGACATGCCCGTTGTCGGAAGCAAGGCAGCACCAGTGGGTTTGTTGCACAGGATGTTGCCACACGCAAGAGACGCCCGCCATGGGCTTGGGGCTCCCCCCTGCATCCCTGCGGCCCACCCCAGGGACCTGGGATGCCGTCACACACACTCCCACGGGCTGAGGGCAGTCACCGGGAGCCATGGGTAACTGCCTCTAGGGAAGCTGCCTTATATTAAGTTGACAGAGACTCAAATTCAAAACTGATTGACATTATTTTCAGCAAAACAGGCAGGGAAAATAGCTGGGGTTTGGAGTCTGAAATGTTCCAGAAGCCCTATAAACAAAGCCACACGGAGCCTTAATATAGCATGTTTCCTAAGACTCCAAGTCTCTCTACAGCCAAAATACGTGCCAAGTTGGCTAAGGCAAACACTAAACCTGCAGAGATGTATGTATGTATCTCCCTCTGGTAGAGGGAGAGAGATAGTCTGCTTCCTGAAGTGCCTTTGCAATTAATTATCAACAAGTGAAAAGCCACGTTGTACAGAAGGAGGCCTTGCCTCTCTACCATACCAACAGCTCAAATTTGATGTGATCGGTGTGATTACAGAAAATTGCATAATTGCTTTGCACATGATAGATCAGCAAGGGCAAGTGCTCCCACAAAATTACAATCACCTACAGCCTATATACAGTACCCATTCAATATTAGATATTTTTTCAGAAGGCCAGAAAATCCCACCTATCAGTAATCATTTGAGTTCAGTCTTCAGTTTTCCTTGCAAATATTTCAGCTGGCCATTAAGAAGATGGACAAGGAGAAAAACTTGTCAAACTGGACTTGTTTTTGAAAACAATATATTCCACGGGGAAAAAAAAAATTGTCTTCCCCCCCCCCCCCCCGAAATTTGAAGGTAACAATTTTTCCTTTTCATTAGATTCTGTGATAACATTTCCAGTTCAACCTTTGGTTTAAAGAACTGCCAAAAATGTTAATAGCAATGAAAAAATAAGTGTTTCATGACATGCAAAATGGACTCCTCCTTGACTTTTTTTTTTTTGTAATGAGCCTTCTATCTACACCAACGGTAACAAGTAAATTGTGTGTCATGAAGGAGAAGTGTTTCTAAAATCCTGTATGACAGCCCCTAAACAGAGCAAGGCAGCAGCGTTTAAACAAATGGCAGTGGCATTTATAACCAACGGGAAGAGACAAAAATAAAAGAGAAGGAAAGAAAAGAGACATTTAGGGTGGGGGGAGCACCAGAAAACTTCAGAAGAGGGAAAAGATAAAGAGAGTTTAGAACAGTTTAAATGGCAAGCTGGAACAAGATCAGAAAAAGAGGGTGAGAAATCATGAAAAGAGCACCAAAACAGGAATAAGAGAAGAGAGAAGTAGTTAATGGTGGTTAAACACTAAAACAGACAGTGTTAGGAAAACATTAAGTGTGTAATGAGGTGAGAAGCAAAGCCCAGCTGGGATGCACCATAGCAAGTGGCTCCTCCCAACAAAAAAGGGGCACAGGAATTACGTCAGTCTTACAGCTGATTTCACAGTCAATCTCTGCTTGGGAGTAAAAAATGAAAGGAAAACTAAAAAATGGGAGGTGATCAGAAAATTAATGAGTTCATCAACCATACATCCATGGGTCCAATTGCATGTTGAGCACGTCAGGAAGAAGTCACAGTATGGCTGCAGTTTAAAGGATCTTCTGAGGGGAGCTTGAGCCTCCCGCTCCAATCCCGCACTACCTCCAACCTGATTTTACAATCGCACTTATCTCTCCTGAACCTGATTCATTAAATCATTCATTTCCCATTATGAGTACAGTCCATATGACTAAGTGTACTAATTCTTTTAAGAAATACATATCCTATGGACCACAGCACACAAATCCCAGCTCTACCAGAGACCCAAACCAGCATCCACATAGCACAGTACATGCAGACACTTCCATTTGGGTCCAGAAGCGCTACGGACACTTTCATGCAGTGCCAGGCTTTGTCTAACAGCTCAAGAGAAAAATTTTACGCCCTCCAACCCAAGACCCTTCAAATGCAGCTTGCTTCCTTCATACCCCAGTTGTCAGCCCAAGGCGGCCCCGGTGTTTTCATGCTGTGCTCTGTAGACCTTTGGATCTCCGTTACTGCAAGTCAAGATTGGTGGAGCACTCGTGCAATTAACTCATACACAGGTTCTCCATTTCTCACATCTGAACAAGTCTTTCCTGAACACAAGCAATCCAACAAACCAATTTCAGATGAAGCTCCACTGGTGAGCAAGTGTTTATTTTTCATAGCCTTACTGAAACTAGCATATGCAGTGCATCCTAGCATCATATATGCCTTTTGCAGGTGGCTTTTTTGCTGTTAATAACTATTACTCACAAGCCCTTCCCTTCATCTGTTCTTTCCAAAGCAACTGGCAAGGTCCCAGATTATAGAAGCAAGTATTTTATTATTAGTCCATATGAGTGTAATCTCCCACTATGACCTATCAGGTTTTCTCACATGATTTAACTCGTCCATATCCTCCAGCTCTTCCAGTATAACATGCCAAACATCAGCTGTGTTGATAATGCTGTTACGCTGCAACCCTGCATGTATTGCAATACTGTATGTATTGCTATCGCTAATGACAGGCCATGGGCTTTGTAGTGAGTTTGCAAGGCCTCAGGACTGAGGCTTGTTGAGGCTTGCTCTGTCTGAGCTTTCCTTGGCCTGTCCACAGCTTTGTCACATTTGGTTTAGCTGCAATGGCAATTTTTCTAATTGACCAGCTGGCTACGGCTACTTTGATTTACTTTTCTTTCTTTGTCATTGTATGGGGCCACCCAGATTTACAACTCTATTATAACAATATACTATAGAGAAATATAGGACTGGTATCTTAGCAAAGGCCTTGAGAAGTGGAGACATGGGATGCAGTGTAGAGGAGTACAGGTATGGGAGATACAAGATGGGGCACAAGCTTGACAATGGAGACCCCGCAGCTATAAACAACTCACCCATGGTCAGATAAAGAAATGCAGATCTGGAGCTGGACAAAACTGGATATAGGAGTGAGAACATAGAAATACCTGAACATACCTAAAAGACATCATATATAGTAAGTTTGGACATAACATGGAGCTGCAGACCAATGAAAAAAGAAAAAGGTATAAAAGCATGTTAGCAAACATCCAGAACCAACTCCAAGTTGATCCTAAAGTGACGAAGAAGAAACCATCAACATGAACATCATATTCCTCTGGGCAAAGGACTCGATGCTGACAAGTCACCATAACCATCCCTACCACCAACACTGTAACAAAACTACCAACCTTAGGGCTGAGAGGAGCTGGGGAAGGGTCAGCGTAACATCAGGAAAAGCAGTTGAATCTAAGTGTATGTATAACATACATATTGTTATTATATCTGCATAGACATATTCCTTCTCTGTAATAATTACATTACAGAATTACATGTAATAATGATTCTTGGATTAGACTGTTAACATTTCAATTACACTAACAATAAATTTCTGACTTTATATAAATATATATAAAAGGTATGGTTCCTCTTTGCCCATGAACAATATTTTGAGCATAACTATGACTCCCAGCTTCGCCTTTTAGTACACTATCATTTTCATCCCATGATCATGGATAAATAAAATGCATCCCAAAAGCAGACTTAAATTTCTACAGCCCATTCTTTCTCTTCACAACAGTGCTCATTTTGAGTCCTCTTTAAGCTCCTTACCCATGTTAGAACTACCTTTTGCATTAATCCCTTTCTTTCCTGCTTGAATTAGTAATTTCTCATCAAGTCCCACAACAAATACTTTAATAAATTACAGTTTGATTAGTCCCAGATTAGTCATGTCTACAAAATCAGTTTTTAAGTGAGCTAGTTTGGGAGATCAGTCTCTTTTCAGTAAACACATGCTGTGTTTAATGAAACTTAACATTTACCTCCGCTTCTTAAATTATTCTCTTATTCAAACTGTGTTCTATTCTGCAGTCCATCGAGGGCAGATGAACACGTCTGCAGTTACCGGGATCTGTTTCTTTCCCCCTTCTTAAATATAAATATTATATTTGCTATGCTTCGGTTGTACAACAGCAGGAAGTATTTGATGCATGTTTTAACAGTCTTAATGAATCTGAAATGTCAAGTGCCAGTTTTGCAGTACTCCAAGATGGAAACACACAGTTTTCTCCATTAAAGACAAGTTGAGAGCATTCAGCTCTTGGGAGTTTGACCTCTGTAACTTCTGAAACTTCTGCTTCTCCAGATCTCTTTCTCATTCGCCGTCATAGGTGCATGCCCCTGTGTCCTACCTGATCTCCCATATTGAAAACCGAGGCAAATGCTCCGCACTTTTGGAGCCAGACCTTTGTGAACTGTAACCTTCCAACTGTAAAATGTTCCCCCTCCCATCGCACACATACACATTTCCTTTATTGTCTTCATTTGCAGGACTAGGAAGAAAAAATAATCTAGATTTGCTTTTCATTTCCCTTCCAAGATTTAAGTCAGATTCGTTTTTGGTGAGTCTCAGCGATCTGCCACTTCTGGACTTCCAAGACACTACTTTCTTGGATGATCAGTACCATTTTGTTAAATTCCTGCAAGCTCCCAACAGCACTTTAGTGGGCTGCTCCCCAATTAGATTTGGAATTCCTCTCTACAGGCTTTTTTGCCCCTCTTTTTTCTTGAGGAAACAAAGTAGTTGTTTGGTTTTTTTTTACTTTGATAAAAAGAGATTTGAAATAATCCTTCATTAAAAATCTTGCATTGGTCCAACACAGTTTACTTAAACTCTTAAAAATCAACTTTTAAAACTGAAAATCTTAATTAGATTTATGTTCACGAGCCTATGTAATATAAACTGAATCAGCTTGTTAACACTTGATACAAGTGGTTATTTTTAAGGATGAGCTGTAAGGTCATACTGGATTAAATTCTAAAACAGCACCAACTTTTTATAGTCCTATAGGTAGGTAGTGAAGAAATCACATCCACAAATAATTAGCCCCTATTATTATTAGCACCATTTGCCTTCTAATCTAAATTTGCAAAGACAAACCCTGCTATAATGAGAGATATCCTTACTATATTTTCCTTATGCTTAGCACTACAAGGACTTCTAACTAAATTCACATCCAACTTTGGGTCGACACAAAAACAGTAGATATTTTTCCATACTCCTCCAAAGCAGTTTTGAGTCATATGAATCCTATCTTATGCATACCAGTAGTTCTTATTGCTTACACACTGTATCATTAATTTCCATTACAGCTCTATCACTTCTACTCCGGTTTCTATCTTTTCTGGACCTTTCCTGGACCTTCAAGTCCTGTCTACCAGTCATGATTACCATTTCAGAGTGTGTGGGGGCTAACCTAATAATATCCATTTGCAGGTACTACACCTCTTTCCGGCTTCTCCAATTCATTGCCCAGGCGACCTGTACCTGATATTTCTCTCTGATCTCACCCAAATGTCTTCCAGGTACCAGCTTTTCATTAAGTCTCTTTCCACCCCAACTACTGTAGTTTTCAACAGCAGTAATTTATTTCTTTGTCTTGGTTACCCTGCCACTGTAATGTTGCTTCTTTGTCTAACACTAAATCTTTATTCACCTTATTTTTCCTTCCTGAGTACTAAAAGTAGACATGGAAATCACATATATTTCTCTTGTATGCTTCCTTATTGTTAAAGATCTCCTCACAGCACAAAGCCTTGAGCCAACTTGCTGATCTTCATCCGTTAGTTGCATCTTCATGGACCAAAGAAATGCTGTGTTCATTTCAAACAGAACTACTACTACAGTCTTAATAGTCTAAGCCTAAAAGTGAGCCAAGGTTTAAGGAAAGAAAGAACCTTTAATTATAACAACTGATTGCTGAACCAAATGATACTATCCCTGGCTGAAAAACCATGCCTTAATCTCATTTCTAACAATGGTTATGCTTCAGAACGGTTTTATTAAAGAAAACCTACTAGAATAATGATGAAACACCCAGTTTTCTTCTTTGGTCAAATTAAGTAATGAAATGCTATTTTACTCTTGGGGGGATTAAGGGGTGGGAGGGGGTGAGCGGGTTGGTCAGTGTACCAAACCACCCCACCCCGTATTAATTCAGAGACCTGCAGCTACTGCAGCCCTGCCCAAAGCAAAAATCTGTGTGCTCATTTCCCTTACTCCTTTTACTTCCCTGCCTGGGATCGGTATTCTCTTGTGAAATAGTCATGAAATTTTGGGAGCTGCGTCAGCAACACCGAACAGTGGATACCAGTGGTCTGAGTCTGTGTGCTAACAAGTTAGTTCAAAGCGGTGTCAGAAATCCCAAACCCTACTGAAAAAAGTTCCCTGCCTTTCAGCCGCAGGACGGCTGGGTAGCGGAGCCGGCGTCTCAGCGCCCAGCCTCCAGGTCCCCGTTCTAACACGCACGACACCATGCAGCCGGCAGGTTGCTCTGTCTGGCAAAATGATAGAGAATCAGGGAGTTTCGACTAACAGGCGCTTCTCAGCTTTTCTTTTTTCTATTCCCTCCTTTGCTCCCATGTCTGGGGGAAGAGACGGGCCACCCACACGGAGGCAGGTCCAGCGATGCTCTGCCCTCCCTGCAGGAGAGGGCAAGCTGGCAAGCAGCAGCTGGTAGGGAAGAGGCAATTGTTTCCAAGGTGAGCCAGTACTGGAAGGAGTTGGGTAAGCAGCAATTTATTCAGTAGTATAGTAGCAAATTTAAAAAAGAATAAATTTGAGTATAACTATCTGTTTGTTCCTGCAGATCAGCCAGGGAGAAGTGAGAAAACTCTAGAAGGCTGAAATTATATTTGCCAAACTTTTTTTTTTTTTAAACAGCATTTACGCTCAGCTACAGCACAGGGTACCCATAATAACAAGCCAGAATCAAACAGTTAGCTAAAAAGGAAAAATATCACAGCATGACCCTTCTGATAAGCCAAAGTCAAACCACTTCAAAAATTGCAGTGTGCAGCTCATGGACTACATTTTTCAGTACATAATCAACTTCATGTTCTCTTTTCAACGTGGACATCATTAAGGACCAGAAAAATGAGCATTGAGGCCAGCGAGTTATGTCAATGCCATAACAATAAGCAGGGAACCAAGAGTTGCATCACTGAAGAAAATTATTAAAATGCCAACAACAAAAAGTCAAAACCAATGATCGATGAACATGCCCCATCTAGCTTTGTTCAAGTTAATAAGCTAAAGTAATTAGTTAAGTTGTGGATAACAGTTCCCCTAGCCTTTGATATTTGCATAGTTGATTGCATGTTTGCCTCTCGCATCAGGCTAAGGCGAACACACGTGCTGTGGATATTTTAGATTCCTAGCTCCCCAGATATAAATTAATAGTTTGAGTTGATAACAGGTACTCCTGGGTACATGAATCCTGCCTTTTAGGGCTGAGCATAATTTAGACTGACTCGAGACTCAAGAGAAGAGCCGGTCCAAACAAATACAGACAGAAATTTCTTCCATTTTTCCAAAATGTTTTGCCAAAATTAAGATGTTTTATGGGAGAACATAAATTTCAACAAGATGGCAAGTTTTTGAAAGCATTTTTATTAATTAAAATAATTTCCTTTTTCTTTGTTTTCACTAATATTAAACTGCATTCCCTTCCATTAAAAATATAATTTTACACAAGCTATACAAATGATCGTACTGTTTCTCATGGGCAGAATCTCCAGATACTTCTGCAACATAACATCAGACCTAGAAATCTGAACCTCCATTTGGACTTCTTGTTAGCCAGCTCTATCTCTCAGGAAGCATCAAGAGCTGTGCAATTCCTTCATTGCGAGTTTTAAGCAAAATTTTCCCAACCCAGGACACTATAAGCCTTTATCTGATCACAGAAGAAGGAATCAATTATAAAAGGTGTCATTTTTTTGGTGAAAGTTTAGCATTCACGCAGTAGTGTTGCAAACAAAAAATATAATGTAACAAAGTTTCCTCCTGAGAGGGGAACTGTAGTAAGTGGAAACACAGAGCTAAACCAACACAACAGGCAGTACGGATGGTTAAAAGGCTAGGGAACTAAAAATCTAATAGAGATGGCCAAAACCCTCCAAAGGGGATTAAAAATCTGATGCTTCTCTCTTTCTAAATTTCCAACACAAGATTTTACAAAAGTTATTTTCTTTTAAGAAAGCCTAGAGAACACACTTAATATTTTTAAAACATCATAATTGCAAAAAAAAACCATTCAGTACCACAAGCTTATGTTAAGAAATTAACCATATCAATAAAAGGGTGAAAAAACATGCTGTCCTTTCAAGAGAAGCATTAAATTTACTAAATGTAAAAGGGGCAGCTGCTATTTTCTCTGTTGGTCCGCAGCCAGTGTATAGAGATAATTTTCTTAGCCCTGGCCTTCAAAATTTCTCTTAGAAACTACATCACTGAAATGAACATCACTGTTGAGATCAGTTTTCTCTCCTCCTCCTCTCCCCGAGCTCTCATTCGTCTCTCATCCACAATGCACACATTTTCTTCCCCTTATTTGCTCCCGGTGGGTCTGAGCCAGTCAGGGCTCTCAAGCGATAACTGACTTCTGCAACCGCCTCTTCTATTAACCTTCCCCTCCCACTGCTCTAGCTGAGAGGCTGAAGAAAACAAAACAAAAAACCCAAACTAAGGCTGATATTTCAGTTTGTTCTGCTGTATTTCCAGATCCTAGCTGAAAAAGACATTTTAAGCCACTTATGTTACTGTGATTTTTTTCCCGCCCTGCTCTTCCCGCAATGATCACAGCTGCTGCTGTGTCACTCTCTACGAAGTCACACTGGGGTTCTTTCCGCTTTCATTTCTCCAAGACTAAAGATGAGATTATGATTCTATGGTTAAACAGTCCTGGATTTGACCACCCAACAACCCACCAGGAAGACGACAGGAGACTCACCTCCATTCTCTCCAACTACTTTCCTTTCAGTGAGAGCGAGGCCAAGCTGCTGACTCAACTCTCCTGTGCATCATCGGCATCAATGTGTCTCTCCTGGAGACTCCACGTGTTGTGGTCATGAGTTTCCCCAGCCACAACTGCTGGTAAATCCTCCCTCTTTATTCTCTTTTGATTCCATCTTCACCGCTTCCCCAATGTGCAAAAGATGTAATTACTTGACAATGGCAGAGGGACAAAGCATGCCTATCTGGGGGAAAACAACCTCTTACTACAGTTATTCTTTCTGCCTCCTTTGCCACCCCAAACTGGCTAGTGTCTTTGCTCTGCCTAATGTTCTTCTGGTTGCCTGAGAGTATTTTTTCATGGTTTTGCAATGCCTCTGACGAGTGTCCAGATCCCTACTACTCAGGTACTGTGACACTACAGGACCAGGAAAGGGCAAATAAGCACCATAATACAGAATCTTCTGGTATAAGGAGTACAGCTGACATCTGTTTGGCTAGCTAATGTGTATTCATCTACCAAGATGAATGTGGATACCTTCTGAAAATGTTAAAGTAAGGAGTGGCATACTCCCATCCACTTGCTAAACAGAGGGCAGAAAAGAGTCTCTCATTGTCCCTGTCTGGCCATGAGGAAGTTTTCTTCACTATTATAAATTCATTTAGTGAAACAGAATAAATTTATGAAGCCTCATTTTCTTGATTGCAGCAGTTGTAACAATGTCCTATGGGTATCACAGTCAGAAAAAACAGGAGCAATCAATGAATATAACTATTTTTGTAATTAGGTCCACAGCCAAAGATTATTACTACTACTATATGAGGAAAGAAGCTGTGTGCAGATATACACTGATGTCGCCACAGCCCCAGTGGTCATACCATTATTGTGAATGCATCATGATTTGAGAGCTGTTTAAGCTATGACATGATTTTCATAATGAACAGCTGTACCATACAAGCCAGGCAGATGCCTCCACTGTATTCTCGTTTTCTTTTTCTCCCTCTGCCCCAGCGAGGACATTTTCAGCTCAATGGCAATAGGCAAATCACAGAATCTGTCACTGTCCCCACTTCTCCATCTTATGAAATAGGGATCACAGCACTTGCCTCCTTCAAAAAAACACTGAGAAACCCATAATAAAAATTATTATGTGAAGGGGGAATAATATTATTATCCAACATCAGCTGCATCTTGCTCTACTTTCCTGGGTCTCGTGCCTCCATGGTTCCAGGCTTTGAGCAGGGTGCCCAGACTCCCCCAAGCAGAGGAGCACAGCAGCAACACTTGTGCAGCTCCCAGTGGCTCAGCATGTTGTTGAGGGAAAGCTGCAAGACACAGCAGAACCCCTTTATCTTTGATAACTACCCTTCATTGAAAGTAATCAAATTTTGTCAAATACTTAAGTTTTGATTTGCCTGAGCTGACTGTCAGGTTGGAGACTTTTTTCTCCCCTCCAATCAGACTCTGGGAAATACTCTATACTCCTAAAGAAAATAGCCCATTTTATTTTCTTTACTCATTATGACTCCCTGTCTTCTTTGCTGTCTGTCTATTCAGATGGCACTCCAAAATATGTAATGCAGTCAGAAACCTATTTAAGCCGAAAGCACATGGCCTCTCACCTATGCCCTCTATTAATCTTTTCGAGGGACTGCATTTATTTATTTTTTTCAGAGAAATTATTTCCTTGCTTCAAGTGACAAATCTCAGGCCATTGGGACATCTATACAAAAATGAATGAGGAAAAATTTAATTCAACCAAAACAAATGCGATGTGCAAATGAAATTTGTGTTTCAGCCACATTGTAACACAGGGCTAGAACGTGTTTTTAAATCATTCTCCTCCAAAAGCAGTTAGTGAGCAGAGGGCAGCAATTGTGTAGTGTATTATCTCCTCTTTGCCAGTCAGAAAGCAAATGGCATCTCCAAGGCACATATGCCCTCCAGTATGACACCAGTCAGGAAAGAAAGAGAAGAGCCCAGACCTCATCTTCCACAATCGATATTCATAGAATCATAGAATCATTTAGGTTGGAAAAGACCTCTAAGATCATCAAGTCCAACCATAAACCTAACACTGCCAAGTCCACCACTAAACCATGTCCCGAAGCGCCAAGTCTACAGGTCTATTAAATACCTCCAGGGATGGTGACTCAACCACTTCCCTGGGCAGCCTGTTCCAACACTTGACAACCCTTTCGGTGAAGAAATTTTTCCTAATATCCGATCTAAACCTCCCCTGGTGCAACTTGAGGCCATTTCTTCTTGTCCTATCACTTGTTGCTTGGGAGAAGAGACCGACACTCACCTTACCACAGCCTCCTTTCAGGTACTTCACAGCCCTTCCTATTTAGCTAGGGCTTTAAGAACTGCCTCTCTTATTCCAGTGCAATTTTAACAACCACTCAGGATGGACCCTACCTTGAATTCACAAAAGGACATTCACCGTGGCATTTAATGGTAGCAAAAAATGAGTTGGGATGCACGGCCTTTTCAGGTATGGGAGCCTGGCCAATGTTCACCACAACCACATTCGTGCTAGTAAGGTGCAACACCTTTCGATGGCTGCAGTGAAGCACTGTCAGGCACTGATGGTGAATAGCTGCATTCTGTGACAGCACCTCAAAGTGGTGCCTGCATCCATAGCAGAATGTCCTAGAAACAATCAAGCCAGGGGAAGAGAGGAAAGTGCGATCACCTTCACCTGGCAGAACAGAAACTGAGGTTTAGAGACATAAATCAGCTTGCTTGTAATTATCCACAAAAGTGTGTGACACAGAGAGAATTTTTTTCAGAAAATTTTAGTCTTGCACCTTAACCAGAAAAACATCCTAGACAGAAAATCCCACTTTCAAATATGACCAGGAAAACAGAGTTGCCCCTGCTCCAGTTACTTACCTTATCTGAGGTAAGTTTCATACTTCTATCCAAGGTAAAAAATGTCAAAGGTTATTGTAGCTATATCATTTGATGCAGACAGCAGAGGATGAAGATGTACAGTGTGCAATACGTAAGAGGTGAGACTTCAGAGCAGCCTTTTTGGCTTTTAGATGGGTGAGCTCTTTTGCTATATTCCATAAAATCTTTCCATTTTGGAAGTCAATGCAGAGCTACATACTTGCATACCAAAATTTTGGTAGCTACAGAAGAAGCCTGCATGCTGCTGCAGGAGTACTATTCAAAGGACACTGTGCAGCAGCTACCTTCCAGCCATGCAACAGGTCAAAATACATTCAATTTTTTAAATGCCTGTTTTCATCTACCCAGAGAGGGCAGGAATGTGTTTTCATGACTGACTGGCCTTCTCTGTCATCATCCTCATCTGCTGGGAGGTATTTGAAAAAGGAAGAAACTCCATTCAAATTAAAAATTCTTGTTATCTGACATCTCAGCTGTAATTTGATGGTCACCATTTCACCTTGTTCTTTCAATTACCCTTCCAAGTCTCATCTTCTCTAATCCCAGATGACATCTCCCCTCCCCTTTGTTCCTCCATGCGTGGGCACACATTTTTAAAGAGACTTTCCTTATGAGTCACTCTGCACCTTATGGCTGTTTCAAGTCACAAAGTTCTCTTAAGACCACTAAAACAACTCTTTTTAAACAAAAAATAAGCAAAGTCCTCTCTCCAAACTGGAAGATACCATTCATCAAACCACTGGAAAGTGAGAGTGCCTAAGGGAAGCCACAGCCTTCCAAAACCAGACACATACCCTATCCCATCAATGTTTCTGCAACAAAGAATAACTTCTAGCATTGCAAGAACATTAAGCAAGAACACAAGGAAAAAAAAATAAAAAAGGAGGAGTTATTTATACTATTAAATATTTAACAGACTCATTGGATGGGAAGATCATACACAACAATAATGAGAGAACTGAAAATCCATTGAGTAACAGTAATGCAATATTTGCAATGCAAAACCGAAACTCTTCTTAAAATGTGGGCAGGCAAACATGTATTTCACACTGTTCCCACAGTCTTCACTTTGCATCGGCCAGAGATCTCTCTATTCACTGTGCAAGTAGGAGACAGAAATTCTCAGGGAGGCAACTAGAGATTTTGGCAGCTAACTCAGGGAGAACTGGACCCATTGTTATCCTGGGGGTCCAAACAGGAGAACTAGATACTCAAAGAGAAAAAAAAAGTATTAAACATGTTGGAATTTAAGACCATCATCTTTGGTCCAGAGAGTTAATAGTCAGCTATGAATAACAAAATGATCCAAGGACTATTCTTCAGTTTACTCAAGATTCATATAAATGAAAATGCAACAGGTCACACATGAAATGCATTCCTCACAGTTGTCTTTCCAAACCACAATGGCTAAAGAGCTTTTTTTAATTTCTTTTTTTTAAATAAAGTCCAGATTCTGCACAGACTTGTGTGACAAGAGTCATACTTTTGACATACTGTATCATCACAGTATCACAGAATAAGCCAGTAGATGCCAGAAAGATAAGACTACATTTAGGAAGAAAGAAGTTGGCATTTTTAACCTCCAAAGGGAGGCTACAGCCCTGGAGGAGGTTGAACTACTGCTAGAAGGCATGTTTTATTCAAATTGAGTTCTTATTAACATATAAATAAGGTAATTTTTAAAAGCTATATCTATGCCACGTATCCAAATGTAACAATAACTAGAAGTAAAAAGAAAAAAAACGCAGGCTGAGAACAGCTCAGATTTGTTGTTGACCTACCAGTTGATTGTTTCCAGACAATATCCTTTCCCACTTCTCTCCAAACTAGACTGTTTTTCAGCTTTGGACCTTATACCACAGCAACCAGGCTCTTGCTGAAGCTCTCTGAGAACCACCCCTTTGGGACTTTGAACAATCAGTTAGTCATACGAACTTAGTGCTAATTCACCAACAGAAATCAAAAGAAAGAGAAAAATCATTTATGGTTATGCTTTTTTTTGTTGAATTTTGTATTGATTTCAAAACAAAAAATTAAAGCTTGGAAGATCTGTCTTCAGATCCTGTCTGTGATTGATATCTGAGGTTTTGACTGCTATTTTCTACTCTTCAAGAGAGCACTAGCTACATCTCAAAGATTTCTCAGGCGGCCATCTCAATCGCCCCTATAGAGAATTTCTCTCATACTACAGATATTTCCAACGGCCTCAAAGGCATTTTCCTGGAAGGCGGGATTATTATGCCCTAGTGAGTATTTAAGTATTTTATACCACATGATTAGCTTCCACAGGAGATGTGGAGAGACTACCACTATAAAGTGCCTTGTATTTACAAGTGACAGTATTTACAGCATTCAGATATCCGAGGTTTTGGCTGAAAAGAAAAATTTTTCCAATCCAACGGAGAGGGAATGTGAATCAGGACTCCCTCACTAAATATCCTATCCAAAAGACTACTAGATAAGGGCAGGGCAGTATGACATAAAGTAGCCTCACTGCTCTCTTCTCCCTTGCACGGGCAGCAGTTACTCCATAAACTTTTTAACCTACCCTGCAGTTATGTATAGCTACATCTCATAACTGCATTTCTCAGTGAATAAAATATCTGCCAAGTATGATTCAACAGAATTTTCTTAAGAACGTGTCTCTCAGCAGAGTTGCAAGACAGTCCTCTTTTTTCATGTGTGAAAGAAACTGCTCGTAAGCACTTCATCCATCATAAAGGTAGGATTTTTAGAACAAAGTTCCAAATTTTTCTGTTCCTGCATGCTGCACTCAGGGATACTTAGAGATTCAAGTGAGAGAACTCCATAGCCAAAACCATGTTTTTGAGACCATATTCCTAAAGTTGAAACCCAAGTGGTCTCTTCAGAGCCTGCTGTGGAGTGGAGCTGTAGGGATCACATTGTTTACATTATTTGGGATGTACATTTTTTTCCCTTCCTCATGCAAACTGCCACTTCTCCTCCCATTCTTCTGCACTGCTATTACGTGCAGAAATTCAGTACTGTATTTCCCCATATGAAGAAACTGGCAAGAAAAGACTGCGTGCTCTTGGCAGAAGTTTATCCTGGGATTATGCCAATAAACAATCATTTTCTGGTTGCCACAAGCATTCCATTATTTCAGTTTGGCCATTCAGTACACTCCAGTTTAGCTCCGTTAGTGCTTCCTTAATAAACCCTTATTATCAGGGGCTTAAGCCTCAGTCATCTGAATTCATGCTTAGTTGGGACTTGGTATTTAGGGACCCACTCCGACTGTCCTTAAAAAAAATATAGTTAAAACACTTACTTTGCCACAGAGTGGAGACAATGGAATTTCATTGGCTGCAAGTTATATTTGCACTCTTAAAGACTTAAGAAAAGCTGGATTTTGATGCTTGTTTTATAAACAACACTCGGAGGCTTTGGTTCTCCCTAGAGGAAAAATGTGACAGCAGTCTTTTGCTGCCTTCTTGCTTCTTTGCGTGTATATGCCTGTTGTTTACAGCACAAAGAGATTTCATTTTCTCATCCATTTTTAATCACCTACTTTTGGGGCTAGATTTTGGGGGTAAAACCCAAAACCCAAAAGCACCTTGAAGTTCCCACTGGGGTAGGTACCAAGCAGTGATAGCACCTGAGACCTCCTCCCATGGCACAACTCGCAGATGCTCCACTGACTTGGTGCCTACTGAGGAGGCAGCTCAAGCTGCTTATCTATACAGCGTGGGCTTTACAACTTTCATCCAGGCACTTCAGTTCTCCTAGAAAACAGCAGGCAGTCTGTATCACTAAGGGCACCACATGCACACACTGAATTAGCAAGGTGACCGGCTCCAGACTTCGAATTTTAAGCAACCGAAGTCAACTTCATTGCTGCACAGATCAATTAAGAAAAACATTTTGCCCAGAGATTAGTTCTAAATCCCAGACTGTTGGGTTTGTCACTGAATGTCTTTATGTGGTGCCTGTGCAGGGCAGGAGTAGTGGCATGTATACCTCAGACACAGCAAGGACTGCATCTGTCTGCTCTTGTGCAGCAAGTTCTCTTTGTAGAAGTTGGATTCTACTATAGTTACAGTGGCCACCTCTAGAAACCAACATTTAAATGCAAAAAGGTGTATGACCCATGGATCAAATTAGTAAGGCTTTACACTATATTTATGTTCCTTCCCTTCCAATATATCATCCATCAATATCATACCATCCTTACTGTCCTAGAGACAAGCATCAAACACATTCTCATCCACTCCACCCTCTCCTCCCCTTTGCTCTCTGCAATTATAATCAGATATGCAAACCACAGAAAATGGAATCTCTGCCCTGCATCCTAATAAGAGTGGCTGGTCCCCTAGAATAAACTAGCTTGCAAGATGTGGCAGTCACTGCTGACTTGTTTAGGAAGTAGGAACAGGAGAAAATCAAAAAAGCATGATAAAAACACATACGTATTTTGGACTTCTAAAGTGAAGTCCTTCTCCATTTGCTACTGCTAGTCACTCTGCAGAGAGTTGCTACAGAGAGTAGTCCAACCTGGGAGGACAGGGCAAGTACAGAAGGTTTCTCAAAGAGTTGTTTCTACTCCAGACAGAATTCCTTGGGAACACTTTTTGCCCCTGTTCCCATCAACTTAACTGAAAACCTTTACTGTTATTGCTGGTTGTTTGGCGAAGAGCACGGTAAAAACAGCTTTCTGGGGACTGCACTGCTACTGTGAGCTGCCATAGTGGTAACAAAGGGGAGCTGGTGTGTGGCTGAAAGACCAGTTTCACGGGCTCCTCTCTGGGCCCAGGGGCCCTCGTCAGAGTGAAGAGCTCCTGAAGGCTCTGGATTTTTCAGTTACACCAGAACTACTCACAGACGAGTCCTGAGACACCAAGAGTGCAATCGACCTCGCGTGAAATCAGAGTCATATAAACCTGTGAGATTGCAGCTGTCTAAAAATCAAACTAGAGCACCAGACCTTGTAAGATCTCCGCTGCTTTTTATACTCTTCATGAGGGAGTAGAGAGCTGAATATATTTGTAACTCTAAAAGATATTTCCCATTGGTCTTTTGTTTCTAATTTCTTCCCAGATGTTTAATGGACAGAAAAGTATCATGGTATGCATGGTTGTAGCAATTTCTGTAAAACAGGAATTCAGTTTCAATGAGTCTCCCAAGAATATGGTCAATTTTAACTACTGAGTTTTGTCATTTCTCATTTTTGTGAATTTGCAAGAAACATCGATGGGGAAAAAAAGCCTTAATAAAACTGCAATAACTGAAGAAGGCCAGTACTGGGGAGGGATGGGGGAAGGCAAGAAGGAAAGATGATGTTAACTCTTGATAGTTTTGGTGGAAAGTTTTGACAAGTCATGATTGGTTTACTTCTGTGCAGCTCAAACATAATGCAATCAGTCCATTCTTGTATCAGCAACACACATACCCCCAATAGGAGCGATCTCCCCAGAAACACTCCGGGACGTTTTTGCAAAACCCCAACCACAAGGTTAGTATAATCTATCATGAATTAAATGCATGATTTCTCATTAGGGAAGATAATTCAAAGGTCCTCGAGGTAGACTCATTTGCGATATCTGTATAGGTGCAATACAGCATTGCCCTCTGCTGGATTTTAAGCCGCCTRCTCGTGCAAAAGTTGCCTCTGGCTGAGCTATAAAGGATGATTTTTAAACAAGCACTATACTAATTATCATAAGGGAACACCTTGCCACCAAATAAGGAATGAAATAGTGAATTAATGCTTATTCCTAAGCCTTTCTTCTGTCACAGGACTAGCACTGCTTCAGACAGGGCCAGTGTTGACTCATTCAGCCCTTGCCTGGTCCAGCAACAGTCACAGACTATTATGCATTCCCCAGAGTCCAAACACTGAATAGAATCAGTGCACAATCAGATCCACAACGTCTAAATAGGCAGAGGCTGAATTTTAGGTGAACTCTGCCTGAACCCATGCCATGGTTGTGGTACCTACAAGAGTGGTCCATCTTACATGACTGTCACATCCAACCGGGTGTTTCCCAGCACACAGCACTCCTGCTAGACAAAAGCCTGCTGCCACCAACTCCTTTCTGGGTATCTCCTGATGAAAAGTCAAGTGCTACTTCCAGTCTCTTCATAGGTATGAATACGGAGACTACCTCAATATGGACTGATGTATGATGAGTATGACAAGAACAAGGAAGGGCAAACTGGATGCAGCACTACAATGTAAGGCAAATCTTTTTGTCTGTTCTTGCTTTTCAGCATCTATCATTTGCTGACTCTTCCCTGGATTATTGACATTTGGTGTGACTAACCAAAGGCACACACATACACAGGTATAGGTATATCTATATGTGTAAACACATATTTGAACACAGCTGCCTGTGATGGGTTAATGATAACCATATGATCTAGATAAAGACAACAAATCCCATTTCTGTACTTCTTCAGCTATTATTCTTGCTGATCATGTAAAAGGCACAGCAGGGCCTTTTGCATCCTGTAGCTTGATGCTGTGCAAAATGGGACCACATCCAGAGAATCAGGACATCTGCTAATTCAGACTAATATATGGGAAACTGAGAGTTAGCAAAACACACCTTCAGAAAAAAAGAAAGTGCAAAAAGAAAGCTCTTTTCCATTTATATTAATTTCCAACCCATAGTCTACCCTTGCACTTCTTTAACAGTCCTTTATTGGGCTTCTTTTAACTTTGCTTTTCCCACCATTTTCTCTCTCTTTCAGTCTCTACCTTATCCTCTCATTCCGGTCGCATTTTAACATTTTGCTCATTTTCCCTCTTCCATCAAAAATACATGCCGTATGATCTCTTCAGAATAATTAGCCTGCAAAACCAGCTGCTTATATCCCTAGTTTTCTTAGGATTCCAACTCTGTTATGCATCTATTCTGCACTAGTGGCTGTGGGAGCAACCCGCTCTTCTCCATGGGTGGTGGTGTTAATAAAAACAACAACAATAATAATAAACAATTCCGTTTCTAAACATACTTTCTTGCTTTGTTGCTTGATGAGAATATCTGTACTCTAAAAAGCTCTCTCTAGTCTGCCTCTTCCTGCAAGGTATTCTGCAGTTCTCTGTGGGAGGCTTTGTCCTAAAAATAAATGTCATGATTTGTTTTCTCTTATGTTACAGCTAATTAAATTTTGCCACCATAACATTTCACCATTTCATTATGCCGCACTTCCAAAGTATCAAACAGCACCTTGCCCTTTTCCTGCTTCTTTTTTCTCCCTGTACTGTCAAGCCGAGAGCAATGGCTGGGTTTTAATATGAAAATTATCAACCCCAGCCACGTGCAATGAAAATAAGAAACAAACCCCACATTGTTTGATCTCTTGAAAGAAATTAGCACCAGGAGTCAGGAAGTATAATATAGCAACTTCAGCTTACAAACTGTGGAAAGTAGGAAACTTAAGTGTAATAAAAGGTCTGTGTCACTACATATGAAAGCACTTAGATATGAAAATGTGAAGAACGTACTAAAAGGCTGACAGATAGAAGATTGAGAATTATACACTTAGTAAAAAAAATGGTGATGAGGTTCATATTATTCAGAACTCAATTCTTAAATACAAAGTTTACCTAGATGCCAAAATAGAGTTTTATGGACCAGGCAGGCATTAAATAACACAATTTACAGCACCAGCCCAATTTTTCACTGCCTTGTGCTTTATTTAATTATGCATACTTGTGCAAATGAGTGGGCAAAATGATCCATTAACATTTTATACTCACCTTGAACCACTGACTGAACAACAAGCAAAGCCATAAAATGGATCTTGTAATGATGGCAGAAACCTAAACGTGCAGTAATTCCAAAATAGTACCAATTATCAATTGGTTTGGAATTATCAGCAGCCACTATGGCCAGTGATGCAGATGATCTCTCCAGTTTAAGACTGAGGGAATAAGTCATAATGCAAATGCTTCAGCAAAGCAGTCAAAGATGCAAGGGAATATATAAAATTCTCAACTTGTCACACTCAGGTGCGTTCCCTACTTTACATTTTGAAGCACAACCATTCAAATGAAAACAACACTGCTATTTAAAATGTAAGTTGCAAAGACAAACTTTACCTAAGAGTATGGTCTTGAATTTCAGACACACTGTACATCATGACTGATTACGTTATAGTGCATATTTTCTACAGTGTTAGGTATTTGTGTTTTAAACTGGAAAATGCTTGGTGGTGATGATATATCAGAATGTGAAAAACCTCCATGTGACCACTGTCCTGTCTTCAACCTATCTGCAGGTAAAAATCCACAGGGAAAGAAAAAAAAAGACTTTTGCAAGGCTATAGTTGGCCACAAATAGAACAGTGACAATATATCCCTGATACTTCTTAACAGCAATGTCAGAAAGCCAATGCAAGAAAGCTACCAAACTGCTGATCCTTCTTTTCTCTCCCAGGGTGTGGGTGTCCCAAAGGTCCTTGCACATTCCAAAGCAGTTTGCAGAGTCCCTGGAGGCCAGGACTGGAGTGGGAGGACTCTGGCAACATGCAGCCTCCTTTCGAGTTAAATGTTGCCAATAGGGAAGGGGGAAAAAAATAGTTTGTTCTCTTTATAGCCATACCATATAACTGAATTTGGAAATTATTGCCAGGTAGAAAAAGTCTTAACGTGGATTTCAAAATATCTTGCCTGAAAGAGGCTATTTAAACTTTCCTGAGACTTTCTTTTAGTCCCTATCAGAGAAAATACCTGTAAGAACCAAGTTCAAGTTTCAACTGCAGTAAGGTGTGAGTAAGGTAGTACAGTCCAAGCTCAAACAGAAAAACCCTTTGACTGACTTTTACATCCACTCAGATCTCCTGGCACCATGACTCTTAAGGAAATTTGCAAATTGGAACAGCAATGCTGATAAAAGGTCAAGGAATGACCTTCCACTCTTGAAACTTTCAGAAAATTATGGTATTTGTTATTACACCCCAAGAAAAAACAGAGCTGAAAGGTGCTTTGTTTACAAACAAAGCCTGAAGTACTGGACAATTTCATGCACACATATTCCCTTCCCACCTCAACTTTTGCAAAAGTAAATAATTAAAAAAAAAAAAAAACAAAACACAACCACAAAAAAAAAAAAAAAAAAAAAAAAAAAAAAAAAAAAAAAAAAAACACACACACCAAAAACCACTCAACGGACCCAGAGTTGGATCTTCCCTCCCATACACAACTACAGGTTCACATGTTCATTTCTGTAAGGCTGCATGCTTTAGAAAGTAAAAGCCCACATTAAGTAAACTTGTTGCCTTTAATGAATGAGGGTGGGGATCCCACAGACTCCATGTTTTTTTCTGGTGACCTGCTGTGCTGATAGGGTTAACCAGGCAAGTTATATATAGATATATATATGGATATGAAGTCCCGAGGGACGTAGGACCTTACCAGCACGTGAGATACTTAGATTCACAAAATGTGGATCTTTTGTACCTCTGCTCCATACTCAACTAGTGCTGATAATGTCTCAGATGGCAGTGCAGTTTAAATATAGCTAAATATAAATGTAGCTCAGCTTTATCCTGAATAGCTAGAATATTGGAAATCGCTGGCTTCATAGGGTTCATTATAAGCTAACTTACCTCATTACCTTTTTGTATTACTGTAGCCCCACAATCTTCAGGACTCAAGCTACCACTTAGTCAGCAGGCCTTTATGGATTTCATCATACGCTTTTAATTCTCCCTGTACATCAATCTTAACAATTCATGATTCCACTCCTAAACAGTTAGCTCAACAAGGCTGAATGCACCTTTTGCGATGTGTGCCGGCACAGAAGACGAGGGATCAAACCCCAAACCCAACAAAAAAATGTTAGTTTTTTCCTTCCGGATAGTTTGTGACCCACAGGGTATACTGAAACCTGTTGGCTCTTTTCTATTTTTACTTTTTGCTAAGAAAAGAAAAGTTCAGCTTTTGGGTAAGACTGCCTCCCTGCCCGATAAAGAGCGGCTGGCACGTGTGCATGCAGGAAGGCAGGGTTAAATTCAGACTTGCTTGAAGTTCCAGACCATTTCAATTAACGTCCTTCTCTACCACCCCCTCCTGAGGTCACTGCATCATTTACTTACAAGGAAATAACCACACTGTATATCTGTTGCCAGTTACTTTCACTCTTCACCAGTAAAAAGTGCTGGCAGAGAGCTTACCTGTATCTGTTCACATAATGAGTGTATGTGTACGGGATTGCTTCTGAGAATATTTCTGCCATTCTTTGTTCTAGCAATAGGAGAAACAAAACCACACTAAGCAGAACACAGAAAGAAGAAAAGTTGAGGAGAGAGGATATTTGATCCTGAAGCATTCCCTTGTCTCCATTTCATTAATATTCATATCTTCTCCTATGATGGCAAGAAGGAAGAACAGCTTACCTTGCCAAGGATCATAACACCAGCTTTCTCATGTGTGGATTCAGGGAGGCAAGAGGGAGCATTCCTGCAGGTAATTAGCCTTGACTGCTAATCACATCAGCCAAAAGTGATGAGCAAATTAAAGCTTCAGTAGAGCAGCTAGTCTGATGCTCTTCCTAGATCCCTAGAGCAGCATTGCTGGTTACTGTGACATTCCGATGCATGGAGACCTGCAATACATCCTCACTACCATACCGGGGCTGGCCTTCACACCAGTCTGCCCTTGGAACGGATGGGAATAAAGACAGCGTGCCTTCCATCAGCATCTCGCTCCACCCCAAGGACCATGTTTCCTTACAGGTCAGGGCAGATATTTGACTTCTGATTCACTCCATTGATCTGCCCTTATGCTGCAACAGTACAAACCAAAAAAGAGCAGAAATGATTTGCTTGATCTTCTCAGAGTCAGCATTTGCCTGGTTTGCAGTTTTCCAGAAAAAGAGAAAAGTCATGATCTACTCACAATGAAGGCATGAAAAGTGGACAGGGACTTGGATTTAAACTTGTCTGTATTCCTTGTCTACTACTAATCCTTTCGAATAAAAAAAAAAAAAAAAAAAGGCAAATATACTATAGCACTGCGTTTCTACAGTTATAAATAGGATAGTCAGCACGGCACAATTTACACCTACACCATCTATACCTGGGACCTGAAAGAAGAGAGCATGCAGCAGCCTGTTTTTACAGACCTCTCCCGAGTGTCATATGTGAAGCATGAGATGCAAGAGTTGATTCCCTCCAAAAGCCCTCCCAGAGTCAGGGCTGGATCTCACACTGGTCGACTGCAATGCTTTGTAACCTTCCCCCCACTCCTTGAGCCCCCAGACCTGGAGCCACTTCCCAGTGAATGCTGCCTTGCTGACTGACTGCACCCGGGAGCAAAGAAAGGCTCACTTCAGCTGGGCATCGGACCAATCCTTCTCTCCCAGGGATACAACTCCAAGACGCAGCCTAGTACCATGTCCCTTTCTTCATCTTATGCCCCGTTTTTGCATTACTGCAGACATCTGCAGCAGAGGAAGAGCAGTAGGGCCCTTGCTTCAGTGGCATGCAGGGTCTATGCTACAGCCACCCCAAGGAGTGAGCCAGCCCAAATGGTACAGAGAATGCAGAACGGTGACTTTCTACTACAGCTGAGAGGTTCCCTAGGCAGGGGTGGAAAAAAAAATAAGGCTCTACTTTTACAGATGTTGCATATACATGTTATGTAGATATGCTGTGAGAAACAGTCTCCAAAAGCTGACAGGGATGGGACAAAAGATGTATGTTAGATACGCTGACCAGAGAAACAATCAGTCCCAACTCTTGTCACTCAAGAAGACGACTCTGAAACCTTTCAGGGTAGAGGACTGTGTCACAGATGGCAAAGGCCTAAAACAGATGGCATGAAAAAGGACTTGGAAGAAGATGAAGATCAGGAATGGAACGGACCAGGAGACACAGCAACAAGCAGGCTGTGCGTTGAGGAGGAAGGCTGATACAGAAAGTATCTGAATAGGAAGCTCAGCCCAGGCAACTGTGCTGAAGACACAGGCGGTTGCTCAAACACCCTGAGAGCAGGCGACTAGTTTCTGTGTCCTGACATTTTTAGAAACTCAGTGAAGGAAATGGAGAAAAATAAATCCTTCCGACAATTCTCTTCTCAATCCAGGATGATGATAGCTTAATTATGCTGGAACTTATTAAGGGCTAGACTTTAAAGAAAAGCACCCTGTAAGATTTCAAAGGATGGAAGCATAGAATTTAATAGATATTACTACTAAACCCTACAGAATTTAACTGAAAACAGTCACAGGTGGATGTCAGATTTCCAACCACTAGAAGATCAGAGTAATTTGATTCCCCCTCATATAAACATTTACATAAGTCTGAGGCTGCCGAGGGATTTAAAGATGGGAGTTCTGCGTCAGCCGAGTGGGATTTCCAGCACCTATTTCCAGATTTGTGATCCAGGCTACCCCACCCCATTTCCCCCCCCCCCGCCACAGGATAGGCTTGTTGTAAGCAGCTTTCTGCCAGAAGAAAGTTGGATGATTAAGCTAACTACTTCACAAGGCTCACGGATTATACCTTCCCCGTTACTGACCCAGAAATAACCTTAGAAAGAAAAAGCAGAGCTCTTAGTGACAAAGGCTGGAGACCGGGGGCAGGAAGGAGCGAATCCATTCGAGGAGTTCAAGCCATTCGAGTGCCCAGCTGACAGCAGCCCGTTCCCAGGACACTCCTACCAGTTCTTCTAGCAGCAATTCATCCTCATGGGTTTCAGGAAAGCCATATTGAAACATCAGGACCTCTGCACACCACTCAGAGTGCACAAAACATCTGAACATGCCTCTGCGTATATTGGAGGTTTGGCCTTTCCTCCAAAGCAAACACAATTCTGATTTAGACAGCTTCTCACTAAAGCTAGCCCTTGGCTACTTTGCCTTCCCTGCTCTGTGGCCAGAGAAGACAAGCAGGATGCCTAGAAAGCATTCCAGTCTTAAGTGCTGCATCAGCGTAAACCACAACACAGGACTAATTTAGCTGCAGCTCCAGGCTGTCTTACTCTGCAATAAAGCCTCTTTGAAGGAGTAAGAATATTGTCCCTTCAGACACAACTCTATCGGGATGTCAGTCTGTGCATGTGGCTGGAACAGTAGCTGAAATGGCAATTTTCTACTAGTAGTTGCTCCAAGCAAAAAGCTAGTTTAGTATCATTTGCCCCCTTCTCTTTTAACACAACACAGTGCATGCCCCCTCCTCACCTCTACTAGCGTACACTGCTATTCCGTAGAGTACAAATTGACCAACAGAAGGACAGAGATGGGCTACAGGCATGAATGAGACAATTGCTCAAGAGTCACAGAATTAGCAAGTACAGGAATCACAGAACAGTTGAGGCTGGAAGAGACCTCTGGAGGTCACCTCACCCAACCCCCCTGCTCAAGCAGGGCCACCTAAAGCCCTGGACCATGTTCAGATGGCTTTTGAATATCTCTAAGGAGGGAGACTCCACCACCTCTCTGGGCAACCTGTGCCAGCGCTCGGTCAGGACGAGACTCACAGTCTCACTTATACCTGACACCACAAGCAGGCCTGGTTTTATGCAAGGCTGGACACTCACAGACCTGATCGAATTCACTTAGCATGGTGTGGGGTTCTGCTTCTCCCAACCCCGGAGCATCCACACCCCTGTGGCATCCACACTAACGTGTGCAAGTTTTACAGTCAGGACCCTGCTGGGTAAGGAGGCAGAAGTCCTGTGATTTAATGTTTTGTCATATCTCCTCTTCAGCAAGATACGCCTTTAAATGGAAGGCATAATTGTTACAGCTTACGCAGTGCTGTATTTCTGCATTTTAATTCTCAAAATGGCTTGACAGAAGAAGGGGAACTGCTTGTGCTTTACCCAGTCAATCCTATTACAGCCTCTGCAAGGCAGAGTACTCCCACTCCTCAGATAACACACAGATTAACAATGAGGTCAGCTTTGGCTGTTTTAAGCAGAGTCAACATTAACAGGTGGGTTTGCTACAGAGAGGGGAAGAACGTATTACAAGCAGGTATGAAAATACAAAGAAATGTAGGAAGAGTAAGCAAGGCAACACTCCTGAGAGTGAAACTACAGGACAGACTCATGAAGGAAAGTCTTTGTGGAAAAGTAGGATCAAGCATAGCAGAACAGGTAAATCAAGGCAGCATTAAATCAAATCTCTATGCTTCCTCCCCATTGTCTTCACTTCTTGTTTATTCTGTTTCAAGTGAAAGGAATAGAGGACTAACAGAACTGGAAGTCCTGCTGGAGCAGATTTGTTTCAAACAAGCATCTCACCAGCAAAAGCAGATTAAAAAAGGAGCCAAATCTCTGAAGTGGGAAAAGAGAATGGCCCTAGTTCACCGGCCAGTACACTTGGTACAAGTGCTGCTCTTGGGGCAGTTCACAGTGCCCTTGCATTGAGAATACGCTGCAATGAACGTCACCATCCTGCAGATACAGACAGATCGCCAATCAAATGCCATAATTACAAATATGACAGCAGCTCCCCTCCTATTCGGATGCCGGCAGACTGAGAGTCTGAGTCTACTAAAGTAGGCCAGTATCTTCCTTATTAACAAAGAAACTCTCCACCCTCAGTCCCTGCACTGCTTCTTTCTACCTCTCATGTAAAAAGACCTACGATGCTTTTCTTCTCCATTCACTTTGTTTCTGCCCTATTTCTGAACTCCCTTCGGCCCGAGTTTGCATACCTCTGAACCAGTGGTTGCTGTTACAGTTTTGATCCTTTCCCTGGCTGGTTTAGTAGCCTTTATTAGCTGCAGCATGTCTCCAAAGTTAGAGCTGTTTCTCTCAGCAGTCTCTTCTTCAGCATGGAATCATACATATTGCAGCTGATTCTCTCCCTAATTAGAGGACTTTTAACATCTCTAGAGTTACATATGACTGATAGAGCTCTCATTCATCCAGTAATGTAAGCATCTATTCCTCCTTTGCTTCTCAGTTTAGGGTATTTCTGGCACCTCAAACTATTCCTTCCCTATCTTCTCTACCCCCAAAACCCAAACCAAACAAACAAACAAAAAAACCATGTGCATGAATGTCAAACTTTTCTAATAACTTTCCTAATTCCTCATTTTCATCTCCTGTGGTCACTACATACAGCCCCAGTTCTTACTTTTACTGCATCACAAAGATGCAGGATTTGTGCAACTAGGTCTGAAAAATCCAGCATTCCTTTTGCTTTGAGTCCCTCCTTGTTGCTTTTTAAACAAGTGAAGAAATGCCAAACAGAAAAAAATAATACATTATCCTACTAGACCAATTACTGGCTACTACTGTCTTATATACCACACATTGGGGGAGAAACACCATGAAAATATGGACTTGGAAAATAAAAAAGAATCTTTAAGATTGTTATTTTACAAGATTCTGGAAATATTTTTTATATGAAATAATAAATAATAATAAAAACCACAACAGCAAAACACAGGCAAGAGTCTGTCACAGTTTACTCTCAGCAAAGAACCCTAACAGCCTCCAGCAATAAAAGCCACAATTTTCTAGCCAAAGAAAAAACCTAGAATCCTCCTCCACCTCGAACATGTGAAGCCATTTGTTACAGTGTCACAAGGAAGCTCACGGATGCTAGTGAATGGTAAAATAGGCAGAGGAACCATAATGATGAGAAAGACCTTGCTAAGAAGTGTCAAGTACCCTGAGAGAGGAGGAACTGAGTGTTTCCAGACATCCCAACTTGACCTGGATGCTGAAAGCTTCATATCAAGTGTGTTTCAAAAGACAGACTTTTATAAATCTTGGTTGCTGAGCGCACAGCACAGTTTTTGAGAGCGGCATACTCAGGACTGGCAGGAACAGTGTTGTCCACTTTGGGATCTAGACAGATTTAGCAAGCTGAGAAATATAATGCTGGGGGGAGGTTTCAAAGTGAGTTCCACAAGGAGTTTAGCACCAAACTTTTGCATTTTCATTTAATACAGAAAACATATGAGACCAAGGACACCATCAGTGACGAGCGGCGTTCCTCAGGAGTCAATATTGGGACCGGTACTTTTTAACATCTTTGTCAGTGACGTGGACAGTGGGATTGAGTGCACCCTCAGTGAGTTTGCCAACAACGCCAAGCTGTGTGGTGCAGTCGACACGCTGGAGGGAAGGGATGCCATCCACAGGGACCCTGACAGGCTTGAGAGGTGGGCCCATGAGAACCTCATGGAGTTCAGCAAGACCAAGTGCAAGGTCCTGCACGTGGGTGAGGGCAATCCCAAGCACAAATACAGGCTGGGTGGAGAATGGATTGAGAGCAGCCCTGAGGAGAAGGACTTGGGGGTGCTGGTGGATAAGAAGCTCAACATGACCCTGCAATGTGCGCTCGCAGCCCACAAGGCCAACCGTATCCTGGGCTGCATCAAAAGAAGCGTGGGCAGCAGGTCGAGGGAGGTGATTCTGTCCCTCTGCTCTGCTCTGGTGACAGCCCACCTGGAGTACTGCGTCCAGCTCTGGGGGCCCCAACATAAGAAGGACATGGACCTGTTGGAGCGAGTCCAGAGGAGGGCCACAAAGATGATCAGAGGGCTGGAGCACCTCTCCTCTGAAGACAGGCTGAGAGAGTTGGGGCTGTTCAGCCTGGAGAAGAGAATGCTCCAGGGAGACCTTATAGCAGCCTTCCAGTACCTGAAAGGGGCCTACAAGAAAGCTGGAAAGGGACTTTCTACAAAGGCATGTAGTGATAGGACAAGTGGTAATGGCTTTAAATTGAAAGAGGGTAGATTTCGGTTAGATATAAGGAAGAAATTCTTCACTATGAGGGTGGTAAGGCACTGGAACAGGTTGCCCAGAGAAGTTGTGGATGCCCCATCCCTGGAAGTGTTCAAGGCCAGGTTGGATGGGGCTTTCAGCAACCTGGTCTAGTGGAAGGTGTCCCTGCCGATGGCAGGGGGGTTGGAACTAGATGATCTTTAAGGTCTCTTCCAACCCAAACCATTCTATGATTCTATGAAATTTTATAGACTATAAAATTAGCAGGCTTTCCTGCTAGTACACAGGTCATGATAAAAGAAGAACTGAATAACCTTGGGGATGGAGGGATAACAAGTTCTGAAACTCAATAGTAACAGAAGCAAGATCACGCGCTTAGGAACTAACAGAAAATTCTGCTTTGAACCACTGGCTCATCAGGTGGCACAAGTGAGAAAGGAGAGTTTTAACACAGACCGTGATTACCACCATGATGAGACCATTCAAAGAGGGAATGTGAATTCAGAATATAACATGCACACACGGCATAAGGTCCTGGTGCCTCCTTCCAATTCCTCCCCCCTGTAATCAACCTTCAGAGAAGAAACATCTGCAAATGACAAAATTCAGCAGGTTTTCTTTTGGTTTTGTTTTTTTTAATACAGGGATTGGCAAGTTTCCAAATTTAATGTTTTTAAAACACCTAAATTTTGGATGTTTGGAAACAGCTTGATACCCTTTGCTCTAGTTCACATGCTGTCTTCTGGGACACAGACTTTCTCTCAGTGACTATTTGTACAATGCCAAGAAAACACCCCTCATCCTTGTTGGCTGAGTCCTCCCGGCACCTCTGTGAAAGAAATGAAAAAATAACCTAATGAAATTCCAAAGTGGCCGGGATACTTATCTATACTCAGCTCCCCCCTCCCATTTCTCGGAGGGGAAGGGTTGTTCACTTAACCAGAAGATTACATTTGTTGATCAAAGGATGAGGGGAATCCTCGCTACCCCACACGCCCCATCCGCATGCAGATTTGGTAGCACGGCCTCACTGAAGCACAGTGTATGGCAACACAAATGAACTACCCCTATATTAAGTCACCAGATGTAATCCTGACAGCAACTCCAAGCTCTTGGGTTCCTCCTCCTCTGATCTCTCTCTCTCTCCTGCCTCCCTCTCCCTTTGCTTTGATGACTTTGACAGCCAAGTTCTTGGAGAGTTACTCCAGGTTACAACGTGTCACCTTTAATGGAATTCAAAGCTTTAATTCAGAAAGTGGCCACTCTTGACCTGTGGCCCCACTGCCACCCACTCTGCCGCCCCCCTCCTTTCTCCATCGCCATGGAAATGAATAGCCGAGCGAAAAAATGGGAGCAGGCAAAGTCTAAAGCTTTTCACAGAGCCCCCAAAAGAAAGATGAATGAAACTCATTCATCACCGAGCAAGGGACCCAGAGAGCAATGCTGACTGAAAAGCAAGCCAGAGGGAGAGCAAGCAAGGGAGAGAGACAGACCAAGATAGAAAAGGTTACCTCATGCAGGAAGTTATGTGATTTGAAAAAGAAAAGCACAGGAGGTGTGAGGGAACATAGTTCACTTGCAAAAACTGCAGATTCCGCCAAGAAAGATGCTGTTATTTGGGGAGGAAGGGTTATTTCCTCAGCCCCTTCCCCAGATAGAATTTCTTATCAGATTACCAGGAAAGGATGGAAATTTGAGGGGAGAAGGGAGAAATGCCTGAAAAGAAATTGCCGTGAAAGCCTAAAGGATGGGCAACTCATTGCAAGGAAAAAATATATTTTTTATATTAAAAAAAAAGCTGTGTTTGTAGTGTTTAAATTCCCTTCGTCAGATCTCCTACATTAGAGGTATTTTGCCCCCAACGCATACACCTGCCTTTCCTCCCCATCATCTCTGCATCACATACCTTGATTTGACTTGATATGTGATATCAATCAAATATCAAGGCAATTTTTAGCACTAGGGAGCAAATGCACTTAAGAGGCAATAGCTTATTCACTCAGACATAGCAGCGGTTTTCTGGTGTGTTCTTCTAATTTCCCCATTTCTCGCAACCTCACTACAACTGCATTGGCAAAGAGCTCCTTCTCTCAAGGCATCTGAAACAGATGCACAGTAAAATAAATTTAAAAAAAAAATATTTAAATGACACCATGTATCCCAACGTCAGACGAAGGAAAATGTGCTACTGCATGCTGTCCTACAGAGCTGAGGGAGCTTGCTGATGCCAGTGACAGAAAGAAAGGGAGAGGGAGAGAAAGGAAAGTCTGAGATGCAGCAGCTCCAAAGAGCTTATTTGCCGGGACCACTTGAAAAAGAGATAAGCAGGACCGAAGGAAGGCAAGAAGCAGTGGCAAGTGATCCCCTAAACCCAGAATCTTTTGCAAAGGTATTAGGTAAGAGTGTCGTAGATTATACTAGGATACTTGTATCATTAATGACTTCCCAGAATAACCAGTCAAAATTCATCTCAAGCACACCAAAAATTAGGCAGAAGCCAGCAGGGCACTTTGGGATGGTTATAGGAGAAAAGCTGTAAAGGGCAGATCTCAGTAAGAGACAAACTCTTACCTAAGACTGCCTTCCTGCCTTATCCTGACAGAGAAATGATAATGCAGTTCTCCTTTTCACTGAAGGCCAGTCCAAAGCTTTCCTGTTAAGTACAACTCAGAAGAGAGCCTACCTAGAGATTAAGTGATAACTCCAGGAGATAGTTGCCCCTTGCAGAGCAATTACCATCCTGAACCATGAGATTCTTTTTCCTCCTTCCAAAAGCTAATCAGGCATAATTCTCTTCATTCCCCCAATCCCTTTGCCACAATTTAATTCCTTTTTCAGTGTTCTAGTGAAAAGGTATCACCGGAGAGGCAAGAATCATTAAACTTTATTCATTGTTAATTCAGTGAACAAGAAGCTTCCCGGGAGTGGTGTTAGCATCTCTGCTGGCCAGTAAGCTCAGACCCAGAGCTCATACTTAAGCTTCAGTTTTTTGATATGAGCCATGGTGGCTCATGCTCTAGCTCTAGCCTGAGCCACCCTAGGCAATCCCCAGGGAGGGGGGGGGGTTCAGGCACACAAGAAGAAAGGCTCACTTCAGCTCTGCCGACAGTACAGGCACGACCTCCTGGAGCCACTTGGCTCAATGGACAGATCACTGCTACTGAAGGTAGTATATACAGCCTGTGAGTCACAGTAAGAGGGACCCAGTATATTCACAAAGCCTTTTGAAAAAAAGAAAAATAGAAGTGACAACTTGTATACAAATGAACTGAAACTAAAGCTGGCATTCTCCATTGCTCCCAAGTCTCTCTTCCACAGCTATCAGAACGTGTCTATCAAAAATGGAAGCAGGCACAGATAACGCTCCTTTTCACCTGCTGAGTACCTACTACTGAGGGGGGGGGGTTTTACCTTATTGCTTGTTTCCTGTTATTGGGGAATCATTCCTTCCAAATACCCAAACGCTCACTAAGACCGCAGGCATAACCTGTTAAAGCCAGTGAAACATATTTTACCACAGAAGGATGCCAGCACTGAAGGCACGACGCAGAATCACTGCTACCTCTCCACGCTTCTCATTCATGAGAGAGCAGCTCTGCACATGTCAAAGAGCCAGAAGTAATGCTACAGGCTCATAGACTGAGGACAGAAGGGAGAGCACTGCAACACAGCAGAGGGGGAGAAGAAAGAGCCTAAGCAACCTTGCAGTGCTGCTCCTCCAACTTTGCCTCATCCTCCCCGCTCCTCTGGACTGCAGACCTTTTCCTCTCTCCCCACCCCCACAGACCTGTAGCTTTGCCTCTTCGAAAGCTGGCTTGCAAACAGAAAGCAAGAGATCTCTTAGGAAAGGTTTTGCTAGTTATCAAAAATGGCTATTTATTCAGGGCATGGCAATAGTTAATAGAATGATGCTATTCCACACAGGCAGAGCAACCACATAGCTCTGATCTAAAACAACTTGTTTTAGTGCTAAGAACAGATAACAGTAAAATCTTAGTGAGGAATTACTCTCTAAATGGTTCTTCTCTCTGGTGGCCTCAGGCTAAGGCTTTGAATTGTTTTGAATGAAGGTGTCTCTGGTTGATCCCTGCTTAATTCCCACTGTAGGGAAGTTCAGGTCAGCTCTGTGCTGCTCATCTGTTTATGTTAAATGGATAGATTTTGGCAGCAGTAAATTGTACCACAAATGGCTCCACAGAGGTGGGAAGCTTCATTTGGTCTTCAAAGTAACCAACCTCCTACAGTAAATTTAAAAACTTCAGTGCTCCAAACCATGAAGGACACCTGCATGTCATTAAGTACTTAATGCTGAGCATACAGCTTTCTGGGTCACCATCTGCTCAGCAAGAGCACCAGCTCCTGGCTGCTACTCCCCAATTCAGTGTGCTCCAGGGTTTGAACTCTCAGCCTTGGCAGCTCACAATTGCCCAAAAGGTAGCATGGATGGATCTTCTGTGTCAGCAATACAAATGAAAAAACAGTGTCCCAAGAGAGAAAAATTCAGCCAGACAGAGTTCAGTAAAGTCTGCTTAAGGATTAGAGGCTAATCAGAACAGCTCATACTGTATATGCCTCTATTTGCTGTATATGCTGCTGCCCTTCTAATCTCATCAAGATGCCTGCTTACCTGCAATTATCTGGCTCTGGTAATACTTATTGTCTGTGTTGTTTAAACAAAGTTCTCTCTTGCACTAGAAGGTTTGCTATCTAGGCAACTACTCACAGAAGAAAGTTCAAAATTAACATGCCCTCACCTAAACAACAAAACATGTTGAAAACACTTTTTGTAGTAATAGGAGGAGCTAGCTGCATAAAGCTAGAGAATAAATATCTCATCAACTCTAGAAATCCAGAATTACTTTCCCTCTGCTCCATAGGAGCCAGGTTGGTCCAATGCTGGCAGTTCTATCCAAAGTTTTCAGCCTAGAGCTTCAGCCTTTTGAAGTTGAATCAACAGATGGTTCCACTACATCAACATCATCATTAAATTAGGCAACATTAATCACAGAGATAAAACAAAATGTAATGGGTCCTAATGGTCACTGGGGAAGCATGACCTTTGCATAAAACAAAGCAGGAGAAAGAACGAACAGAGGCTGCTCTAAGGTCTGCGGAACTGATGTAGGCTATAACCACCTTCCACATCACAGGCTTACAATTTCTGCTTTTTGCCCCCTGTCCTCCCCACCCCAATTGTATTACACTTGAAAACCCAATTTAAGGAAATGTACTTTGTGGAACAGTTCTATATTCTCAGAGAGAGGAACAAACAAGTTTTACCCATTTGGGAAAATCCTATTTGGGATTTGATCTTTCAGAATCTTCTTAAATAAAGCCAGCAATTTGTTATAACTATAGCCAGCACTCAAACTGAACTAGAGTTCAAAGCTGCTAAGCTCCTTCATTCTTCTCAATGAGAGAAAAATCAGCATTTCTCTTGATTCTGGAACTAGCTTATCCACATGACTAGAAAAGCATAAATAAAGGTCCCTCAATCCCATGAGCAAAGGAAGCAAATAAAGCTGACACCCTCCCTCCTCTCTAATGCCTCTATTTCCTCAGTCTTGCAAAATCCAGATGACCTCCTTATCCCTGCATAGCTTGCACATTCCCCAACTAAAAGTGGGCAAGAAATAGCACACAGTGGTGTGGATATTCTTCCTTGAACTGGCAACACCTTAGGTTGATCTAGTTTATTTCACTCTAAAGAGAATTGTTTACATTAAAAAATTGACACAATCTACCTATCTCACAAATGCATGTTCTTCTTTATTCAGATTCACTTTTCCAAGAGGCTTTATACAGGCAAGACCTAAAGACAATAAGGCAATGCTTGGATGGAGACCTTTTGTGCTATAGGACCAGGGTTTCAGGAATAAGTGCTGTGGCCTGCCTGTCTGCTATCGAGAAAATCACTCTTGATTGGAAAGGAAAGCACACACTTGGCTACCGTTCCACTAAGGCAAGGTAAGCAGAGGGGGGAAAAAAAAAAACAAAAAACAAAAAACACCAAAACCCCACACTTAGAAAGGAAGGAGCAAGCAACTCTATACTTTGATAGTAAATGCCCTCCCAGCATGGCCCTTTTAGTTTCTATAATGCATGTTTCCCTGTTCACTCTGTTTTTCACGTGATGTTTGGCTCTATTCTGCTAGGTTTACAGCAGCTGAGTTACAAGGTGATACGATAAGGGGCAACACAGGAACTGTGACTTGCAACATGTTACAGCCTTTGTAGGAAGCAAATTGGCACCTAAAGTACTGTATTTGTGTATTACAGTTAAAAAGAGAACTCCATTACTTGTTAAAGCAGGACACATTTGCTATCTTTTAAAACAGAGACTTCTGCTTTGCTGACCTGCCCACATTTCACCTCTGAGCAGCTGAGAAAAAAACTCTTCTGTCAAGACAAAATGGATGTCTTTATGCAAAAGCCCCAAGTTAGTTCCTTGTACCAATCTTCTGGAATCCACAACTCCACATTTGCCATTTACGCTTTGTAAGATGAGGGATCCACTGCCTTCTGTGAAAGCTTTTGTGAAATTATCATCCTGCCTCCCACCATCAACACTGTAAAATAGTAAATTAGTCCGTAATTGAATTTTTCTTATCATGGCTTTCCCCAGTAAGTCACAGAGGCATTTTCCTTCCTTAAAAGATATTTATAATGTGGTTATCTGTTCTTCTTGAGCCTGTCAGGCAGACTAAGCTCCTTAAGCTGCAGAGCAAACTTTCTCCAGCCATTAGTTTGTTGGAGAGTTTTTCCTTTCCTTTCATTTTTCTTTTTTGCACCTTTGGAAAATGTTGACACCCACATAGAATGCATTATCCTGGTATCTCTCTCATCAGCACCATCGCCCTAGTCTGGCCGTCTCATGTACATGCCTAAGAATCGGTTTTAGACATTTCCCCACAGCACTACACTGAGAGCTCACGTGCCAATGCCTACCTCCTATGACCCCTAAAATCCTTTTTAGCCACTGCTTTCCAGATATTTCCCGCTACATAAGTTTCATTCATATGAAAGCTATGGAGCCAGAAAGGACTAAAACATGCTGTGCTAAGACACCTGCAGCTTTATTTTGCAGCCCTGAAAACACAACAGGGAAAATGCCACCCATCCCTGAGATGCAGACATAGACAGGGAAAGGAACAGGTGGAAAGAGGCTCCCTGCCTTTTCCTGGCACGTTTCCCCATTTCCGAAAAGGTAGAAAGAGGTCCTCAGCAGCCTCAGGCTGTTAATAATGATGCCAATGCTCAGTTAGTAATGAGTTTTGCAGTATTTCGTATTTTCCTTAAAGCCTAAAGTCTAATTCTTCATTAATTTTTAAAAGAAAAAATAAAAATGTATTTTCATCTTCAGCTTTAAAGGAAATACTTGAAAGTGTGACCAACGGGTTACATTAAAATAATAAAAAACTATGTAGAAGGCCAGAACGAAGAATCCCACTGTTGTTTTGAATTTTCTTCATCTAGTGATTTTTAGGCCAATGTCCTGACAGGAAAGGGGGAGGAGTGGGGCTGTCAGTACTGTATTCAATGAGTATAATCACACTGAATTAGCACTAAGGGGTTTAGAGAGAGGGGGAAAAAATACTATTCCACAGAGTTAATATAAAGTGGGCTTTTCACAAACCCACAAGGAGCAAGCTACTGCCTGCTGAGACCTATTTGAGAGCCAAGGGATTGATCAGACTCGGCCAGCCCTTGCTTAAGAAGAAAGCTGCAGTTGTGAATTACTGTAAAGCAGTATTCACATGATTGATGGGTTTACCCCCACCACCACATTTGTTTCAAAGATCCATTTTTGTCTTCTGTGGCGACGGTGTGAATTAACCCCTCTCACAACGGCTGGCTTGATTTTGCAAGGCCAGTCCAAGGTCTAGGAGCTCGATGAAGCTTTTATCTTATGCAGCCATGTGACCGGGAAAATGGGAAAGAGATGCTATTTAACACCCAAGCTTCTGAGGAGCACTGTAACACCAACCTCCTCAAATAGTCTGCAAACTTTCTGCCGTCAGACCAGCCAGCTCCTCACCTGCCTGGAGAATCATCTTTGAAGGAGCTCTGCCTCTGATCTCCCTTGCAGTCTGACACTCCACCCACTTGGTTCTTACATCCAAGGGAGCATAAGGTATATTCATTTCACCTTTTGACTTTTTAATCCAATTTGCTGTCAGCAATACATTTTTTTTTCTTCTTTTTCCCCATGGAAAGCAAGAGAAAGCCTGAACTCTGTATGCAGTAAAGAATCCAGATACTCCAGGGAGATTTGTGATGGGGTATCTCCTCAAGCCTCAGGTGCTGTAAATTAAAAGAAGTAGTTAGAATAGCCAGGGGAATGGGGGAGAACAACCAGAAATGGGCCCAGATCATAACCAGCTTTTAAAAAGCTCCTGAAATCTTTTGAATTGACAGTATGACACAGAAAGCCAGATTTCCATGGAAGCCCGATCACACGCCTGCTTAGGATCAGGCCCACAGCATCTCAGGTACAGCTTATTCAGCCAGGAATAAATCTGTTTGTGTCAACTGCAAACTGCCCTGTGCTCTTCCTAGTTCCCAGGAAGGTACTACATAATGAATGAGATGAATAAGATTTCTTTTTCCCTTATGAGGTAAATACATTGTTTAAAAGGGGGGGAAAAACCCAAACAAATAAACAACAGAGCATTAAATACTATTAGCTACACCAAGCTGGCTGCAGGCAAGTGAAATGTAGCCTTCCCACGCACAACTCTGCAAATGCATTTCACACTGTGTCTGCACCATTTCATTTCTCTTGCCCTGGACTTCCATAAGTCCATGTGTCTTATCGTACAACACCTCCTCTGTATTCACAGTCCTGTTCTAGGCACAAGGAGAAAATAAATGATGCATTGCCACCCCAGTCATCTGTGTCACTGTACTCCCTACCACCACACTGCCAGCATTTCTTAATCGCTACCTGCAGCATCCACTGCCCCCGCAATGTGAAAGCCCTTTATCCCAGCCGCTCCACCTGCCATCCCAGGCCTGACCCTGGGAAAGGGGCATAAGAGCATGGCAGCTTAGCTGGTTTTACAATGAACGTTAGGCGGGAGAACTTCTCGATGTGTCCTGGCTTGGTTTGTCATGGCACATCGTAAAAGTTCTCCATCCTCAGGTGTAGAGCACCTTGTAATCTCTTCAGTGCTTTCTTGGATACCACCTTAATCTGTCTTGATAGTTAGAACACAAACGCTGTGACAGATCTCCACCTAAAAAAAACAGCCGCCAAAGGGGCAGATGCTGAAGTAGCATCAAATGTGGTCAAACACATTCCAGCCACTATACTCAATTCTCACTTGGAGATACAAATTCTCAGGCCAAAATGTGTCACAATTGAAAGCATCCAGTAGCTAGGTTAGTCCCTGTGCATCGAAGTTATTAGTGACCCATACAAACCACGACTACAGCTCAGCTGTCCTGGAGTGACTGAGTTAGCAGATGAACACTCGGCATCCTTTGCAGTGTACAGAAATTGCTGTCAGACCTTCTCCTGCTATCCTACAACCATGTTTCCAAATTTTATGTGTACGCATTTTATTAACCCCAAAGGACAGCATGTTTCATTTCTCTGTGAAAAACTCTCTCAGTTGCAGAGAAACTGTCCAATTTGTCACGATCATTTTGACTTTTACTGTGCTTGTGACCTCTATTGCTGTGATTTGCAAGTACTACACGCGTGCTTTCTGCTCCACTGTGCAAACAGGGAAGGAGGAGAATGGGACCAATGCGAGGCTATGCCGGGACCTTGCAGAGCTGCCTGCCGCCTGCAAACAACACGTACTGAAAAGCACACCATAAGACAATGCCATAAATCCTGCGTGAGCCAGCGAGGGGAACACAAAAGCAGCAGAGTACACTAGCGTTATCGGTAGGCTAATATGACACTGCTGCGTTAACAGAGCCATCAAATCTCATAGACCCACCATCCAAAGCTGAAGGCTCACTCCAGTGCCAGTAGGTCAGCACTCTTTGTTTCTACCTGTCGTATGACAAAAACATTTCCACTGAGCTCTGATCAGTACACTAACTGTGTGGTTCAGTCCAGCAGCAACAGCAGCTGGATGTGACACACAGGTGTGCTATTAAGAAAGGTCAAGTTATTTCATTTCCATTTTTTCTTCTTGTTCCACCTATACAATTATTTACTTTAAACAAAAGCTACTTGTTGTCACTCCTTCATTTGCCATGCTCAGAGGCGTCATAGGCAAGTGATCTAAAAGCACCATCATTAGAAGCAGGAGGTTAACTGCAACCTCGGTTGGCTTCTGTTACTGCTGAGGCTGTGCAAAAGCTGTTAATGCATTTAGCGACCCACATGACGACAAGCCCTTGTGCCCATTCACAGCACCCTACATAAAAGCCACTTGAGCTCATCAAGAATAGGAACGAGCTCTTTCTTAAGTCCAGCCCAATCCAGTTAACAGGCTTATATGGCAATGCGGAGAGACAGGGCTTACAAGTGGCAATGCACCTAACTTGCATGCACTAGTTTGCTAAAAATTAAGGCAGAACGATTGTATATACCGCCTAGCTGAGGTTCATAATTGCCTCTTTCCTCTCTGTATATTCCTTTACAGATGCTTTTCTCTAAAGATATTAATTTAAAAAAGGGCTCGAGTGACCTTTGTGATTAATAATCGTTACTATAAATCTTGTTCCACTAGCACAAAAAAACCCCTCCTGTTAAATACAGAAGCCCATTTCTGTCTTCCTGATCAATTAGCCTTCCCTTCCTGCTCTTGGCATATGTTTGTGTAAGTTGATTTGCTTCTGCTAAAGAGACGCCAGCTTGCATCAAAATAGAAAAAAGATGTGCAGAGGCTTTGAGATTGTTTGTTGTGACATCAGTTGGTGATAACACACTACTGTCCCGTGTCCCTCTCACTCCATCTGTGCAGAGATGCAACCTGGGGAAGGGGTTGCTCCTGACCTTCTGTTGAGCAAGCACATAAGTGGGTGCTCAAACCCTGTCCTTCCCACCACCGCCGAGTATGTGGGATAGCTCCAAAATGAAGGATGCAACAAAAGATTCCTCTCATTCAAAAAAATGAAGATTTGCTTTGGGATTCATTACTTAAAAGGTAATAACCTTAAAGTACCTGTAACCTCAACTTGCTAAGTCTTCATTTTCCATCATAGAAATCGGGGGGGAGGGCATCTGGCATCAATTTTGCCCAGAATATGAGTAATTCCAGGAGTTAGGTGAAAGACATTTTAGAAGTATAAGTGTTGCTATGAGAAGCTAATATTAAAAACATTCTCTGTGAGATGCAGGGAGACTAAGTCAGCATCAGATTAACTGAACACAGCCAGACTTAAGGGAAAATGGGTAGTTTTCACAGGATATTCCAGCTCTGACGACATACTTGTTTTCAAATAGTTGTCCAATAGTTGTCCATTTACCACAGCTGGAAAGCATCAGGGCATCAAATTAGAGATACATGAGTGCAATCAGCTTGCATTTCTGGTATCACAAACAGCTTCCCGGAGCACAGTTTGCTCAAGTGTTAATCAAAAAAAGGCAGTAACACAAAAAGTGTTCATGACAAATTATACAGCCAATCTAAATCGCAATAAACCTCTATATTTATATAAGTATTTAGTTGTTCGGTCACGCCTTTAGCTAAAATGCTTAGAGAGGATTCTTCTAAAAGGAGAAAACATACAGTCTTGAGCTATACTTGCACACACACCAAGTAAGAAAGAGGAAGAAGTCAGAAGTACAAATCTGACTTTTCAGGCTCTCTTCAATGAGCATTTCCTCACAGGGAAGTACTTTAGAGGAGTGTTTTCAACTACAAATTCCGAGCTACGGTCTCGAGGATGGTAGAATACAAGCCTCCAATTGAGACTAGAGATGATCAATGTAAAATACTTGGTGATCAAATGATGATGACATAATCATTTTCTAGAAATGTGAAAATACAATAATTTTTATAAATGTTTTCTTGTCAGCATAGCCAATTCATGTGGTGGCAGCTGGTTTGAAGCTTGCAGAAGGAAAGGCTACAATAGTTAGTCCCAAACAATGGAAAAGAATTGATTCAGGAATTAGACAGGGCTACGTTTCCAGACTAATTTCCAAAGGGGAAATTGCCACAGTTCGGATACATTTCCATGGCATGTAGATATAGAATTATCTCACAATCCTTTGAAATCTTCACCCCAAAGTTATTACACAATTATGGTGGATGCTACATCTGGGAGGTCATCACCGGTCCTAAGAGAAGTAGGCTTCAAGAAGGACAGTATTTGGGAGTCACTTTCTGTTCCCTGCGAGCCTTCCTTTAATAAAGTATGCAAGGAATGAGCACAGATATTCTGAAAGGATGCCAAAGTGCAATCACTGATGATACTCCTGGCCACTCAGAAAAAAGAAAAAAAAAAAGACTTCTCAAATGTAGTTTAAGAATTTATACACTCACAGAATATCCTTAAGAGAAAGAAAATGGAAATCCAGCCCAAGTGAAACTAATAGGAGAGAACAACTTTGGCAGGTGAGATGCAAAATGGAGATTAAGAGGTCCAAGAGCAAGGTTGAAGAACAAGGAGGCAAATACATAGTGACAAGTAATAAGGCATTCCTTAAGCACACGGGAAACTGGAACTCTAGAAGAGCCGGTGGGTCCTGTAGACTATACTGCAGACTACTCTAACACAAAGAAGTCAATGAGGGCAGAAAAAGAGATTGCACAGAAGTTAAATGGCTCCTCTGCTTCAGTTTTCACTTCAAAGCAGGGAAAAGAGATGCATGCCCTAGGGCGATACAAGTAAAGAACTTGAGGCAGAACTGCCAGACAGAGCTAGGGAAAATAAAATAAAGTAAATAAAAAAAAAAAGAAACAACTCGAGAAATTCAATTGCACTAAACTGCATTTCCAGAGCTGAGAAAAATCAGTTAAAGGCAAGTGTGAACCAGCTAGCCTGAAATAGAAGCCCCACAAACTAGAAAAGTTTAAAAAAGCACATTTTTCACAATGATAAGTCATGCCTCGGTAATCTACAAGAGGCCTTAAAAACTTATCCTAGCCATTTTTCACTAGATCTAAATTGTTTGCATTTTTCAAAGACTTTGAAACAAGCTATTAGGAGAGCTTGGTAATCTTGGGATAAGAGGTAAGGTCCTGTCACTCTTTAAATATTAGTCAAGCAACTGAGAATCCCAGGGTAAGAACAATAACCAGTTCTTCCTACAGAAGGGGGGGTTGTAGCACACAAAGGATCAGCCTAGGATCAGTGTTGTCGAGTGCATTTATGAAGTATCTGAAAGAAAAAATGAAAAACAAGGTAACAAATCTGCTGCTCATGGTATTAGTCAATATGGAGGTCCTTGTCCTCGCAACTACCTAGGCAACTGGACAACACAAATATCAGATAAAATTCACCACAGACACATTGAAGTCTAATGAAACAAATATATATATATGCTTACATACAACTATACACCAATGATTACTGAATTAACTTCTAGACACCAAAAAAGTCCTGGAGACAAACAATGTCATATCCCTGTGTTCAACAGAAAAGTCTTTTCAGACTACACAAAGATATATAATAGAGCTTCAACTGTAATATGAAAAAAGTTTGAATGTGGAAATTACAATGCAAGTATAGAATGCCAGGTTAAATTTCAACTAAATGTGCTTACTAAAATAAGGGCATGAATTGTGAGCACACTTAGAAATTAGCAAGCTGAAACATTTTGCTGATTTAGAACTAGGCGTGAGGCTGTAAAAGGCCACTGAAAACGAGACACGTGAGAGAATGTGTAATGTTTATGAAGGGTGACCTACTGCACTATTTAAATAGAAGAGAGGTTAAAGCAAAGAGAAGTTTGGGTTATGAAAATATGGATATCAGAGACACAGGAATTCAGAATTAAGATTAAGGAAACCTCAGCTATTCAGAGTTATGGAAATACATCTTCAAAACCAAAACAGCCTGGGTGTGGTTTATCTGTTCAGGGAAAAATCCACTTCAGATCTATGCACATTTAAAGCTAAGGAAGATGAAGGCTGCTTGCAAAGGGTTTTAAGCAGTCCACATAACCCTGCTTTTACAGAACTCAACCCACGCTCTTCCATCCACTTTCATATCTTGTACAATTGGATGGCTACTCACAGGGCGTGATCCGTGTTTTAGAAAAATCCAGACCTACTTCACAGCCTGATACAGCTTCTGTGATAGAAGCAGCAGCAGCCTTCAGTGGTTTAGCTTTGCAAGGCAGCAAAACTGGGACCGGACAGGAGCCTGAGCAAGGAAACTAGAGAAGTAGGCGAGGCTGTGCAATGCGGGCAGCTCACCTGGGATCAGCTGCCACAGCTTGGAAGTTCTGCTACTCCAAAAAGTTTTTAGGCCTAGAATATTTTTTTAAACCTGGAGGAATATTAGACAGATATAAATGACATATTAAAAAAAAATCCCTTTCATTTCACACAAATCACACACTGCATCAGGCAGTGAAAACTATACTTATTCTAGGCTAAGAGTCTACTTAACACCGAACAAAGGCCAAAATGTCTTTTGCAACAGAAGCTATGATTATATAGGGAGGGGGAAAAAAAAAAAAAGAAAAAAATCCCAAACACCATGTCCCGTGGAGCAACTGAAAAGAACATGCATAAGTCTTTGGGAAAAAATTGAATCAAAATTCCATTTCTATTCAATTCTAAATAGCAATTATAAATTATTACAATTGTTTACAATTATTTTGTAAAGAAATAATTTTGTAATGCAAAGAATTTTGTAATAATTTACAATTATTACAATTGTTTACAATTATTACAATTATACAAAAAAATAAAATTGTACACATAAATTATATTCTAATTTTCAAAGGTATACATTGAAAAAAAATTTAAACTGATCAGGAGAGGATAAATTTGAGAAAATGCTCCTCATTGCCCATTGCTGTATACTATACCACTCTCTTCATGAGACATTGTGATCATAAAAATGCCATAATGAACAGCATCAGCTGGACATCATGGGGCATCATGAAGAGCTTCCTGTAGCCAATGTATATCTATCTCATATGTAGGCTCAAGTTCTTGTTTCTATTCCCTCAATAGCCATTAAGTGCTGCAAGTGTTCAGATACACTCCAGAATTTCACTGTCCTGGAACAGAAAACTTGGATTCGGTAACTCAGAAATTTCCGTTTCGATAAGCCTTATGTGAAATATCTCAACCCCAATTTTTCTTGACTTAGATAATTTACACTTCACAGACTTCTCCTGCTTTGGGTTTTTTGTTTGTTTCAGAATTTCCTATTTAAATAAGACAAGAAATTCCCACCTACAATTACTTGAGAAATCTCAGTTGGTAAAATCCCAACTAGAATTAGAGCCTTATTGCACATGCTGAAAGTGCCAATACAGAAAGATGTGAACTTGTCATTTATAGTACGTGTTGCGCAATTGGAAAGTCTAAAGTTAGATAACACATTTTTGCTACACACCCCTACAGTTTGGAAAGTATCTCCAAACAGAGACTCGCTTTTGACGTATGTGTGTAAAGTACAATGCTGGGGCAAAGTGTCTACACATCTCATTTTTTTTCCTCTGTAAAAATGCAGTCTCCATATCCACTCAACCTACAGTTGTGGTTAGCACAAGACAGAGGGGTTCTTATTTAAAGGACTACTTCCTTGTAGATATAGTCATAAATAATTCAAACTAAACTATAGTACATAGCAATTAAATGAACAAAGTACATGCTGTAATATACCACCTTTGTTTTTTAGTCCTTTCCTTGTATGGCAGTATTCAACCTCCAGCCATTCTAAAGAGCTCTCACCCTTTGTGAAAATTAGCACAGAGATGCTGTATTTGGCCACAGAGAAGCAGCCAAAGAAAGGCCAGGACCATGTAGCACATTATGCTACCAAATAAGAAGAGGTGTTTGTAAATATAATCTCAGTTGCAAAATACTAGAAGGATCTATAAATGTTTTTGAAAGCAGCCTCAAAATAACTTTTCTACATCAAAATTATGAGCAAGAGCAGGGAGGTCACCCACTTTTCCTCCCATTCCCATCCCTTTTTGAACTTCAGATCTTTTCATCATGAAAACATGACCAATTTTGCAGGGGACAGGGAAAGAAAATGTTCCCCACTTTCCTACATTTCTGATTCCAGACAGCTTTACAAAATTATTTCAGATGTTAAGCCCAGAAGTTTTCTCCCTTCAGAGGTAAAACCAAAGGCTGATCCCAGCGGGAAGACAGCAGCCTCCACCTCTCATCAGGATAAAGTCAGAACCTTCACAGCACCAGACAGTCATACAGGGATAGATTTTGGCAAGGCGTTATGCCCGGTCCACACTGTGCCTTGGAAAACTACAGTTATTAACATGGACCGACAGAAGAAGCTTACATCAGAAAGTGGAGGAGAAAACAAGCTCGCCAGTAGTTTGACCAAAAAAAATACAAGAGCAGCTCGTGCTTAAACAGATGTCCAGAAAAATATCAAGTGAAGCTGCCAAAGGCCCCACAGTAGATGTATTGCTATGAAACTTATCACAAGAGATTTCATCCCCACCCACTCATAAAGGGCATGCACCTGAACACATACTGTGTCATCAGAGACTTTTATTTCCGCTAACTGTGTTAAACTTATAAATCAAGGCATGGATCAAACAAAGGTTTCACGTGTACTTTTATGTTTACATTGTCTAAGTAAATCCCATTGTTCTCAGTGAGGTAACTCATAGCCCATAAAGCTGTTCCAATGCATGAGACATGCAAGTTCAAATTACAAGCGATTGAGAGAAGAGACTGATGCCTTTTGAAACACATACACCTATAAGCCCAATGGCCACTCAGTATTAATGAGTCCAAAACGCAAACTTAACTCCATGTCCCATTTAAAGACAGGTTCTTGAGTTAACAAACACGAAGGGAGTGGAGTTTTCTTCTTTATCACCTCATAAACGCGGTTCCCACGCTATTTTGCAAGCACAGGGAAATTCCTGGAAACTAGATTGAATATAGATACCCCTATTTAGGCAGCCCATAATCCCTGCAGCTCTTGAGAAATCCTCTGCTGGTGGATGATCTAATTATGATTAGTAATAGAAGGAAAACGAGAGCAGCCTTTAGGCTCCTCTGAACTCTGTAGTCTTTGGTCAAACCAGCCAGAGGATCACCATACCGTAACTGGCTCCCCCATGGCCTTCTGTTGGGTTTTTTTTTTTTTGTCTCCCTGCTGCATAAGTAAGCCTAGAAGAGGAGGAGGCCTGCAGCACAGAGCAAGTATGCTAATGCCATATCATGCTAAGTACCATGTCAAAGGCAATCACACACACGCCCGCTCACAGGCTTCTGCCAAATAATCACTTGGGCAAACATCAACTACAAAGATTAGCAAAAGCATCTGACAACGCGCAAATCAGACAAGAAACATGGGCTGAAGGGACAGCTTAGGAAAGTGAGGATTTAGTAAGTGAAATGACAGGAAGTTCCTGAATCAAAGTTTGCAGTGTTTTTGGAAGATCGCTGAAAATCTTATCTGTTGGCCTCAGAGGGAAAGCTAGTAGATTTTTTCCATCCCTCGGTCCCTACTGCATATCAGCTGCACCCAGGCAGGCTTCTAATAAAAGCAAGTGACTCTTGCGCAAACAAAAACATCTTTGTGACCTCTGGGAAGGCAGCAATCCAAGCAAACAACCAGGCAGTCAGGTGGCACGAGCTATCGGGAAGCAATCAGAGCATCTCAGGGGCCTTTCGTCAGCACCAGAAGGAAAGCTACACCACTACCATGGAAGACTGGGTTTCCAGGAGAAACCACCCTAGATAGAACAAGAAGTTCAAACTATTTCTGTGTAATATGGTGGGGGTGGCGAGGCTCCTTTTGAACACGCAATTTTTATTGTTCAAACTAAAGGTACAAAGTGTTTTCCTACCAGAATTACGGCAGAGTATTAGAACAATCTCTGGATTTATCTTTAATTTTCTAAAAGGTCCTTCACTCCAAAGGCACTTTCAATGAAAGTAATGAGATTCTGCTGCAAGAAGTGCAAGAAGAGTCCCAACTGTTTACCAGCATTATAACTCACTTGTGTCTTATTTTGAAGAATTTGTCACCAAAACAAAGGGGTGGGCACCCTTTCTAAATCTTAGGCTGAAATCTCTAGTCCTTATTCTGATGAATCTCTTGCTGAAGCATCAACTTTGCCTGAATAATGGTCGGAGGATGTGTGCCTGGTTTAGTATTAATCTCTGCTTGACACGAAGAATACGATTCTTAGTGAGCTGAAAAAGATGTCTATATGGAAATGGAAGAAGTTCAGATGTCCAAAAGCAAACTGTGACCTTGTAATGCCATAACACTGCAGAGACAGCACCATATTAGAGACACCATCTTTCTACCAAGGCTATTTCTAAGTCCCCTCCTATATCACTTTCAAAGACAGTAGATCTTTCTTAAGAGATCCATCCGTTACTGTCTAACAAAGTGCCTAGAAAAGCATCACAGAAATGCTAAAATGGGCATTTTGAGTCAATGTCACTTTTCCCACTGCTGCTTGCATGCTGTAAACCTGTAAAAAAAGACAAAACACCTGTAAAATAGTTATTTTTAAATACAAAGTTTTTGATATGAGAACTACCTACACACAGTATTAAGCACATTTTGGATGCTCCTGTCATGGAGGCAAAGATGCTCCAGACTGTGAGCCTTCTGTTGTTGGCTACAGATGGGCGCATACATTTGCATTGCACTACTAAGGCTCTTTTGCACTTTGAGATACATGATGTGTGAGAAGTATAGCTAAAAAAATAAATAAATACATAAATAAATCTGTTGTACTAGTGATCCAGTCGAAACAAGGAAGCCTTAAATGCAATAGTCAGATCATCTTTAGTTGGTTATGAAACTAAGGCCATTGTTTACACGGCTCTGAGAAACAAAACCCAAGAACAAAACAGGTTTTGTGCCTGATATCCAATGGAACTGAATTTGAGAAGCCAGTTCAGTCATTTTCATCGCTTGCAATCAGACAGGGACACTCTGACTTCCACAGATATCTATATATTTACTGCTTGTGTAAATACACAGGGAGTTCCTCCTTTCTTATATACCCGTAGAGCACAATTATCTGGTTTTTACTTTTCTAATCCTTAGGGACAGCCTAAGGCAACAGGCAGATGCAGGTAGCAAAGTCAGATGATGAAGACAACAGCAGTGTGGTCTATCTTCCTAAATGAGCTCAGAAGGTCAAGACCAACTTTGCACTCAAGCCTGAGAAACAGGCTACCTCCACCTCATTGCCGGCATCACTAGTGCTCTGCCTGCCTCCACAGCCAGCTGGACCAGCCCCACTAAGACAACAGAGGTTCAGCCCAGGTGCACAGAGAGAGGTTGGATGAAGGAAAGAAGAGCCCGTCCAGCCTCCTCTTCCCTCCCAGTTGTTCTTTCTGGTCTTACTCCTGGGAGGAGAACTTGCACAGATAAGGAGTTGCTCTAAAAATACTGTTTGAAGACGGCAAAAACTCTATTTCATTTACGCTGTTAGCTAGGTGTGGACCAGTGTCAAAACAAGCATTTGGACTGAGGTATTAAAGAACTTTTCCTCTTTCTCTTCCCTTCCCGCAGGTACTTAACGATGGTATCATCTACAGCTAAATAGGGGATGTTTACAAGGTCCAAGCTACACTGGAACTCTGTAGAAACTAATGAGGAAGGAGGATTTTTATAACACTCTCGTGAAACATTTAATGAGCTCTGAAATAGTGCTGGCAGGCCTATTTCAGGCCAGAGGAGAAAGGTCCAGTTTAAAATTGAACTTTGCAGTTTACTAAATGGCAGCAGACTGGAGCCCCAAGCACTATTTATTTTCAGAGACTATTTTTATCACAAAATCCCCAACTCCTGTAATGCTCTTCTGCTCTAAAAGTCTTTACCCCTCTGTTGCAGCTGCCATGCAATCAATGGCACTTGCCAAGCAACGTGCTCCTGGGCCTAAATTAACATATTAATACATTTTTCTTAATGTAACGAAACTGGGTTTTGCCTCAGACATAGTCAGCTCTACTCCTCACCTCCAGAGGTTATCTACATTGAAACCAGAATCTGCTATTCTGGGAAGACAAGGAAGGGCAGAGGCTTTCTGAAGTGGAGGGACAGAGGCAGTGGAAAACACCTGGCTGCATCAGTAATATATCTAGTTCTTTATTATATTCACATTCTCCCTTCTCATCTCCCATGAAACTGCCTACAGCTGTGTTGTCTCAACCTTCGGTCTGAAAGACATTAAAAAGCGGTCTGCAAGATGACTACAGTTTTTAAAAAGTCACTCCCACATATGTAAGCAAGGAAGGAAATGAGAAAAGTTTTAAAAAAAAAAAAAAATAATCACGGTGCCACTGAAGGTGGTAGAGCCAGACATTTTAAACGGTTCACTGATTCTATTCCTTGGAATAAAATAAGGTGAGACATATTGGCCAAGAGAGTGTCTAGTTTGGTAAAGTCCCACTGACCCTTTCTACCATGATAACGTAAGCCATTGCTGAAAACTTAACAAACTGAACTATTTTAATACCACTATATCAAACACCACCTGCAACAGGGCCTTTTAAGTCTTAAAGGTCCTTACTTTTCGCTAGTGAAAAGACTGTAGGAGCCTGAAGAAGGTCTGAAAAGTATTAATGAACTTGGCATCACAAAATCAGTTCTTCTGGCAACTCAGAGCAAACAAAATTTTAAGCAGCAAATTCCATACTGACTGCCAACTCTTATTTTATGGGCTGGATCAAGCTCATGTTAAAGGTAGTGGGATTAAAGAGTTTCTCCAGCTGATGACCACCTCTGTCTGATTCAAGATCAACGGTTTGCAGAGCATATTTAAATTTTTAAAAAAAATCTACTCATCTTTATTTAGTGTCTATTACTGTTGGCACAAATAACAGGTATCAGTCCCTTGGAAGTTAATGACACACAGAAGATACACCTTTTCTCATCTTGTTTAGTTGCTGCTGTGTCGATCCACAGAGACACCGCTATACCATTTCTTATGCAACTACAGTTCTCTGTGGGTAACTGTAGTAAAACACAAACATCCACACTACAGAAGTCATTGCTCGCTCCTTTAATTTCATTTTTCCACAGTGCTTCTGCTGAAGAAATTGATGTGAGACAACTGACTCAAATTTCCCCCAACTCTCCTCAAATGCACATTGAACACTTGACAATGCCCACTTTTCTATTTTCCTCTCCGCAGCTCCATCGGAGAGGACCCTCTATGCATTCAGAGCAGCACAATGGAGAATGATTTCCAAAGCATTAACTTGGAGCCATTGAGACTTGGATGTTTTCAAAATGACAAAATGTTTTCAAATTGTGCTCAAAGGATTCTAGACTCCCCCAGCTACTCTAGAAGAAAGTCTTTTTCCCTTTCTCAAAACATCCATCCCTTGAGCCATCCCTGGAGTGCATTGTTGGGGCTGATTCCTTAGTACAGCGAGTTCCATCAGTCAAAGCTCAACAGATACAAATAATATCAGGATATGGATATAAATTAGTGCGACAGACCCTAAATAGTTTTGACAGGTTTAGTAAGTATATATAGCGACACAGAATGCTATTCCTGCTGTCAGACATCAATATGTAGACAGAAGATTGGGGGMACCATGGAAACTCAGTGACATAAGAGTGGTATTGATTGGATAGAAAATGAGGCTGCAATTTAAGCTTAAGGCTGCCAGAGATGCCAAGAATGGAGAATGACCTCCAGCAGTGAATTTTCAGCATAAGCTCCCTGTGAACAAGCCAGTCCAAGACGGATAAATCAGGGACAAGCTCACCAGGGATATGGGTCGACCGAATGCAGGCTACCCTGAGCAGATGAGAATAACTCTGTGTGTGCGCGCGTTACAGTGACCTAGTTTGTTCAAAGACAGCATTTTGAACGGTTTATTATAGAGGCTTGAAACAAAGAGATTTCCTCAATTAAAGTCCTGAAATGAATCCTCTAAATGAAAATGCTTTTGATACACTGATCAGCAAGAGGTTGTAAATATCGAAGCAAAGCGTATATTGTTAAAGACCAGTTCCCACAGAAAACACCACGGTTGGGAGTGTAGGTAATGAGGGGGCCTGAACAGAGCAGGAGGTTTCATGAGCAATGCCAGCTCCATCCCCAGTGCCCTAGTGTTACACTAAAACACTTGTTACACTATAACACTTGATAAATCATACCTTCCCTACCACAAAACCACAGTAAAATAAAATAGAGTATGAGTTAAATGACTGCATTTTCAGAGCTCTTGTAAAGGATTATTTTTAATCATTATCTGAGGATGCAGGAACAACCATTCCCAGAACGATCAAGAAGAAACATAGGACGTGTCAGGGAAGTACCTTGCTGGAGCCATGACTGCTGGAAGTCGGCTAAGTAATAATATTCACATTAGCAACAGGAAGATGAATCTACACGAAACATCCATCAGTACAGCTGTGTCAGGAATAAGATAAGCCTCCAAAGTGTCTTCAGTGTCAGTATGGACGTAGAGGAACACAGGCATATGGTACTGGGACAGCAGCACTATGTTTTGTAATACTATAGTAAGACCAGCCTTCTGCTGGCAAGGATGTATCAGCCATAGACTGCATCTCAAATAACTGGTGATAAACATCTGGATAATTGCAAAAAGTCTGTTTTTCTTAGGCCACTTCTACACTATAAATAAAGACTTACCATTTGTAAAGGAAAGATTTGTGTTGGCTTCTCTTTTTTCCACCCAAGAGCTTGCTCTGGAGCACGCTAAAGTCAGTAAGTTTCTGTCCTTCAATTTCATCCAAAGCTTCATAAGTAATAAGTCACCAAAGAGTTTAGCTTAGCCAGGAGACAGGAGTATATTAAACCCTGCTTTCCTTCTCTTTAGGAAGAGTCACTAAATTATGCAGCAGGTTTTTTTGTTGCTGCTTTTTTTTTTGTTCATCCTCTCCAATGAAGTACCCTCTCCATTCACTTCCAAATTTCCATTACTACAGCAAATTAACAAATTTTGTCATAAATACACAGGTTCCTTTTTCCCTTCGGACCATTGCTCTTGATCAAAAGTTCAGACTTTTTTTTCTTTTTTTAAATTCTTATTTCTTTGCAGGGAGGAAACAGAAATACACAGGGGAAAAAAAAAAAAATTGCTTTGTAAATCTGCCCAAGCACACGGTCCAGAAAATGTAAAAGACAAATATTTCTTTATAACAACTTTTCCCATACCTTTCCCTTCTCTCTCTTTCTCTCCATTCCTTCTCCCTAATACAAGCGGTTACACAGTCTCTTTCTTGTCCAGAAAGTTGAACTTTGCTAAAAGCTGAAAAAAAATCAAGGCCCAAACGGAAAACAAGGAAAGGGCAGAGAGTTCAAGAGTTGATGAGCCACAGGTAAAGCATTCTTCCACTGTAATACAAGTCATTTAGAGCAAACAGGATCTAGTTAAGACACCTACCACTACCCATAGCTGCAGGGTTATCTCACAGAGAAAGATTTAATGCACGTCACAAACATTTCCACAATGCTCCCAAGAATCAACTAGTCTCTAGGGTTTACATCCTAGAATCCAGCTTCAGCACGTAACACTAAGCTAATGCACAGCAGACATTGACCGCCAAGGCACCACTTGCAGTGTGGAACAGAGAGGTGTGTGACATCCAGCTGGAACACGCAAGGGGAGCAGATGAGCTCCCAAAGAATTAAGACTACTTTTTCCCTATAAAAAGCTCTACTTTTAAAAAGGAGAGGATGAAGGGGGGTAAGGAGGTAGAAGCGTCAATATTGGAGACCATAACACATTTGCAGAATAATCTGTATGCTCACAGGAGGAAACGTTGTTTTCACTGTTAAATCAGATTTTCTCCCAACCGATCCCTCCAGAGGAAATGGAAGACACAGACTAACGATGGCAGTTTTAAATAGATCTATCAGCACTTGCTAGATTCAGTTGTTCCACCAGAAGTAAACTAGGGATAAGGCGGCAAAGTCCCAAGAAAAATACCAGTTGAAGTGCTCGGTCTGAGGGTACAATTTAACCTCATTATCCCGAGTCTCAGCCGGAACATTCCTGGCACAGGGCAACCGGGACCTGCAGGGGATTTGCCGCTCTGGGGTCACTCCGCTGCCCTTTTGTCCTCTCGAAACGGACCAGCCCGAGGACTCCCGCCTCCCTTCCCCGCTGGGCCACGTCCCTCACCGCCACCTCGCTCCTTCGCACCCTGCCTTGGCTTTTTAACGCTCCCGCTTACCGAGCGGGGCAGCCGTCCGGCGGCCAGGAGCGGCAGCACTCCCCACCACGGCAAAGCGCGGCGGGGACGGCGGCGCCCCCGCCACCGCGATCCCGCTCCCGGGCACCCCCAGACCTCGCCCCCCGCCTGTCCTTCGGGCAGGTGTCACCGGGCCCGCAGGTGTCCCCCGTCACCCCGCTGGGTCCGGGCTTCCACCCAATCCCACGGCCACCCGGCGGCGAGAGGAGGCGAGGCGGGGCCGGGGCTGCGGAGCCCCGCTGGGGCAAGTCCCCTGCAGCCGGGGCAAGGGCGGGGGGAAGCGCTTCCCACCCTCCCCCTGGGGAGCGAGCGCGGGGGGCACCATCCCTCGGGCGGACCCCAGGAGCCCCCGCCGCCCCCTCGGACTTACTTCGGGCGGCGAAAGGCTCTTCTCCCGCAGCTGAGAGGGGCGAGCCGCGGGCGTCCCCGGTGAGCAGCGGCTGCCGCCGCCGCAGCGCGTCCCTTCGCTTCCCCACGGACGGGCTCGCCGGCAGCCGCCTCACGCCCCGCGCCCCGTCTCTCTCTCCCGCCGGAGATTTCTCGCCGAGATTTTTATACTGGAGGCAGGGAACCTGATCCGCGCTTTGACTCACAGAGCCCGGGCTGCAGCGAGGCGGCGAGGGGAGGGAGGCAGGCGGGCGCCGGGGCAGAGCGACCGGCCGCGCTGCCCCCTCATGTGATGCGGTGGGGGCGCGCCCGCCGGGCGGGTCACCCGCGGGGCAGCCT
>JASVER010000006.1:3687887-3824623 GCA_030449065.1 Oceanodroma leucorhoa | reverse complement strand
CGGTGGACGGGGCTCGGCAGCAGCTCGCCGTGCGCCCGCCGCCGCGGGAGAGCCCGGCGGGGCGGCGCGGACCCTGCTGCGGCGGGGCTGGCCCGCCGGCCGGTAACCGGCTTTTAAGCCCAGGCAACTTCCCCTCCTTCTTCTCACGGCACCCCCGGCCGCTGAGGGCGGGGAGCCGGGGGTGGGGGGGGCATCTCACGGTACCCCCCGGCCGGTGTGGGGGCTCGCAGGGGCTTCAGCTACCTTTCCAGGCACAAACATCCGCAGCTTTTGCCCGGGAAGCCTTTGGCGTCGGGGTATGGGGAGCTCTAGTCTCGCTGACTTCCAGATTGCCGCTTAGACCTCAACAATGTTGGACTGGAAATACTGATGGGGAGAGGAAAGAAAAAAAAAAAAAAAAATTAAAAAAACCCCATCTTTTAATTTCAACTTGAGCTGAAAGTGCCATGAGAACAACTTTTGTCATGGCGTTTCAACGCTTCTGGTTGTAGTGGTTGCTCGAGTTATCTCAAGGCTTTCGTCTAGGAGCAGGCTTTTCCAACTTTTAGGTTCATTACATCCATTGAATAAGAGTGTTCCCCAATCCACAGCTTAATTTAAAACTAAGTGGACTTGTTCCAAACTCCAGGCAATTTCTATGTAATTCCCGATCCCCAGAGCAAGTCTCTGCCTTGATTTGAAAGACTGAGCCCTTTGACTGCTTGGGTCTCAGCTGGGGTTGCAGCTTGCAGCTCCTGCTCCAGGTTTGCACAGAAATCCAGTTCAGATTCTTCTCCTGTTTCCAGAGGAATGAGCTAAAAAAGTAATTTGTCTGGCACCGTACACATTGCATCATCTAACACCTACCATCTGTGACAATGAAAAGCACTGTGCGGCTAGTCCCAGCGTGGGCAATTGCACCCACCTGGAGTCTTTCTTAGTAAAGTAAACTACTCCCTTCCATCCACACCTTGGCATCTTCTTTTCATCACGCAGTTATGTGTTTAGTCCTGGCATGGCTGTTCAGGATTTGCACCACCGGCAGATTTAATGACAGTGATGTAATTTAAAATAACAACTTCGATTTGCAGTTTAAAGTGGTGGCTTGAGGTGGAGAGAATATTCTTTCTAGCAGCTGGATGAGTGGAAATGAGCACTCAATAGTAAACTTCACCTTTGCGTTTCAGACTATGCAAAGTTGAACAGATCCTTGATAACTAGCTTGCACCTTCCTGAGGGCTTCTCAGTGAAATTCTGGCATCACAGGGCTAAGCACCACAAACATCTAGAGAAAGACTTTCCATCAAAACACACCTGGTAGTGGTCGACACTTTAAGCCCTCAGACTTTCGCCACACAGCCACAAAAGCGCATTTCAGATGGTCAATCATGTCTGAGTAACAAAGAGAAAGCAGGACAGAGGAGAAAGGCTGATCTGTAARTTCACCTTGATTGAAACCAAAACAGATTGCATGACAGTGGCTCAAGAGAGCTCCTCCTTTCCTTACAGAAATCGGAGTCTTAGCTAAAACACTGAAAACTTAACATTTTCAGCTTTTCAGAGAACAAGGGAAACTTTCTGCAGAAAGCAACTGCTTTTCACAAAGATGTGCATGATGTTAGAAGCCTCATTTGTCCACTAAACTTTAGAAGCAATGTCAATAGACAATCTTTGACCAAATTTGCTCACAGCTTTTCTCCATACCTAGTTTTCCATAGCTCAGAAATTAATTTTCTGAAGCTGAGTTTACACGCACAGAAGCTAGTTTTGTGTGATACGGCTTGGGTTTTGATTCAGAAAGTTCAAATAAAACTGCAGACGAGGTTAACACAGCTACTCAGAGGACAGATTACAGTCTAAAGCACCTATGACTGAAAAAGAAAGTATCTCAGTCTTTGATTGACAAAAAGTAAATATGTTTCAACATTAATATTATTTCTGTCCCAATGGCACCTTGAGGCTTAACTGAGGTTTCCATTGCAATAAGCGCTGTACAAATACAGAAAGAGAATCTTTGCCCCAAATTGCCCGCTGTGTTTGATGCCTTTGATATTAATGGAGTATAACACTTGAATGTCTTGACTGAACCTTTTCTATTGAGATAGAACTTGTAAAGACATAGAAGGCAGTGAGACAGTTGGTGAATACAGCAATCTTGGGAGGACCAATGTTAACTTCTTTTGACAAGAAGAAGTCTTGAACTATATGTTAATCACAGCCTCAAAGGTGCCTATTGTGCTGGTTCCCAGTGCGAAAGAACAGGACAGCATGAAGAAAAGGGATTGATGGAAGATAAGCTATAACCATTTACTTGCCACAGGGATATTCTCCTTATTAAAAGAACAGTGAAGTTGGAGAGGCTTATTTCAAGACCTTCTCTGCTGTTTTGTCTCTCCTGACTTTGTTTTCCAGCCAATGCTTTATTTCCTACATGGTGTCTGGAACTACAGCCTAATCTACGTTTCTTGTGACATATAGACAAATCCACACTGAAAAAATAGGTTTTGACTATTACTTTTCTAGTCTGGACACAAACTAACCTAGAAAGGAGAATTTGCTTGCAGGTTGTCAGTGATACTTACCTTTAAAATCCTTGACATTTGTTTACAGCTGCTGGTTCCACTCTGATCAAAAAGCAGAGGTGAGGAACAGACTGGCAGCTGTAGAAGTCCAATTTCTATTTTCATGTATCCTCTTTGCTACCCAAACAAAAATTGGCAACCTACTGAAACAGAGAGAGTGGGCTGAATTTTCTTTTGAAAAGAAAAAGTGAGGGTTAGGGCTATAGGAAGTTATAAAAGGACTTCTGATTGATGCCACATGCAAATGCTCTCATAAACAATCCAAAAGTATTAGATCCCAGTTAGAATCCTAATTCAATCAGTAAATGTTCAAGGCAATTTTGGAGAAAGAAGCTCCCAGCATTAGACGTGGTTTGTGCCAAAATGTAGAAAGCCGCCCATAATAAACTTCTTTTCACTGAGTTTTTTTCCTTTGAAAAGAACCAAATTTTCCCCTTGAAGCTGGGTTTTTCAGTACTTTTAGGTAGTTATTTCACAAGCCACCCGAAGGAGATAGTTACTTGGATCTCATCAGCTTCTAACAGCAGTTTGAGCTGTTTTCCAAAGATGCCCTTGAAAAATTCTGACTCTAAAGCTCAGACTACAAAGTCAGAGGACAAGGCTTTATGCAAGTTGCTCCCAAGAAGCACTTCACTGTTTTTGGTCCCGCTGCTGAGTGGAATGAGGCTGTACTTTTCAAAAGCAACCACCACCCCTTGCGCACCAGTTAAAAGGTCAGGTCGAGCTGAGCTTGCCTTGTTTGGTTCAGATACACTGTAAATATCAATTTCTTTCTCTCACCCTCCTCTAGCCATCAGCAACAGCAGCTCCAGGAAGATGTAATGTGATTCCAGGAAAGGAAAGACGAGAACTCGACAATAGTTTAAAGATTTTTTCACCTTTTGCTCCATTGTTGTTCGCGAGCTATTGAGCTGCCAAACCCTGGCAACTTGAGTGCCCCGCATCCCCACTCCTGCGCTGAGATCAGATTTCCATTAGTGATACTGAATTATTTAGTGAATGCATCAAAGATTGAAATCAACTACTTCTGAGCTGTGTACCTTCTCACTCTATCTTTCATTTCAAGTCTGCTTGTCACAGAGACCATCAATCCTGTAATTACAGTAGAAAAATCCATGGAGTTCAAAAATAATAATTCATACCTCACTTTCTAGTATTAAAGTAATCCAGTATATAAAAAATCAGATTTCCCAGATGTATGCGGAAGAAGGCAAACAGAGAGCATGAACCCTGAAGAGTTATTCTTTCATGTACATGTGCTAAAAACTTAAGATATTTGAAAACAAGGTCAGTGTCCCAGAACTTAGTCTTAAGCTTCAGTCACCAAACCATGAATACATGTTGTAACTTTACACATTTGACTGATTCTATTTTCTACAAGGGGATTAAAGCTCTTGTGCTCAAAATTATTCATGTGCATACATCTGCATGTTGCAGTTTGAAATCCACAAATATAATGCAACACAGCAGGCCTTTCCAGATCCCTAGCATTTAAAAGACTGCCAGTCATATGTTGGCTTCTCTCACTATTTTCTTCTTTTGTGCTGGCAATCCTGGGAGTGAAGGCCTACATATCCAGGGTTTGAACTCTATTATATATAAAAAAAATCTTAGCTATGGTAAAAAAATTGCTGCTTTGACTACACTATCACTTTTTTTTCCCTATGTAAATAAACATGTTCATTTCACTCCAGTTTTATAGTTTGGGGTGAAGTATAAACCAAAACAAAATGGCATTTTATTTTGAAGGGCTGAGTAAAAGCTACCTTTTTTGTTCTGTTTTCTGTTTTTTCGTCACTATGTATTTCTGGGTAAAAATCAAAGCAAAATGCAGAACCAGAATGTTCTTCCATTGAAACAGAACCAATAAAATTGACATTTTGATTTCATTTCAAACTTCTGACAGAAAATTACTGAACAAATAGAATGCAAATTCCCTTTTCAGTTTCTCTCAGGAAGAACTTGATTTGCTAATACCTATTTTTTTTCAAGGCACTATACCCACATGCCTAACTACTCTATGAAAGGACTGGCTTTAGAAGTAGAGAAGGTAGTATTTCTAATCCCACCGAATCAGTCCTTGATACTTCATTAAGATAGTCAGCTAGTATCAGTCATAGTACTAAATAGCTTTCCCCTAGGCACTGAACTGAAATGGTGAATTTTATTCTCAGTGACAAGCCAGTGATAACAAATTTGAGGCGCTAACTACATCGCGGGCAAATGATTAGAAAATGAAAAGCATTCTGATCATTCACTTATGAGCTGAATCACAACACACAACCATTTTCCAGTTAAAAGTAAAACTATGGTAACCACATTTTGAAATAATAATCAGTTCCTTTCATTCTAATGATGCTTATACAATTAAAGAAATATTTCTTATATATTCCCTTAAGAATGAATTACCACTATTGTGCGGAGCGATCATTAGAACACTCTCTGCATCCACAGTATAATGCAACCAGCACAACTCTGAGCTGAATGTATGAACAAGGAAGAAATTCCACTTATCAAAAGGTTCTCTTACCTTTTAAAATGATTTGTTTGTCGATTTGTAAAGGGTTCACCTGTGTAATTATAATGATGCTAAACTTCACATTTAAAGACAAATATAAGTGGTTTTGACAAGTTTTCCATGTGCGCAATCAAATTATGAGATGTTCTCCTTCAGTGCAAGTGCAGAACAGGCAGCTAAATCCTTGATTATGAATTTTAGTGAAATCACAGCAAGAAAAGGAACACTGAGAATGTAATATTGACAAGTAATCATCAGACATGTTCAGAAATACCATTACTGAGACTTCTTTATAGCTGGCTCTTCCAAGACTTCAGTGGCTTAACCTCAGTCCACAGTTGAGCTCATCAGCTAGCTATTTCAATGGTTACAGTACAAGCTTGCATATACTAACAGAGGTTTTTTTCTTCGCTTTAGCTAGTAGCACTCGCTGTAGTAAAGTCAAGCCCGCACTGAGACTGATAGTTGTTGAAGTAGCAGCTACTCATCCATAAAGTAGGACATAATAAAATTCAGGCCCTAATAATGTTCACTCCTGAGGATGATAGGGTTGCAAAGCTCTTCATGTGGTAGCTTGCTAGCTAGATATTTTCACAAGAGAATAAGATAAAAAGTGAAATTGTATTAAAGTTAAGTAGCGCCCTTTCCCTGCTACCATTTTTAGAAATAACTATGGCAAATGGGACATTCAGGAGATATATAATGTATATATATAGACACACACACGCACAATGAGAAACCAACATAAAGGTCTGTTGTTAGAAACATAAGAACTGGAAGATGAACAGCTATAACCTGAGCATGTGCAATGCCTCATTAGTTAATGTAATGGCCATGATTTTCCCCCCATAAGAACAAAATTAGGTACATCTGTTCTTAACTTACTGGCAATTTCTTGCTTGAGATTTGAGCCAGTTGCATGGCCCTCATAAAGCACAATACATCTTTGATGGAAACTCCTGTGGGATGCTGCTGGCTTCAACATCAGCTTGATCTAGGTTTTCACGCTCAGGAGTTTAACAAAACATGGCATCATCATTCACAGACCTAGACCTGGACTGGTTGTTATTAAAAAAAAAAAAAAGAACACATTAAAACCCTTTAACATTTGCATTCAAGATTTCATACTGATGTTGAAGTATGGGGACTACTATGGGCAATGCTAGCACTTGTAGCACTGAGGAGTGGCTGAGGGAACTGGCATTGTTTAGCCTGGAGAAAAGGAGGCTGAGGGGAGACCTTATCGCTCTCTACAACCACCTGAAAGGAGGTTTTAGCAAGGTGGGTGTCAGTCTCTTCTCCCAAGTAACTAGCGATAGGACAAGAGAAAATGGCTTCAAGTTGCGCCAGGGGAGGTTTAGATCGGATATTAGGAAAAATTTCTTCACCGAAAGGGTTGTCAAGCATTGGAACAGGCTGCCCAGGGAAGTGGTGGAGTCACCACCCCTGGAGGCGTTCAAAAAACATGTAGATGTGGCACTTTGGGACATGGTTTAGTGGGCATGGTGGTGTCGGGTTGATGGTTGGACTTGGTGATCTTAGAAGTCTTTTCCAACCTTAATGATTCTATGATTCTTGCTAAATGATACGAGTTTTCCCCCAAAGACCTAGTTCCCAGCTTTAGGTTATTGCATTAGACACACAGTTTTCAATAGCAAAAAGTGAGCAAGCAAACTATAGGGAGAAAGTCCTGATTCTTCCACTCCCGCTTTTGGACAGGAAAAGTTCAGAAGATAAATGTTAAAAGCCTGTTAAAAAAATCCAAAGTTAATAAAAATGTTCAGAATATGTATTAAAATCTATGACATAAACATATATTGTAATACATAATACATATAAGTGTTTAAAATTTGGAGCCTATCTCATGAGGACTTTTTTTCACATTTTTGACTCTTGGAACTGTCAATATGGTGAGAAAGACTTAAGAAAATAGCCATACTTACATTACGTGTCATTTTCTTTTGTTTTCTCCTCCAACACATTCTTCATTTCAGTGGTTCCTTCTGCACATCAGGAATTTGAAGGGGGTAGAACACAGGGGAAGGTATCTTCCCATGCAGAATAAATTCTGACGTCACTCAAACAATCCTAATTTTAGGCTCATTTTGACAAAACCACTATAGCTATTGCTGGTAATCATTTTGTCTATACCATTCATTTTTAGAGTGAAATTATGGAGATTTTAAAAGGAGGTGGGTCTGATCAAACATACTTGGTTCTACTTTAAGGAGTAGGAACAATCAGGGTAACTCTGTACAGTCTACAGCTCTTTTGGTCTTCAGTCTTATTATTTCTACTGAGAAATGTATAGGAAGCAGGGTCTCATTCTCTGTCTTCTGAGATCCATCAGGAACTTTATGCCTTTTGAAGGTTTCATGATCTTTTAGAATTATATATGCAATGTATAAAACAAAGGAACACAATCTTAGCTGAGGTCTGTAGTCCCTTTTGTTCTAATTTTAGTATTAACGCTAATTAGTGTACACCATTATTAATGAAGTTATATTAATGGGCTTGCAGAACCTAAGAGGATAGAGGAACATGTACTTCAGTAGCAATATTCTTGTTTTTTCCATTTGCTTTTCAACACTACAAGAGATTGCATATGCTTCTACTTAAAGCTCTTCAGATTTTTTTTTTTTTTTTTTGCCTCCCCAGACTATTCCTTTTCCAATTATTCAGGCTAAACACTACGACATTGCAAAGTAGACCTTTCCAAACAGTTAGATTGAGCTCCGTCTCCCTCTCTGCATCTCCACCCTCTTCAGCATTCTTCCCACCCTCTTTAAATAACCTGCATCCTTCTCTTTGTCTAAATGATGCTAATATAAGATCCTATTAGGACAGTCTAAATAATGCATATCTAGAAATTGCACCATCGTCAAGGAGTTGAAAGCAGCAACAACACAAGATTTGTGTTAGGAACCACTGTTAACTGCCTAAAGGCAGTATGATATTTAATGAAACATTCACAATATTTAACAAAATGCTCATGTTCCCAATATAATTTGCCTGTTTACGTTTCCCTCCATCATATTTTTTCAGGAGGTAGAAAACATGAGTCTTTAACAAGGAGTTTGTATGAGTCTATGACCCTGCATCACTGTTGTTGTCTGAACTCTTTCTTTAGTGACATGTTTTAGATTTTGATTCACTTTTTTTCTTTTTTTTTTTTTGTGACATCTGTTTTGTTTCAGCTGTCTGGGATAGGAAATGAGGAGCACTTTCATAGTTTGATTGCCTGTCTTTACCCTAGCATCTACAGGTACCATTCATTTTCCAGCTGAAATATTGTTTTGGAACGTTGTAAAATGATACTCCCTTTATGTCTCAAATAATTCCTAGAGTGTTGGTCAAAAAACTGAGAAACACCTAATTTTGAAACATAGTCATAGGACCAGATCACAAGTGTAATTCAATGCTCTTTATATGTTTTTCCCCTGGTTGTTCTGATGATGAAGGAAGTGCTGGGAATTTATAAGCTTGTTTAGCAAGTGTGGTTTTTATGGATTTTTTTTTATTCATGAAATTGAAAAGTGAAGATGGGAGAAGTCCCTGCAAACTGATACACTACCTGATCTGGCCAGGAAAAAGTCATCTTTCATGGAGTCTTGGTTTATTAACAGGGTTAACATTTTTATTCAATCCTATATGAACCCTCACAGCTGGATTTTTCCCCACAGCCTAATACTCAGATTCATTCTGTAAGGAATGCCCAGATCAGACTGTAGGCAGACTGTAGGCAGACATGCATTCAAACTCTCCTCACTGTGATGCCTATTCTCACCTATGATTTTCCCCAGTATCATAATAAGCCAGCTGTGAGTGAGTCAGAAAAATTACCTAGCATTTTGCCAGAAGAATTGATCTAGGAAGAGGGTTTAAGGCCATTTTTGCTGAGTTTACCATTGTTAAAGAAAAAAAAAAAAACACAACAGGTAAATCCATTGGAATTTATACCTTCTCAGGCTGCGATAACAATGTGTTCAGAAAACTTCAAGATCGCAGGTACTCAGATTCACTGAACATCAAGCTATCACTCAAGATGTCACAAAACTGTTATTGATTCAAACTCTCCTCTGATTACAACTTTTCAAAATTCAAATCTCACTCACTAAGATTATCGAACGGAATTTGAGAAAGGCCAACAATACCGTTTTAACATTCAGGTGCTTTGTTATTTGGGACAGTTGAGAAGAGGAAGAGCAYTGAATCTGGAACCACTTCAGAATACAGACCACTGTTAAGCTCAGGCTGTCTAAAAAATGAAGACAAATTAAAGAAAATGGAAAGTGATTTCCTGTTCCCTGTGTGCAGAATTACTTGACCAACATTGTGAGAACTCTAACATTCATAACTGTAAAAGTCATTAACCAAATGTCCTCCAGCTTGAAGAGGTCTTGTTTCATACATCTCATCAATACTAAAGACGTGGGACAAGACTGAACTGCTATTTTTGACCACCATTCTTATGCCAAATTTTGCATTATGACTTCTGAAAAGCATTTGCTAACTTAACATATGAAGCAGATTAAATTAGTCACTTTTGCTCAAGATTTGTTTCTTTGTGGTGGAGAGCAGTTTTTTGTGGTGGTTTTTTTTTTAATTAATACTTCAGAGCAACAGCGAAGAATGGGCATATTTATTTCAAGAAGATGAGTTTGAAAGGTTGAGGCAAATGAAAAAAGAAGGCTTAGAACAGTAGCTCTACCTTAAGTATAATTAGTTTTATTCAATTGTTGTTAGTAACTGTAGCACATTTCATCTGAGAACCGAAACCTTCACCAGTATTATTGCCTGCTGTATACTGGTGGTAAAACTGATGGTTAAGAAAAGTTAAATCCAGCATTTACTTTTCTTTTTTTTTTTTTTTAATTAGTAAGTGAAATAAATGCTGAGTCTAAGTTCAAGCCTCTGGATGCTAGCTTGCCTCTGCGCGTGTATGTGTAGGACACGAACTGGACACTCTCTGCCACCAGAGTTTCAGCCCATGCATTATGCCCGCTCCCATCCCATGGCAAACAGCAGTAGCACAGCTTGCTCTTTTGTCTTGTGGCTGCACCAGACCTCATTAGACTCCTTTATTTCATGGTTATGCAAGAAAATGATGACAAGAAAATGACTGAAAGACAATGGTGGTTGAGGCCTGAGTCAGATTGCTGAACTGTATCTACAGCATGACAGATGCATAGCAACCTACACCTAATACCCTTGTGGCCGGAAGATGAGGAATTACTTACCTGCTGGCCTGGAAATTGCATTTGCTTCTTCCAGTCAAGCACACTGCTGCTCCATGGCCACATTTAGGTAAGCCTGAACACAGCTGTACCCTGGAACAGATCATTTTTTAGCTGTTACGCTTAGTTCACACTGAGATAAAACCATTTTGTTGTTGTTGTTGGCCAGTACGCTGGTATTTGAACTTGTGGGGTAAGCAACTCTGTCTTACTCTATGGACTAACAGAGGACACGAGCCCTAGACCAGGCTCTGTAGTGCTTTTCAACACTATGCTCACTTTAAAAGGGACAGAAGAAAAACAAAACAAAAGGGAAAACATTTTCATATCTATTGTTTTAGAGACTCAGAATCAGACTTTTGCCTGGTGTCATGTGTATCAATGGAAAGAATGTGGCAGGGCTGCAGGCTGTCCCCTCCTTCTCCCAGTTTCCATTTAAAGGCCCAACACATTTGAGAAGAACAAATCTGTTTCCTATTTTCTGCACAATAGGGATGCAACTTTTAGCTTCAGGGGACAAAAAAAACCCCAACAACTCAAAGTAAAGTGCATAAGTTCATGAAACAACCCTCAGCACAAGAGAGACTGCAGAAACTAGAAAATTCAATAGGAGACATAGTGCAATAAAATTTTCCAGATGTGAAGTTAACGTAGTGGGAGCCAGGGGACTTGCAGGTTTGTTCTTTTTTCTAGCAGTTATTTCCTGGGTGCCTTTGAGAAAGTGAAAGAAACCTCTCTTTAGCTGGCTGTGGTGTGTTCAGTCCCTGACTCTACAAGTCACATACATTTTGCGTTGCCTTAGATTACCAAAGTGGGGGCAATAACAGTCCGTTTGTCTATTCATGCTCCCAGTTCTTTACAGCAAGTAGTTTCTTCTTTCTTTCTGTTTTTATATAAACCCAAGGAAGGCTTTGGTAAGACCTAACTAATGGTCCTAAATACAAGGATCTGACCCTGAGCACCCTGACCTAATGTCAAAGTTGACCCTGGTTGAGTGTGGGGTTGGACCAGATGTCCCTACCAACCTAAATTAGCCTATGTTTGTATTTCAGAGCAACAGAAATTCAGTATGTGTTTTAATAAGCAGATAGGTTTGTCATGAAAGTCTGCACATTGCCAAACTACAACTTTGGGATCCAGACAGCTTTCTACAGTTCCTAAAGCCTTCTTGTGGGAGGTTACTCATGGTGACTCTCACATCCATCTTGGATTCAGCACACTCATAGATCCGTGTACAGTTGGTGAGCCATAACCCATCTCTCACATTAAACAGGAGGTGCAGTTAAGCCTATTTCTGATGTGAGATATCTAGGAACAGCAAAGACAATTAGTGAAGGCAATCAGTCACTCAGTGAGAGCTCACCCCTTCCTTCCCTCCCCAGATAATTGCGGGTGGAGTAACTAGAGATTCTCTGACTTGGAAAGGCTTTGAGCAAGTCTCCCAGTGGTGGCAGACCTGGAAACCTTGAGCAAAAATCTTACCCCCTGCAATTAAGGAGCTCTGCTGTGTTTAGCAGAAGAGGATGTCGCGTGCATTGCCTGTGAGCAAACAGCCGCCAGAGAATATACTGAATTTGTAGCATCCATCTCCCTCCCCATGAAACGATCCATCAAGTGTTGACTAAATGCTGTGGCTGCAGAACCTAAGTGAGCTTTCTTTCCAAAGGAGTCGAAAAAACATCTCTTGCTGTGTGTCCGAAGGAAGCCCATAGTCATCTGCTTTTGTTTGCTTGTGTTGTTTCTGTGATCTAGCGAGGATACACAATAAAGAGCCACAAAAAAAATCTTATATTGGTTAGGAAAGAAGTGAAGCAGCAACAGGGAGGTTCAGTATGTCTGGGTAAGACAAAAGTGCAGATCTGAGACAATTACAACTAAGCAGTCTGGAAGCAGAAAGTTCATTTCTGACATCAAAAAGCTTAACCTCCCCAAGAGACAGGTAGCAAGAAAGAATCTCAAGCAGAAAAACTACCTCTGGCCAGTTGCAATGGTGTTTCTGAATTATCCACTATTCYCAAGTCCTTGGATGCAAGGCCTTCACATACATATAGTAATTTTTATAGATGTCATTTTTTTGGATGACCGAGTTGAGACACTGAAAAAGGATGTAATTTGGAAGGATCTGTGAATCTATATTCTGGAAAGATTAATATCAATGTTTGCTAACTAAAAAAAAAAAAAAAAAAAACCACGTTAATCCAGATACTGTATTGCTGGCTTTTCAAAATCAGAATACAGAAAATTAGAGAAGCTTTAAAAAAAAATAATCTTAAACATGAGAAGTTTGGAGGGTATTAATATTCCAAATCAAGCAGTGCCTCGTAATCTTAATTAGCCCTTTTTCTCTTTCCCCCGCATATGCACACAGATGCTTATCTTCTGGCTACAGATCTGACCTCCTTCATTATTAAAGAGGGGAAAAAATCCCAAATGATCTGCAGAGCACTGCAATACCCAGCTAGGTCTCCCAGGAGGAGATCACTTTTTAGAGGTGGGCACTACAAGTACAATTCAGCTTGACTGGAAATCCAGTGTAAGAATTTCAGGGTGACTGGTGGAGTCATGCACTCATGCAGCTACAGACGTACTGCTCACATGGTTTTATATTAGGGGACATTTCAATCTACAAGCTGCCCATTGGTTTACCAAAAATTAATTCTGGTCACATCTGTGAATATATATCAAATTTCAGGCCCTCACTGCAACATTAGGTGGCACATAACTGAAAATTAAAATGGAAAAGCTTAAGTGACTGGAAAGACTATGGAGAACTTTTAATAGCTGTGTTGCACTGAGAAACTGTTAGTTATCCAGTGACCCCTTATTCTGCAGTCATCTCAGACACAACTGATTACATCTGCCCTTCCATCTTACATTTGGTAAAAGGCAGAAGGGAGGAACAAGGAAAAGAATGAACAGCCAGAATAACAACCCCTTAAATTTATATTGCATCCCAATATTACCTACTTCAGGATGATACTGAGACCCATTAGCAAAACGCAGATACTCCTGGAGCTAAATATATATTCATAAATGGAGTGAGAAAGACCAGAGCTTGTTAGAATATCATCAGTTCTGTCAACAAAGAAATTTATGTGATACATACATGCATTAACAGAAACAGGCAGGTAATCACACCCTATTTCTAGCAAACACAATCCTCAGCCTGCTGGCTAATTATGTCAGCAACAAACCCCCAAATTCTAGACACCAAACACTAGTCTGAATCACATAACAGCATTTTTTGACTCATGGTAGTTCAGGCTGGATGAGGCTTCAAGATCCAAAACACCATTCAGAGCTATCTTTTTAATCATCTATTTAATTTTTAAATCTCTTCTTCATTCTCCTATCATCCTTAAAAAAAAACAGAAACAAAAACAAAACCACAACAACAACAACAAGCCCTCCAACTACTATGTGCCCTCCACCTTTTGTTCAGCATAACAGAACATCCATCTGAACTGACCTACACCCACCCTTTGGTGAGAAACCTCCTGCTTTCCTCTGACTTCTGCAGAATGCTGCTTCCCAAAGCTGAAGCCTCTCAAATGAGAGTGAATTACCCTGTGCAGTTTCTTGCCAAGCCATTAGATGCTTTGGTGGCAAATGTAGAACAGACTAGGCTGCAGTCAAATGTTCTTCTGACAGTCAGTGCTACTGATTTTTGTTAGCTCCCTGATTAGATAGCAAATTGATTATATATACAGATATTAACCAGCCAGTGCTTCACCTGGCTTCCTATCATGCTACAGATTGACCATCTGAGTTTAGGTCCCAGCAGGTAACTCCCATTTCATATCCATGAGACACAAAATCTTTATTTTTCTGGGTCTTGGGATTCACAGATCACCTTCCTACCTGGGGATTGCTTGCCTTACTGAATGAGAGCAGCAGGATCCATGCAGTTGGCATACTCACTTTAACTCCATGTTCACATAAAAACAGTTCCTGACAAACACACACACAGACACGCACACTCATGCATCCCCAGTGCCACTTAAGATTATGGACAGATGGGCCAAAAGAAGAGAGGGAGTAGCTCTGAAGGTTTCGCTGTCCTGTGGTATGCCTGCTGTGAACTAATATGGCTGCAAATATAATACTCATGTATCAATATCAACCCTTGACCGTGAAAATATGAGACCCAACACCTTGAAATTATGGGACCACTTCCAATATTTACCTATTTTTAAACTTAACAACCTTGGCAACATCTCTTACAAGCATCACTACCTAGTTTAAAAGATCCCTTGTGAGAGAGAACCACATATTAACTGCAGGGAAATACTGAAGTCACTTGGCTGCAGTGAAACTGCAGGGGTTTGGGTTTTTTTTTTTCAAAGCAAATGATTCCTGTCAGGATTCTTTTTTTTTTTTTTTTCTCCCGAGAATGGATTTTTTTCACTGTAGTTACGTTCCTACTATGAAAGGCTTCGTTTTTTTAAGAAACAGTTAAAAGTTATTACATTTCATATGTAAAGAAAGGTTGCATGAAAAAGGGAATTCCCCACTTAAGAAAGTGCATTAGTCTATGAGAAAAATATTTATATAATGTATGTGTGTGTGTATATATATATATATATGAATTTCTCCAGCTTTATGAAAGATTTTTGTAGGGTAAGTTGGCTAGAATTCAGCCCCGAAGCAGCTAACGTAGCTGAAATGCTGAGGAGCAAGGGCAAACTACAGTGGATGAGCAAAGCAAGAGTTGGACTCTCTTCAGAACTACAAACACGTGCAAGGCCACACACATTCAAGAATTTGGGGTGCAAAATCGGTAGGATGTAAAGCTGTACTCTCATTTTTTGCACCACCGAGCAGCTCTGCCTGCAGGTGGTGGAACACCCCCAGATGTTGCTGTGAGGGCAGCTCTGAGCACATCAAGAAGCATCTCTTCTCCACGGACATTCCCAGGGAGCAGCTGGCAGCCATTTGGTGCAGCTTGTTACTGCGAAGGACCCCAGGCAAGTTAGTGCTTTGTACCACAGTGCTTATCAACGTCAAAGCTGTGCTTGGTAGTGCTTTCTCGCTGTGCAGAAAGGCCCAGTGTAACTCACAACCGGACTACATCCTCATCCAGCTTCGGCCAGTCCTGCACAGGCAGAACAGTTAGTCTTTTTAGCACTATTATTATTAATAATAATATTCCTAGGCTGTCTAAGACAGCAGGAAAAGGCGGCTTAAGATATCCTTTAAAAGAGACAAGCACACAGCTGGCTGCTGGCAGCAGCGGTGAGCATCAAAGGGCTTGGAGTGGAGGGGGGAGCCAGAGCCATGTGTAAGGGAGGTGTTTTTGTGGAAGGCGCTGTCCCAGAGAGACAGGGCAAAGGAAACATCACAAAATGATTCAGAAATACGATTTCAGGATGGGAGAGCGGAAGCAAGGGAACTGTTAGGAAATAGTGACTTGCACGGGAGAGAGGCCACAAAAACTTAGTGTTAGAAATGGTGCAGAAGCTCCTGAGTGGGGCAGAAGGAGGGCAGCTGCTGAAGACAAGAAAGCAAGCAATGACAGAAATTTCTTCAACCACGCACAGCTGGGCAGAAACAAACAGAGCCATTATATGCTCATGGGTTAGTCTAAAACAGTGTTAAACTGAGAACGTAAGCTAAATCAGGGGGTGAATCAGAGAGTGCACTGGAGAAAYGCTCCTGAGACGCATAGCTAAGACCCTGAGGTGACCTATATGCCTACGTTACAGTCCTGCTAATCTCTGCTGGATCTCTCCTGCACACACTGAATGCTRTGCTGACAATCTGAGCTTACTGAGGGACTGAGAAGATTTCCCTGGAGATAGTAAGGGTATCATTAAACTTTTTTTGTTACCATGAGCTTTAAGTCGGCTTATCTGAAGGCCTAACACTCCCTTCCCATCCACTCCTGCCCCACCACACACACACACGCAGAATTTTGACCCTTGCACCCCTTTCCTCCACTCCCCCTAACTCTTCACAGCTTTCGAATCACACCAGTCTCATCGCTCTGCCAGAAGCAGTAACCCAGCTCCACTGGCAAATAACACAAGGAAACTCAGCCCAGCCAAGGCATGCGCTTCTTCACTTTTATTCTGTACATTTCCACACAAGTCACAATACAGAAAAAGTGTCCAAAAGGAACAGTAACCAGCTCTTTCACTGTATACAGATTTCCTCCTTCCCCCAGTTTAAAATCTTCTTGTTTAGCAACACAGTGATCAAGATACTTTGTATAAATAGGAAATGCAAGAAAATCAGGGAAGAAAATACTTTCTCACTTTGTTACAAAAAAACCCTCCCCCTTCCTGTATCCCCCTTCACTGCTGATTACCTGGACCCTGATTCTCTGTTAAACATACAGCTTCATTTCATGGGTGCTGCTGCATGCCTCGGATTCCTTTTGCCAGCTGGCAGCCTCATGATGCACAGCTCCGGGGCATTATGCACGGGGTCAGGCAGCATAAAAGAGCCCTTTGTGATGTTATTACAACTCCTGGAACAGATGTGGGTTCAGATAATAGGATATGTACAAATACTGGAACTCTGGATGCCCATGAAATGTTGGCTGAATATGCACATCTGTTATTTGACTCTACTGCTCTACTAAGGGGACTAAACATATCATGAAGTGGTCCAGATTCTGACGTCTGTCACACCTTGGTTCACCTGGAGTGAATTCAGTGCAGAGGAGAACAGGATCTGTCCTTTATCCTTCCTCCATCATCTCCAGGAAGTAGCAAGTGAATATCCACTATACAGCCCGATGGAAACTCAGCCTTCCCATCCTGAGCCTGTTCATCACTATCCCGCGTGACGACGACTCCTCCTTAGCCTTGTTCCTTTCTGCAGGAGACACCTCCGGTTCCCTAACTCTTTGCTAACTGTTGTCCTCGTTCTTTATCAATTTTCATCTCTCATTTGCCAAGTGGCCAGAGGACATGCTAATGTGAAGGCCAGAGAATCTGCTCCCTCAGATGTTTGGCTTCATTCCCCAGAAACCTTTTGCATCAACAAACTCAAGTGGTGATTTCTGGGCTGTTGGAAAAGATACTGTGATACCTCAATGATAGGATAGAGGTGACAGAAAGAGGTATTTCTGAGACAGGATCTCCCAAGTGAAACACTCTGTGCTCAATGAACTCAAGATGATGGAATACAGTCTGCTCTGAAGTTCAGCAAAATAGTATTCTCTGGAGGGAGGGCAACCACCTGAATGCTTTCATTGACTGGAAGTATCACCTGAGTTAAAATTTTTAATACAAGATAGCTTAAACATGGAAATAAAGCATGAAAAGTGCAAACTAGCTCATTAGAAACTTTTCATCCTCCAGCACTCTTTACAATCTCAATTTAAGCCAGCTAAACTAAAAAGCATGGGACAGGGCTACTCCCACGTCCTTAAAAAAATGGTTCCAAAAGAAGCAGGATACTATATGGGAGCAACATTACAAGGCATGACAAAAAACTCTAAGTAGTTAATATACAGCAGATTTTGGCCTCGCAACACAAAGCACCTTAACCTGTGTGTGCATGGGGAGGTGATATTATCCCCATTTTACAGATAAGGAAACTGAGGCACAGGAAGGTTAAATGACTTACCCAGACTGACTCAATGACAATGCCAGCAGCCAGCTGTGTGCAAGTGGCAGGAATAAAACCTCAACCCCTTGAGTTGCTAGTCTCTGCTCTATCCCTTTGACCACAGTACCTCCAGAGAGACGTGCTGATGAATTATAACACACAGCACGTGCCTTCCCTATTCTGTGACACAACCACGTAATACGCAGTTAGACTTTTAAACTGTCATAAGACAGAAGCGTATCATTAAACAGAGTGATCATTTTTTGCATAACCTTTATGTTTTGCAGTAAAACAACAGGTCAGTTCTTGCTAAGGATAAATCCCCACTGAGCTAGCAGTGACAGCCTCACAAACGAGGTTCAGTCCTTACGTACATTGCATTTTCAGTAGCACACAATGGCAGCTTGATGAGTATTTGTGTCCATAGGAGAATCATGTTTCCCCACAATGCATCCTGTTTTTTCCCAGTGCAAGGCTGCAAAGCTATAGCTGTTCTAAAAGCTGTGAAGAAGCAAAGTAGCAATAACAGTGGCACAAAGGTAGGCCTGTAGTTTGTAGCAAAATGTTCTGCTCACTGACTCAGAGAGGACACTGAAACCTCCGCRGACTGCCAGAAGGTTTGTGTGAGAGGCGCAGAACACGAGTCCTCAGCTATACCAGACTTTCCAAAATCTTTCAAAAGCCTCCTGCTTCCAAAAAGACGGCTGCATCCAAAATGACTGGCACAGGGTTTACAGCACAAAATAATACGGGCAGAAGAAAAATAACCTTCATTTCACGCCGTGAAAGCACGTTTCACCTTGCGGAGGTTTCTGCAGAGGAACACTGGCAGTCATATTCCACATTCCCCCCCCCAGTGCGCTGCACCCTGACAGGTCAGCGGCCAAGGCTGGCAGCTCCCAAGCCCATTCGGAAAGGGATTTTAACTCTTGATTATTTCATTTTCCAACAAAGTTACAGGATACAGCACATATGCAACCCGTGGTGTGAGGGCAGCCAGAAGGCAGCCACCGCAAAGGGCAGTCCCACGCCGGCTGCTCTGAGAGGAAACAGGCAAGAATCCCCGTCCTGGGGCTGCCCCCTGCCCTGGCACCAGGAAAAGAAACAAAAAGAGCTTGGAAGAGCCCTTAAGAAAGGAAGGTAGCTCCTACAGGCTTACTGATGTCTATATGTATTTTACACTCCTCCTGGCACATGGTGGAGTGTCTGGAATAGGTAGCCTCCAAAGAGACGTTACTTTTGCCAAAAAGTTGGATCTTTCTGCACATAAGGCATCCTCCCCTTTCACTTTCCCCAGGTCTGTGAGGTGCAGCAGTAAGCTAAAGAGAGACAAATCTCCCAAGAGCTGCTTAGTGCTTTGAAGGCTCGGCCACTTATTTTCTTTTTACCCAAAGCTGTTGCATGATCAAAGGAGGCAGATGGAGGAGAATCACTCCGGAGTGACATGTAAATGGAACAAAAAACCTGATAAGCCTCCGCCATCTCCCTGTGATTTTTCTGAGCTACATGCTGGGCAGAAAACCATACAGTAGCAGGGCTGGATATTTTGCACAAGAGACCAGCACACTCACTCACCAAGTAGAAGCAGCTGACACTTCTTACAAGTACATCATGGAGCAACACAATCGCATTTGCCCAGGCAAAAATTATTTAGCAGGAAAAGCATAAAGGGAAGGAACATGAGAGTAGACAAAAGAATTTTTTTTTCCTATTGATATTAAAACTAAGTCTGAAAAGGTCGAAATCAGCCCCTCAGGTTTGAAATACCCAAGTCCATCATGCTTTCCAACTGCTTAAACCTGAGATGTTACAGCTACCCTCAGAGGCACCTTTAGTGCTGCAGGTCCAACTCACCCCTAGTACAGCAGAATTTCAACACTCCCTACCTATGTCTGGGCATGGACTGAGGACATCCAGCCATCTATGACTGGTCAAGCAGAATTGTCCCAGATGCAAGCACATGAGCAGGATTTTGACCTTTCCAGTCAGAAATGAAGGTTGCGTGAGCAAAGAAAAGGTGATCAAATAATACTTTGGTAAGGGAGGTCTGAAAAGGACAGAGGAAAAAAAAGGGAAGGAAAAGCAAAGAGCATTGAAGATTATTTCAAATCAAATTTAAATGAAATTATGTTCCATTTCCTTCCTGCCATTAGCTGCCAGAAAGCTCACTTTTTTCTTACCTTTGGCATGAATGTACTGCTCCCACATGCCATGGAGATAAGCACACTATTACAATAGTTGCAAGACCACAGGAGAAAATAACTCGCAACTGTACCCATCTCCCGTTAAAACAGGCACATCAACAACAGTTTTACCATTCTGATCAAGAAAAAAAAACTGGTCCTGGGAAAAGGGCTGAAGCGGGGAACAGGAGAGGAAAGACAGCGATTCACTTCGTGGCCTATAGCAATCATTTCTTTTGATGTGGCATTGTTTCCATTCATTTGGAATGAAAACCTCCGGTATGGCTAAGGAGCAGGGAGAGGTGTCATTGCATGACTTAGGGCTCTTGTCTCACTTTGTGAAGCCTCACGATCTGCAGATAGAAGGGTGTGCCCCACCAGCCTGTGTGGTGGTCCCCACAGGAGCAGGAATGGGATGCCCCCTGCAGATGGATAACATAAATATTGGGAGCACTAATCTTGGAGAAGAAATGCACCCATCTCACTTTATTAAAAGTGGATACGTCTTATTATGGTGCATAATTACTCATTACAGTGATATTCAATAGTTAGCAYTGCAACTCCCTACCCAAAAAATAGCAATGTTTATGGAAACCATTCTGTAGGGTCCCTATTCCCAGGGGCCAGCTTAGCTTTGCTTTTCTAATTTTGCCTCCTTTCATTTTTTGTGTGAATGTCATAGTGGAAAAAAAGTCCCAGAAAAGTGGGACTATGTATTAGAGCCTAATTAGCCAAGTAGAAATCACTCACGTCTGCTGCATCAAGCTCAAGAGCTTCTTGAGCTTCTTCTCCATACCTACAAACCTAACTGGTTCCTACAGTTCCTAGACAGGACCTGGATTCCTGCATAGGTGTCGGAACAGGGACTGCCTTCTCCCTCTGCTTGGCCACAGGCTGAGTAAAAAAAAYGATAATTGAAGGTCATTAAGTCAGTTGGAACCAGAAGCCTTTTTTCTCATTAAAATAAAGTGTTACACTAAGAAATGAATTGCTACTGTGGTTCATGCATTAGTAGTTAGATAATTGCTGCAGCACTTGTCATAACGGAGCACTGGGTTGCCACCGCACACACTTTGCTGAGTGGTAGGTTACACATCAAGCAGCCTCCTAGACAGGGACTAATTGAAGAGCCAGGTGTTACACTTTGCCAGCTAAAGGAGGCTGGCTCTAGATGAAGCAATTACCTATGTAGTACTATATCGCTAAAAGAAGCAGTGTTTATTTCTTGCATGCCAAAAGGCTACAGCTTCTATGTACTTTGTATATGAATGCTGGAGCTGTTAATATTTTTGTGAACTCTGAAATAGCATTCCCAAATCAGGGTTCTGTTTCTAGTGGATAAGGGCAAAATAATACAAACAAATTTCTGAAGAAAGTACGTCTTTTGCTTTCTCAGATATTCACCTTCTTGTATGTGTGTGTGAAGAAACTCACTGCCGCCTCAGATTCACAAAATCTCCTCCATGTAGGGGATCCAGCAGCATAAGCTGACTGCTTTTAAAGAGCTAAGCATAAAATTATTTCTTCAATTATAGATATTTTTATGTTGAAACAATTGCTTTTGTTGCAAGGCATCCCCCTGCTTAGACTCTAGAAGTCATCACGTGCTACATCAGAATGAGGAGTTTTTAAAACGAGCTGCCTGTCTTCCCCACTCTCTGGGTAACTAGATACATGTGTACTGCATAGGATAGATTGTCTTTTTTTTTTTTTTTTTTTTTAAAAAAAAAGCAGTCTGAGAAACAAGAAACTGCAACTGAGACTGGAATGTGGCACCTTATAAATAAGGCAGGAGACAAGATGCACTCTGATGACTGAATACAGTAAGGTTATTCACCTCTAAGCCTGCCTAATCACTGAAGTCAAATATAGTGAATTTACTGGTGTGATCAAGGCCCAAGGGAGGGAATTTTCCCCTTTTGCAGGAACGGCACCATACGTGGCCAGGAAATCCCTTGGCCAAGGCGGGGGCCATTGCTCCAGTGCACACGTACAGGGGACGAGAGAATGCCACTCTCTGTGGGCACTACTATGGGCAGCGGTGCTGGAAACATTCTGGGGAAGGAAAGGGAGGCCCCTGAGCTCTGGTACCTACAGAGATCTCAGGTGGGCTGTCCAGAGAAGCGTGGTACCATGGCACAACTTGGAGTACACTTAGCCACAGTCACTGCTTTGACTGCTGAGTAGTCCACCCCTCCCAAGCCACCTTTTAAATAGAATTAGAAGTGAGAAACTGCCCAAGTACTTGGCCTACTTTTGGGTAGCCCAAGCCGAGTGCCGAGCTGCTGCAGTCTGTCTGCCCTGGTAGCTCCTCAGCAAAGGCTGAGACATCCTGACCCGTCTATATAGTCTGTTCGCCCCAAGAGCTGCGTGCAGGGCTGGGTCATAGCTCCTCTTGAGGCATTTCCACAGTGCAGCCATCATCTGCATCCTGCACTTCCAAAGGGAGTTAAAGCACTGAAGCTCGAGACACACACTCCACATAAAGTTCTGGTCTTCATCAATATGCTGGCAAGTCACTTTTAGCACATTACTGAGTCGCCGTTTCAATCAACAGGTTTTGGCAGGCAGCTCATGGGATTTTAAAGCTGTAGCTATCCATTACTAAGAAAAATAGTTACCTACATTGTTGTTAAGAAAGCAAAATGAAAAGATGAGTACCACAGTGAACCCTGTAATACTGTGTCCTATAGCTTCGCAGGTATCCAGAAAGGCACAGGTGTATGATAAGCTGTTTCCAGGACTGCTGAAGTGACTGAAAATACTCGCATTTGATGCTTTAGATTAATTAGGAAGCTAATAACCCAATGTTGCTTTGGCTTATATTCAGTGAGGAAAATAAAGAGAGGAAATACGTCTGATGAATGGAAAAGAATAGGTATAATGGAGATAGATAGAAATGTTACTTTCAACAAGCTTAAACACCATTCTTATACTTCTCCATGGATGTTAGTCTGGTGCAAAAGAAGCAAAAAGTGGGGGAAAGAAAATGACAGACCTCAAATGGATCAGCACGAGGAACTGCTTCCTTCTTGGAGTACATGGAGTGCAAGGACAGAATTGTCCTTGGAGTGTTTTCAAGGCATCCAAATTCCCAGCATGTCCATACATTTCTTGAAGACCATTAAACCCCCAGCAAGCTTAAGGCTACCAATGTACCTTGCCCATTTCATAGCTTTTGACCAGAGTCAGATCATCTCAACATGCTTTTGATATACTGGAAGGGTCAACACATAAGTGCACCCCACAGGAGGCATCTGGGATGGCTGAAAGGAAAACAGCCACCTTCTAGGTAAGGTTGTGTATTAGCGGCTTTCAGTACCATGCATGTCACTGTCACAGCAAAGACAAAGACAAAAATGAGCAAAAGAGGCCATTAAGTACTACTCAAACAAACCTCCCATGGCCACACCACCAGAAAAACCATGAGCCCCATCTATTCATCCACAACACCACCAGCTCTGCAAATATAACTGGGAAGATCAATGGCAACAAAACATCAATTTTGTTCTATTTTCTTTATGTCTATGGTGCTTCTATATGACAGTCCTCATGTAGCGGGGCCATCTCATGTAGTTCGAATCCAGGCTATGGCACCATGAGTTGAGACTGAGCAATTCTACTGCTGCTGGGGAAAAGCAAGGGTGACAGGTGTCAGTAAAAACATCTACAAACATCTGAAAGTGCTAAAACACAGACAAGCCACCATGTGAAATGGTGAAAGAGCCACTGGAGTCTGAGGCACATTTTGTAATGGGCAACATTTGCCTTGAACTTCTGTCTTACATGAGTCACTCAGCCTCACACCTCACAATATTGAGGGATGCTATAATTAGTGAGAAATGTATGACATCGTCATGTCTTGGATAACAGATAAAGATATCTCTAGCATTGAAACATGAAATAATAAGAGTAACTGATGCTATTAAATAACAAAAGTAAGTTTATTTTATCAACATTATAAATATTTTCTTTCCCTCCATTTAACTCCAAAATGAGATAGTAAAACCAGTACAATGGAACAATTCAGGAGATCCCCAGTTCTACTGAAAAGGGTCCCCTTTAATAACAAATTAAAATGGAAAATGACATTTCGTCAGTCCAACAATCCCAGTAGCTGAGCATCCCTAGGTACTTTGTCATTCAAATGGCACAGTTCTAAAAGCGTGTGGGCATATGTGTGTGAGAGTCTATATATATGCATAGTGATATTTATAAATATACATATATATAGTAATATACACACATAAATAGACACAGCCACAGAACAGACAATTTTAGTAAATCAAAATGTTTTACATGTAATTTAAGTGGGTTCCCAGCTGCACACTAAAATTTGGGCCCTGCACAGCGCAGACACAATGATACTGTACTAAGCTAGACCCCAAGTGCTCAAGAGATTCAATACGTACGTGTCACCTTTAACTGCTGCACAGTCTGCCTGCTTCAGGTGGCTGTCTGACATTGAGAATCCTGTGGCACTTGAAAAGGGTAAGAAATAATCCTGCAGCATCCTGACCCCAAATCCCTTCCCTCAGTGAACCAACTTCTGATATTCCTGGCTCTGTGTGAGCCATTGCAGAAAACAATATACATGCTCTGTTATCTACAAATACAATACATCGCCAGTATCTAATGCATTATGTGTGCAGTGCTTTGGGACACCTTGAATATGAAAGGCACTCCATAGAGCCAGCTCCTGTCCTATCTCCAGTGCTGGGGTTTATTTTCATCCTACAGTAACTGCCTCCTACTGAGCACACAGCGCGGGCAGCTTTCCAGAGCCACAACAGGCTCACTCTGATCATAGCATCATACTCCAGCTGCCGGGAAAAAAGGCAAGCCAGACTCTCTTTCTGTGCTCTAAGCTCCTTTGAGCAGTCGGAATGGCACAAAGGAGCTCAGGAAATCTGCCCGTCCTGCCAAGCCGCTCCAGAGCCAGCCCCTGCTGCAGCCACCCCCCCGCACAAGGGGAGGACCACTGGGGACAGAGAGGGACCAGACCCGGCTCCCTTGTCATAATTCACATGTGGCCTCTGGAAGCCACCTGTGATGAGAGCAAGCCTTTACTGCTCACCTGCTTCATGGGACTAAAGGACCAGGGAGCTGCAACGGGCTCACCGACCATCCTCTGCCCAGGCACCGGTCTGGCCCCAGCACAGGACAGAACCCAGCCCCTGGTGTCATTGAAGCTTCCTCTGTTTCTCACTTCAATAAAACAAAGCAAAAAGATAAAACTGATACTAGTATAATTCTTATTTTTCATCAAATATATAGAAAAATTACAGCAATGTCTTTCCTCACAGCTGGGAAATGATGCAAGGCCTAACCATGAAACCACAGCATGAGGATCTTCCTTGTGGAAATTTCACATACACCAAAATTATACTCTGATTTTTTTATTTTAACAGTTGCCAAATTCTGTTCTAATATATACACATACTGACCTTTGCCACAAGCCCCTGGATGATTATCAAGGGAAGGAATTTGGCTTTCATATTTTATTTTTTAAACAAGAAAGGTAAAGACGGAAAATAAGACAAAATACATTTCATGTCGCCATTGATCTATAGATTACAAATATATATAGTTTCCTTCCAGAGGAAGAAATACTAAAGAAATATTTTGCTCATATCAAATGAACTTTGGAAAAGAGAAAAAAATAAAAAATATATTTTTCAGCTCCTCCCTCTCTGCCACAACAATCACTCTTGTTTAAAATAAAAAAAAAAAAAAGGAAAAAAGAAAAAAATTGCATTCATTTCATTTCCACAACTTCTACCAAGGAAGAAAAATTTATCTGAATAATGACCTGAGTTATTTTCATGGTTTCCGAACTGCATGTAATCCCGATAATCACCATCTACCAGAGACCTACACCTAGCAAGGCGCATGAAAACAAACACCGGTGGATCTTTCAAAACAAACAACAAAGCAAAATTCAAAAATCTATTGCAAGAATTATGCCAAAAGTGGGCTGTGAGCGTCTTCATGGGAATTGGTCAGACAAAGTGGAAGTGGAAGCTCTGCTATTTCTGGCAGCTGAGTTGTCTGTAGTGATTGAAAACCTGAAGGTGAACATTTTGTGTATGCCTGTGTGTATGTGTGTTTGCTTTCTCTTCTTTTGTGGTTATAATCTTTGAGGTAAGACAGAGAACAGAGGAGTACAGAAGACAGGGCTGGCCTTTACAGCAGCTAAGCAACTTTACGTTTCCAAGCCTTTAGTGGGTAACAAGGCAAAGAGCTGCCGCTTATCCTTCTCCAGTGGGATAGCCTCTCTGAAACTTTGTTCCCTTGGGGAATCAGATAGTTTACAGGTCCAGCCTAAGAAGGTTTTCCTACTCCCAATGCAACCAGGGTGGTGCTTGTTCCTTTGTTGATGGCAGCAAGCCTAGGCTGACCGCTGATGTTCTAGGTCTCTTTCCTACCTCTGGCCATAACGCAAAGGGGACTGGGTCCATAAATCAGTCCAGCAGAACCCCCTCGGTCTTGCACGGATCTCTCCCCAGTGTAAAACCCATCTTTTCAAAAGTGAAAAATAGCTATCTCATGAGGATACCGTAACCGTATATCCAGCAACAATGAGGAGGTTAGGTTTTGTTACTGCTGTAAATCTAACTGTGCCCCACACCCTGGGAAACAAGGCAATAGGCAGAGTCCTCTCCAAGAGTGAGAAAACTCCCTGGTGATTGAGCACTGAGGACACAGCTTCCGAGAGGACGGCAAGGGAGGGAATGCAGCTGGTAAAAACGCTGGGTTTTTCCTAAGGGCATCCAGAGCTCCTCAAATTTTTTGCTACTGCCTGACCATTTGTGAAGACTTAACACAGAGATAACAGGTACTATTTAAGTGATAAGAAGTGAGGGGAGTGGGAGAATAAAAGGAATGCAGGAAACTGTAGGGATAGAGGAAGGCCTGGTTGGATGTTTTAATGTCCCAGTTAGTTTGGTTCCCCCACACCCTCTTTTCTCTTTCCTTTTTTTTTTTTTTTTTTTTAAATAAATTGTACAGATGAACATGGGAGAAGTTCATGCTACTTGCTGGAAGCAATAAAGGTAAATTTCCATGGCCCATGGATTCCACAGACCTTTGAGTGTCCCGCCCCATCCATCATGGGCTAACTTATGGAACCTAACCGTTCCGTGGCAAGACTCAGTAGCCCTTAGAAACTGGTGGCATGTCCTCAGGTATATTCCACGAGAGTGAGAGACACGTTGATTCCATCAGCTTCTTCCTCACACGATGCCCGAGTGCCTCAGGTGCAGCCTTGTGATTTCCAAGGATCCTCTTCAATGTTTTCAGACATCAGACTGCTGTCTCAAGATCCTCGTGGGAAACCATTTGGTAGTTTTGTCGACTCTCCAGGTAGGAGGCCAGATCTGGGTCACCAGCTTGCTGAGCCCTGTCACGAGCGGTCTTACCCTATAATAAAGAAACATGAAAAGAAAGTCTTGTGCTAACATGTTTAGAAGAACAGGTGAAAGCACGAAACAGAGAAATTACTACAGGAAGGATAGAAGCAAATTTGGATAATTTACTTATTTGTTGTACAAGTTGGTGTTAAGTCACGTTTTTCTATCATGAGATTCTGAATATTTTCAAAGTCCTTGTGTGGTTTAGGACAAATCATGCAGTTCTGCCAGGACATGCTATTCGATATATCACACAGAAGGGCTCAACATGTTGGAAGGAACTGATTTTTCATTCTAGGGCTACAATCCCTATGGGAATGAATATGATGCACAGTCCTCTAGCTAACACTTGAACAGTGCACTTCACAGACTACACACTTTGCTAAGGATGCACAGAAAGAGAAGCCCAACATTTGAGATGAGTTCAGCATGTCTCATTCTATCTCAAGTACAAATCATTTTTCAGTGCATCAGTTTGCTACTCCATTATCTGAGCTACCTTAAGAGTACTGTTAAATACGACCACAAGTCTTGATCCTAAACTATGAAAAAATATTGGAAACACGTTAATGTGTCTCCACAAAAACACTCCTGCTGCTTGGATTTCTGGGCAGATGAAGATTAACAAGTCAGAAGCCACTTGTCTGGATTTCAGCTGTTGCAGAAATTATCTTCTGCAATGTACAGTACTCTCATCTGAAAAAAGAGGTGATCTCTCTCCCCCTTATAGGCTACCCCATACAGCATTACATGGTAGGAATTGTTTTTAATTGTCTTGCTGCAGCGAAGGTGCTTCTGACTCTGGCACCCAGAGATCCAACCACCTCTCAGCTGCTGACCACTGGATGCTTATGTTCAGAAATGCCAGAGGGGCAGCTTCTGGACCATGTTCCCAGGTGATCAGATCGTTGTATTGACAGAATATTCCTAGGGCTTAATTTTGCCCAGGCTTCTTTCTCAGCCAAGTGTACACCAAGAGAGGGTTGTGGTTAGTGTCACATCAGTGAGCATAGGGGCAAGCAAGGGCAAAAGAAAATGGTTAGCCATCCTCATAAAGCAAGTCAGCCACAATAATCAAGCCTCACAGATGCTATGCAATCACAAACCAAGGCTCCCCCAGGAGGTCCTTGCCCACAGGCCTCTCTTTTGACCACACAGGAGGAGGAGGATGCTGTGCCATGGAGATGCCTCATTCACACCCAACGCACAGAATAGTTTGAGGCCAGGCTCTCACTATGGTGAAGATGACCCACGTTGGGGACTGAACTGAAGTTTCTTGTACTTGTTTAAATCAATACAGTTTTCTAAATAAAAATAGCTTGTTTGAAAAGAGCTGCTTTTGGCACACTCGAAGCCTCAATCATGCACACAGCAGGGACGGATGCTGATCAGTCTCACTTGGCTGCAGTATTTTATAACTGGTTGATGGGGCTGGGTTACCTTGGAGTCAGTCTTTCTCAGAGAGGCTCCCGCATCCACCAGGAGCTGGCAGATGGCACGGTGGCGCTGGCAGGCTGCCTTATGGAGTGCTGTCTCACCCCTAGACCAAAGACAGAAACCAGCAGTGAGACACATCACACCAATGTACATTTACGAAGTATGAGGTGCTGTATTTCTGCGAGGTTCCCTCTTGCTGGAAGAGGCAGACTTGTGCACTCTCTCTCTTAGCATCTACATCCTTTGATTCAGTAGGAAAGCCTGCAATGCACAAGTAGCAGACAAAGAACTTCTGAGGGGTGGGAAAGAAACGTGCACGGGTTTTATGCATTCAAAGGAATGAATGCCACATTTCCATCCAGCCATCAGTTTTGCTAACTGCTGCAAAGGCAAACTAGCCACCTTCTTATTTCACAGCAGGCAAAACAGCAACAGTGTTTGTTTCTTCCTGCAATTTCTTTCCTTAACCTCATTCTTGGACGCATCCTAGAAAAATCCTGACCATCAAAGCCATGACTGGTGCATTTGCTGCCCTGGTTCTGATACCCTGCTCTCTTGGATGTATGAGAGCAATAGCTGTGTTTCTGTTTTCCACTGCTGGACTGGTGAGCTACTGTGGAAGCTTGAACACATGCTGTTCAAAAGAGAAGGCTGTGTAGTGGGAGCAGATTTATTGCAAAGCTCCTCACTCAGACTGGGGCTTCATGTAACAGGATTCTGAGACTGACTGTAGTACCAAGGTTAAAGAAATCTGTCTAGATTTGCCTAGGAATAGGAGGAAAGTATGCTTTGAGCGGGTTGAAAAGGTGTCCTTAATACTAGTGTCCAACAAGTAGGGCCACTACATCACCTCCAAAATAACAAATGACAAGAAATATATGTAGTAGGACAAATCTTGCACCCACCTACCCAGAAAGTGAGAGTGCATAAAGGAATTTCAGCCTCAGTCCATGACAGGGCAAGTTGAAATATTAATAAGCAAACTTGCAATGAATCTGCCTCTGCTGCATGAGAACTAGATTCAGAATGGGATACTATCCGATTTCCCCCTGAGGATCAAAACACAAATTCATGCTGCCAGTTATGGCTTGAATCTCCCATTTTCAACAGCTAGAGGTAGAGCGACCGTTGTAAAGAGAAGCCCTCATAGCCACGTTCACTTGCACTTTATTTCAGTGGCTGTGCTATGCTACTGCATGAAGAGAAACAGGCAGTCCATCCAGACTCCATCACCCCTGGACTGTACACATGCACCTTGTGCAGAACCTTTCTGGCGTTCTCAGCAGAGGAGGGCACTGTGGGATGAGGAATGGTAGGTTTAACCCCTATAAGAAAGGTTACTTTTGCTTCCCATATATTCCATATACTTCCCAGGATTATTCATGCTTCCCTTATATACTATTTGTGACACCTTGACTATACAGCAAGATGTAGAGCAGTTGGGAATTGGAAAGTAAAGTATTTTTTTTCGTAATAACAGAGGTGATCGAGGTTCTAACTACTTGAGATAAATCTTCGACCGCACAGGTTGTGGCCACTTGGGACAGCTAAGGCAGAGCACTTTGGATGAATCGAGAAGGGACTGAAGAAAAGGTGTAGAGCAAGAAAAGTAATTTCCTGATTTCTGGAATTTACCCTTCAGGTTGCTTCCTCAGTAACTGGATTCTGGAAACGTCAAAGCACAATGCAGGACTTGTGTTCCTCTAGAAAGATTAATGAGGCATAGGAAGCAATAGAGAGGAAGTCCTTTTCAGAGTTCAAGAAACATTTGTTTTAGGCCAGAAAACCACATATCAGGTGGTGATTTGGTTTGGGAGGGACTTTTGTTTGGTTGTTTGTTTTTTAAGAGATGTGCCATTTTACAAGCTTTTTTAATTTGAAAGTTTGCACTTGAAAAACAAGAGAAGTCTGCTAGGTTAATGCACATAATGTGAAGGGCAGGGTAGGTTGTACTTACGTTTCACTGTCTGTCATGTCCAGTAATTCAGATGGACCTGCAAAAGACAGTCAGGTATGTCATATAGCATTTGTCTGCATGACTAGAAGAGTACGACTACCAGAAGATTCCCGGTGCAAATATGTAAAAGAAGCCAACTGAAAGCTCAATTTACACAAATATGCCAACCTTCAAGGTAATATTTGCTTGTGCAAACCCTTGCACTAGAAAAATTCTGAACGCAGAGTCACTGCGGGAGTGTCAGCACCAGGGAATAGCAGCCTCTAAGTTATACTGGGAATGAATATTCATAGAGTTTATTTTCTCACTCTTCACCTTGCTCAATTAAGTGGTTCACATAAGTACAGTGCAGTGAAAATGCTGATACACTAGAAACCCTGATATATTGCAAGTTAAAATCTATTGTTAGTAGTAGAGGGAAAATGTCATTAGGAAGTTGAAATTAGCCAAATTCCGTCCTGAATGACATCCCTGTGCTACTCCATTTAATAGCGTTATATAGAATGTAGATCAGGGTGGAATATTCCCAACGGTCTTTACATTGATATGCAAATCCTGTACTCTACTGGTTAGCAATGATCAGGAAAGTAAGATTAAGAAAAACAGAAAAGTTTTTTGTTAAGTGGCACAAAATAATGCATTTATGTTAATGTTCTTTTGTCCCTGTTATTCACTACAGGCAGATGTTTACAGCAGCAAATTCCATCACTGAATTACAGTGATATGGAAAGGCTAGGATCTGGATAGCATTTGAAATGAGAAAAACTTTTCCTTTTGCAGTCTGGCATATTATTCTTCTCTTCACTGCTCTGGAGCATAGTGCCAGATGGTATGGGGCAGTTAGCAAGGGGAACAGTGAAACTTTACAGGAATTTTCCTTCCTGTGCATGAATATTTCTCTTCAGCACACTTTGACTTTGAAATTCAAGAGTCCTCAAGTGTTTACAGCAAATCTCACCTGAAACTGAGGAATTTCACACTATTTGCTTACAAAGGCCTACACACAACCGCTCTATACTCCCTTCACTCTGAGTACGTGTCAAAATGGATCAGAGCAGCGTGTCTCTCCCTCACTCCTTTTACAACATACACATGCAGTATCATCAGGGCAGCCGGCTGCCTCGGTTCCAGGAGCTGCAGGTAGCTCCATCACTTCATCTTCTGTCATCAGGAGAAAGGGGTGGTCAAAAAATTATCACGCTTAGTCCCCAGTGCACAGGGCATTGCATACCTATCATGGCAGTTCTCCAAACTCATTAGCCACTGTCAATTTTTAAAGCACCACCACACATCCTCATCTCCTCACTTGGCAGTTATGTGTTCAACCCTCCCCATCAAAAAGAAGAATCACTCATGACCTCTGAGCTCCCATAAGCATGAAGAAGGATACAGGGGGCTAAGCAGGGCCCCTTGTTGAGAGGAAAGAAAAATAATGCCTGAGAAACTAAAAAGAAAAAAAAAAAAAAAACAAAACAACAGATGAACAAAAAGAGTCCCTTGCATCTCCCAAGAGAAAAGAAAATCACGTCCTCCCAAAAACAGAGGCAATTCTCCATGGCTTGCTGCAATGCCATGTCCCAGTGATAGGTAACCAGGAATGGCCTGCAGCGTGTTAAAAAAGACACTGCCAGGTAAACTACTATTTCTGTTCATGGGTGGGACAAGGAAGGTTGTGATGCAAAGGTGGAACTGGGTGACTGGGCTGGCTGCACTGGGCATAGAGGTATTTGCCCTGGTAAGTGGAGGAGAATGGAAAAGGGTGTTAAAACATTAGGAGGAAGGATGGAGAGAAGTTAGAAGAATATGACCTGAAAGAGAGGAGAAGCTGGGGCAGAGTGGCTCTGGAGAGGTGGGAAGCCAAGGGTGAAAGAAAACTGGTCTGGAGCAGGAAGAAGCAGCAAGGCTAGGACAGAGGAGCTGAGTGCTGAGGACTGAGTGGGCAAGCCTCTGAGTACAGACCTGAGGAGGTGCCAGGTACACCCTGCCTGTGTGCAAAGGGTGCTCTCCTGGGTACTGTCCCAAATAAAGCATTTCACTTGAGTGCCCCAACTCCATCCCAGTCACACATAAGGGCCAGGTATTGGAGTTAATCGATCAGCAGCACAACGTGGTACCAGGATTCATTTGTTTTTCATTCTTTCTGGCCTACCTCTGAAGCTGGAATGTCCCAGCTCACACACAGCCTGAGCTGTGCCCTTTACTTCTTTATTTTATTTTCACTTGTGCTTCTCTTAAACCATCTCACGCCCTCCTCCTAATTCCCTTTCGCCTCTTTTTTGGACCTCATTTTTACATCAGTCTCCCTGGCGCTGCCAACCGACCATTCCAAATCCCCCTTCTGCCCCGGGACAAAAGCTGCACAGATGTGGGAAGGGCTGGCACTGGGAAAGCTAACGGCACTGTCATCCTGACCCAGCGGGGAGGCGGCTGTTTTACGCCAGGACAAGAGGCAGAGAAAGAAAAGGGGACCAAGGCGCAGAGAGAGAGGACAAAATAACCCCATAGAAATCCGGAAGGGAAATGCATGAGTGAGATTTCTATCAAGGAAAACAGCAGGGGGGGAAATAAAAACAAAAGATAGAAATGTGTGGAGAGGTGGAGGGAAAAAAAAAAAAAGAGAGAGAAAGAAAGCGAGCAACTCGGGGGCTAAAGAATGGCAGGATGGGGGGGACGGGGAGAAGTTCGCATGAAAGGAGCTGAAAAGCATGACGCACTGAGGGGAAGCCCAGCTGAGATCACTTTCTTTCCTTAACATCTCCGATAGACTGTCTGTGTAGAATTATTAACTTTTTTCCTTCTCTCCTTTTGCCCCCTTTCACTCCACCAAAGCCCCTCTCCAGTTTCTCGGGAGGCAAAGCAGCCTGAGCTGGGGATGGGAGGAGGGAAGGGAAGGAGATGCTCAAAAGCAGCTGCCCTTTAGCTGAGCTCACTACAACATAAAAGAGAGACTAAATGACCATATTTCAGAGGCATTTCCAAAATACACAGCACCATGCAGTCCAAAAGGCCTCCAGGCCCGCAGCATACCCTGCCGCCTTCAGTGGATATGATTTCAGCTACCCACAGGAGACACACAGCTATTAACCCCTGCCAGTCCCTTGTCCTGTCATTCCTTCACAGAACTGGGGAAGAAGGGTATTTCTTTAAGCAGCAATGTTGGACATTATCAGCATTTCTGTGTGTTTCTCTCTCTAAACCCTCTTTGTCTAATAACTTGATTGAGTTTGTTATCTGAGGACAAAACTGGATTTGGTTCCTTACCTTCAGAGAGGAAATATTTTTAAAATAATAGTAATCTGCAAAGTCAGAACTATTTCAAGCCTTCCCCCAATTCCACACCCTTCCTTTTTACCTGATATGAACAGTGTCTGGTTTTTACTGCTAGTGTCTTTTAGCTCAGAATTTTCACTGTAACAGAGAGGGTAGTCAGGTTATAGGAGTATGCCTTCCATCGTAACTGTCTCTCAGCCACGTTGACCTAAAATTTGGTAAACTTGCAACTTTAAATAAACTATTTTATACCTTGCGCCTTCTAGGAAAACTAAGCTGTTTTCTGCTTAGGCCCCTCACAAATGTCCACTACCCTAAAACATTCTGCAAAAAATTTGCTTTCCAAAAGCCTTCTTTGGAACTCCTAAATCTGGTCAGGATGCAAATCCAAACTCACTGATGGCTCTTCACTGTTGACTTCGCGGTGCTAAGAGTAGCGAAAGCATCATCTTTTTTACCAGAGGATGCTATATAATGGAGCAAGGTCATTGAGGTTTGAGGTCACAGAAATGTTCAGGACGGGATGCTCTACTGACTGATTGTTCCATCAGGAGTTCCCACCACAAACTCCTAAGGCAACTTAGGAGTAAACATCTTTCCTCTCTTCTGTTTAAAATTAAAATACCCTAGATGAAATACAGAATTCTTGTTTGTCTTTTGAGCCTCTAGAGAAGAGGAGAAGACAAGGAGAAGGCAAACCTTGGAATGTCTTGTATACTAGTTATAAATTATAAATAGTTCAGTACTGCCAGATAAAGACTCCAAGTCAAGCTTGATTCCAAATACAGATGATGATTTAGGAGGTTCTTTTTCTAACGGAGCTTCTTAAGTCTTCCCTAATTCTGTTTGTGTTAAGCAAGTAAACAGTTAACTCTTCTCTAATGTGTATGCATTAGGGTGTGAGACAGTTGCTGACTGCAGCGATAAACAGATGTGGTTCTGATACCTACTGAGTTTGGCCCTCAGTTTCAAGCTAAGTGTTCCTTAGCCCAGCTACAGACAGATCTTAAAAGGTGACCCTCCTACTACAAGCAAAAGACCCTGATTTAGGAAGGCAGTCTTGAACAACATATAGGTCTGTGTATCTGCCCTTCCTGCACAGGGGATAGAGAGAAACTGTTTTGCAGGAACAGCAGCCAGCACAACTGTTCCTGCAGCAGTGAGCAGCTGTCGTCCTGACACCTACGACACTGGTGCTTCAGCTGCTATTCCAGGCTTGTGCTAGTCCACTGCTAAGTATCTGGCAAGACTGCACAGCAGCCTCCTTGTGTAACTCAGCTCCACTTTTTCTAATTTAAGAAGGGTTCTTTTCCTCTCCTTAACGTCTGAAATAATTCTGATCAAGATCACAGAATAACCTCTCGCATTAATGTCCCCTGCATGTTTGCAGAAAGCATAAAGCCTTCTCCACAAAGGACAGTCACAGCATCACTACACCATTTTCTCTCCTTCATAATCCCAGTGCTATGGGCAGGGGGGGATTCCCCACTCCTGTATCATGTTCGATTCATCCCACTAGTTTCACACTAGGCAGTTAAAACTCCTGGTATGGTGGGTTTTGTCTTGTTTTGTTGTTGTTCTTTAAAGATATTCAGAAGATTTTCCGTGTGTGATTAATAATAGGTTTTCTGTGCTGTGTGCTGGAGGGTGTTTTGCAGTGGAACTCTTATTAATATTAACTATCTCCAGCCGCGTATGGGAAGCAGACAAATTACAGAGGAAGTATGGCTGGGCAGAGGTAATTGCTAGAACAGGAGTAAGACCCATTTTTATCAAGGGTGGATATCAGCAGAAATGAGAAGCTAGATACAGGGAACGCCTCAGATATTAGTGGCGTTGGATTGGGTCTTATACACTAATTAATGTTGAGAAGATGCCAGATGCCAGAGAACGCAACAGAAAAACAAGGACATTATGATGATGGTGATTCAGCAAGAGAGCTCGTTTGTGACTGAGAAGTGCCCAGGGTAGAAATGAGTTTCATTAATTGCTTGGTGGGAGAAGAGAGGAGGCCCTTATTAGAGCATTGTCCCATACACTCTCTGATCCCCAAAGAATGTTAAACAAACAATGCATCTGGAGAAGCCCAGAGGACATATGTCTGGAAAGCTGCAAAAGCTTCCTGCCATCCTTGGGGATAAAGGGGAGAGAGAGGAACTGAGCTGACATTTGCTCAATCTTCTGGTTTGTCTTTGTCTAACAGTCCGTAATCCCTCACATTTCTCTATTCACTTCAAAAATTCCCGTGGATTCCCTGCTCACATCCTTAACAGCTTAAATGATCTCATTTTAAACCTTCACCAAAGGAACGGTAACTGGGTCAGACTGTAAGTTAAGGTATATGTGCCTAAGAAAAATCCTGGAGAGGCAGCCATGACAGTGAATTGGCACAGGTCATGTGCACTGCGAGAAGAGACCAGAGGCAGAAAATTAAGTAAAATTATGTCTGTCTACAGAATTCAGAGGCATGTATATGCAATGTGACTAATAAGATAATCTGGAGAAGTTAAATAGGAAGTAGAATTAGCATTGGTAAAACTTGTTACAACTGGGGAGAAAACTAGCCAATATTTGGATATAATGCCAACTACACATAGCTACCCATGTGTAGGTATCTATACATAAAAGAGTAAAGTAGCCGTTCAGACCCCCTCAGTCAGGTATCTGGGGCACAGTTCAGTTGCCCACACACACAGACATTTTGTGCCATTTGATATGCCCACTGGCAGGTCTTGGGATGCATTTGGAATGACTGGGATGCTTGCTTGGGCTCCAGCTGCCAGTCCAGTTTGAGTCTCCTACAGGCCTTGTATGTTATCTTGTAGACCCACGCAGATGTCCTGGATATCCAAGGGCAAATGACATTAGACAGTTATGTTTAGCTAAATGAATGGAGCACACAGGTAACAGTCAGCTGAATCGCTTGCTGGGCTGCAATGACTACTTTTACTAGGGTCTCCCTTGAGCTAGTCATGCTAGAAGTCTGCTGCTATTAAAGATGCCCTCCTCACTTCCATCTGCCACTGAAAGAGGACGGGTCCCCCTCAGTACCTCTGTCATACCTCTGCAAGTGAACTGAGTCATGGATCTCTGTTGACAGTACAGGAACTTAGACCCATAGTTTACATGACACCTATATGTAAACACCTAAATTTAGGAGTCAAGTTCAAGCTAAATCCCACCCCAATTATCACAAATGTTAACAGATGGATAATTGCCTCTTCCTTTCCTATGAGTTGTGCTTTTATCTTCTCTCTGTTCAATTTCTGCAGTAACTTTTGAGCATTAGCTAACACTTATTCCAATTGCCAGAGGCAGTCTCTGTGTTTAGTGCTAACGCTGCTGCTGAAATAATATAGCTGATTTTGACATCCAGAAGTCAAAATAGCCATTGATATTTTGAAAAGGGATCAGAGAAGAGTTAAAAGAATGTTTAAAGGACTAGAAAACATTTCCTACAGTGCAGGAGGCCGATCACTGGGATTTTAGCTCTGCGTGCATACTCTACCTCTCTCCAGCAACCAGTGAACAAGATTACGGTAGTTCAACAGGCAGAAACTCCTAAATGTGACTGCCTCAAACGTATGTACACACACAAATTGCTGCATAGCCTGTGTAAGCATGCCTGCAATTCTGTTACTGACAAAGATAAAAAGAGTTGAAAGGAAAAAAGGGAAATGCCATGATCACAGCCTATAAATATAAATATAAAATGGAGATCATAAATTTTTGTTATTGTGTGGTCTTGAATCTAGCAGAGACATAATATTGGAAGGTTGGAAGGGAAGCTAGGCAAATCCAGTCTAGAAATAAATGCACAGATTCCTAACCAGTGTGTCATTGAATACTGAAGTAATACCAATGGTTGGATGGGCTCTCCATCACTGTAAATGTTTTAATGGAGATTAGATGCTTTCTACAACATATGCTCTAATTGAAAACCAAATTAGTTCAGAGGATTCCTATGCCAGAGGTTCTAACTAGAGCATCACACTGCTTCTGCACAGCCCCCCAGCTGATGCAACTGTGAAACCACCCATCCTCCTCAAAAGCCATCTTTATTTTTGTTTCCACACTTTCCCTTTACCTGGAGCCACCACTATCATTGCTACCACATTCCTAGCCTCCTGCTCACATGTGCTGCAGGTGGACATTTTGCTGAGGGTGACCACAGATGAGTGAGGGCACTTCTAACTGCACAGTGTGGTTTTACCTGACTGACACTTGGCTGAAGTACAGCTCTCCGTGGCTTTGCCCACTGTGACTCACCATGCTCCAGGATGTATTTCACAATCTCGCCATGCCCAGTCTTGGCAGCATGATGCAACAAGGAGCAGTGATCAGGTCCTTGGATTAACAAGTTGGCTCCTTTTTTACAGCATTCTATGAACTGGGAAAAAAAAAAAACCAAACAACACACATAGATGTGTGGAGGATAAGATGGGAGGAGCAGAAAAACAAATATGCAGGCAAATTATTTATTCATTTTCATAGAAGGTCAGTACAAAAATGGAATAAAATGAAATAAAATATTACTTTAAAACCAGCTTTTAGGTCCCAATGAAAAAAACATTTGAAACTAGAAGTACTGACAATTATATGGGTTAAGAAGAGCAGTTTGTATTTTCTAAACAATGAGACATTGCTACTCTACTGGCGATGAATTATTGCTTGCTAGCAATGCTTGCAAACCACTTCTGGTGAAGCCATTGGGATATTTTAAAATGTATGTATTTGAGAGAAAATTCTGGCTTCTCTACTGAAAATTCCAATTTTTCCTCAGCACAGGAGACAAATGCTTTCTGACTAAACCAGAAAACTCCAACTCAAAAATCTGGAGGGAGGTGGGGTTCAGCTGCCCCAGATCCCCCTTCTCGCTCTCTGCCTCCTACCCGGGGCTGGCGGAGGGGTCAGCACGGGCAGGAGACAGCAACCGGCYAGGTCTCAGACATGCTGCAAACTCTGGGGAGGGGGTTGCAGTGCAGATCACTGCAGAAAAGAGGGAGACGATTGCGACAGTGGGGCATCATTTATGATGCAGTACATCTGAAGAAGGGCAAGAAATTTCCCTGTCAAAGCAAACTCAGGCAAAAAGTTTTCAAGAAGCAGAAAGGGGACAGTATTTTTATGACTGCTGGTTGAAGGACTGCTCCCTAGATGCTGCAGCCACAAGCACAGGGGCGGAGGTATAGAAGGGCCACCTGCAGGCAAAGAGTTGGCCTAACAGTACTGTCATTTTTACAAATGGCTCCAAGCTGGCTTCTCGCAGATAAAATTGCAATCATTAATCACAGTCCTCATCCATATTCGACGGCATGTTTTCAAATCCTGACTTGGCTACTGAAAAACACAGCCTGAATAACTGTCAGACATGGAGCTTCAGACTTTGGGCACAAAACATTTTTGCATGGCTGCCTTTTCCTCCCAATAACTAACGACACCAAGACACTACGTGTTTTGAGACATCCATCAGACAATAAAACAACAAGCTGAGGTTTGTTCTACCTGGTCTGGTCGTTGCCTAGGTAGAAGTTAAGAAGTCTCTAGCAGCTCTAGGGGCTTGATCACCAACCTCACTGCCGTAAAATATCCTTTACTGTGTAAGGCTGTGTGAGAACTACCCTGCTGTTCAGTGTTGCATTTGCCAGTGTAGTAATTTCCCTGTTAGTAACTGACACATTGCTCTGTGCAGTGCGCTATGAATCCCAGGCTGAAAGGTGCTGTCTAACACCAGATCCTATTCACTCAAATTTCACATCTCACCTGACTGATGTGTTCCCCTAGTATTCAGGGTTTCCTGGAAAGGCTGTAAAATTGCACTTGCCAGCAGTCCCTACAGCAGTCTATTTATGTTTTGAGCAGAGGTGTGATAAAATTTACAGTATATCAGACCTGCAAAAAGCCATGAAAAAGTGGACACTCAGTGCTCTGTACTTACCTTCAGCAGATCACCAGCTATGACTGCCTGTAAAAGTGCTGCAAAAGACAAACAGAAAACTAATGTTAGGCAGAAGGCATTATACATATAGGCCTCACAGCTGAGAACATTGCTCACAGTATGTGCAAGTTAAGACCAATGCCTCAATCCACTTGCATTCTCATATACTATCAAAACTAAAGCGAACCGTGCACTGGCAGGCAGATGGAAGACTGTTGCACGAAAGCTGTAGGGACATCAAGCCAGCATTTCCAATGCTGCCCTGGAACTGCATGCTTCTGTCTGAATTTTTGCCTTGAGACACTTCAGGGACCTTTCAACAGTGTCCACAGGGTGGGCCCAAGTCTCTAGCACCTGAGCTGTCACTGAAGACGTCAATGTCAAACACAGAGAACCTGAAAGCATCCTCAGACCTCTCAGACATTATTCATACTGATGGTGGAGTGGTCAGTCAGTTTCAAATACACTGAGAGTCTCAAGCTGCAGATGATAGGTGGCAAAATAGAAATTTCTTAATAATTATTTGTATTACAAAAACATTTTGACATGCCAGTGGGCAGCAAGTCCCCCAGGTTTGGCAGGCAGGGTCAAACACAGAGCAGGAGCCAGTCCCCACCTTTTTAGCCTTCGTAATTTAAACAGACACAGAAGGAAAGAGAGACAAAGAGAGGCAAAGTGAACAAAGGCTCACAGCAAGGCAGGACAGAGCTGTGCACAGAGCCAGGAGCTGCTCACTACCCACTACTGTCTGCCCCACGCCCGTTAAAAAGAAGGAAGGCAAGAGCCTGGGACTCTGTATTGCCCTATGTATAGGCTGTATTCAGCCAAATATGAGAAGTTGTTACAAATCTACTGCTATGCGGCTATGTTCTCCTTTTTCACTCCTTCTCCCTATCATGATATATATATAGTAAAAAACAATTATGAATAATCTTTCTGAGAAAGCACTTACTTGATTTGCATCTTAGAAAGCATTAAACATCTGCCTCAGTTCATACTTTTTCAAGAGTGCCTAAGCCCATTTCTATCTTCAAGTCTAGGCAGCGCAATCAAGTTAAGCATTTGCTCAAGTGCCATCCTTGATAAAGATGCCAAAAGCTCACGTAGGGAGGAACAAGGGGGAAAGAAAACCATAGTATAGCCTTGCCTCTGAAAAATAACACACAGGAAACTGCACAGTGTGAATTCCACGAGGAGCTTGTTACGGCTTCAGAAATGACAACACATCCAAGCTAAACACTGCAGAAGAGGGAGGGCATGCAAAGACGACTCAACAAATGTCCCTTTCTTTGAAAACACCTGGGGTTGTGTGTGGCTTTCTGGTCTCAGCAATGCCTCACGCCCTGGCCATGCAGCAGCAGGAAAAGCAAAAACCCAGTCCAGCTAAGTTCTGACTTGGGAAAGCAGTAGCAGCAATTCTTGTAACATTGGATTTAGGGCAGTTTTACAATGACCGTGAGTTAAACTAAGTCCTGTAAATCCCCCTGGCATCCATGGGCGTGAGGGCACACAGATTTCAGGAATGAAAAAAGACAAACACCAGCAGGTAAGAGCTAGAACTGGAAAAATACATGTACATCTTTTCTTCAGATTTCATTTTCAGTGGTTTACGTCCTTCTTTTTTTTCCAGTAGTTCTAATACTGGCTCAGCCCAAATTAACAGCAGAGCAGAATTTAACCCTTGTGTCATTCATTTTATTTTTTTTCCTCCTTTTTCGCCAGTCTGGTCTCACTGCCACATTTATTCTGTGGGCTACTGCAGACTGGACTTGTATAAATATTTTGCTCTCCTCACACATGGGAAAATCAAATGAGCTGGTGACACCAGCTTTTCATTGCCTTCTACATCCAGTATTTTAAGACATGGCTTCCCTGAAGTTACTTCCTAAGAAGCAGAGATACATTTTCTTATGCAAACCATGCTTAAGATTATAGCTCAGAAAAGCCAGAAGAGAGATCTAGAAAACTATTAAGTGAAAGGAAAAGCCTGGCAAGCCATGAGAAATCTTCTACGTTGAGTATCCATAACCAGAGGTTGGTCTGGTGATAAGGCTATTAGGGTAAAGCAGCTCTAAAACACATTCAGCATAATTAGACCAATCTTTTCCTCTCTTTCCTAAGCCTCCAATCCAGCAAAGCATCTAGTCAAGTGCTTAGGTTTGAGCTAATCACATTCTTTTCACCAAGTCTACCTGCACACTTAAAATTAAGTGCTTTGCTAGAGTAGAACCTATTGCATAAATGAATACATTACAGATCAACAAAACCAGCTGGCATAACAAGCAGATTAGACTACAGTAAAATAATTCAGTGCTATAAGTCAGCATGCTGGAAGTTTTAGAAGCTGTTGAACTAGAAATGGAGAGAGGTTCTCTAGAATAGGGAACACATTTACATAAACATATGAATATTACTTAGCACACTAACCCCATAAACCCAAATGGGACTGTGGGGCTTATTGAGGAGGAGGGTGAAGATGGCAAAAATCACCTGGCTGTTAGAGGTGGTAAAACAAGCAAGCAGATGGCATTGACAAGAGAGAGCAGACTGAGAAATTGGACAGAAGTGCTGTTAACATGCAATGCCAGGCTAGCTTAAAATTAAAAACATTAAAGTGAGAATGGTTTTATTTCTTCTGAGCAACACTGCACCACTGGTGTAATATATAACATGAATTATGCAATTGTTTTATCATATCATAAAATACCTTCAGGTCTTAAAGATGCCTCAAAATTACTTGATATAATAAATATTTAAATCAAGTCATTTTTTTCTCAACTTCTCCTAAGACAAGCATTTGTCATGACTAATAAAAATGTTTTATTACCTTTTTCATTTATTTAGCAAGGGTGACAGCTTGACAAGACTGGAGACTGAAGCGCTCTGTCCGTATAACGTGGAAGCACTCGGTCTGCCGTGGTGGCAGACTCCCCAGGCTGCCTTCCCAGCGAAGCTCAACCCTCTCTAGCGGTACACCCCTGCAGACAGCCCCTGCTCCATCCCTGCTCCATCACTGACCTCTCTGCTGAAACTGCCAGCAAATGTGTCAGTCACTGCCCAGGGTGATGGATCTTGACAGAAACAATTATCTTCCAGGGTATGGACAGCCAGAAATGTAGACTATGTATGTAACAGCTGCTAGAGACTAGCAACTTTTAGTTTCCACTGGGTGAATTTTGAGACGAGGTTCTAACCACCGCTGTGGGCCAACTTACAAGAGAAACCTCATTTAAAAAACAAACAAACAAACCCCAAAAAACTCACCCCAAAACAAAGAAAACCCTGCCCACACACTCGATTTATAAATTAAATGTTAAACCACTACAAGTGGATAATGCACTAACAGAAAAAAAGCCATGTTAAAAAGGCTGCTAATTGAATTCTGGTAATGCTGCAAGCTAGTGCAGCTTGAGACACAGGAAAAACACCTACTAGTACATCCACAGATGCCAAAAATGATACCTTTCCTGTGGCATGTGTCACCCATGTTATTTCTATGTTAGTGACTACTGTTTCTATTGGAAATAGCTATTTTTATTTCATATTCTAAAAATATATGTTAATGTCACTGAGTTACAATAAACATTTTTGTTTCCCAGCCATAAAATTAACCTACTAAATCACAATTGCTCTCTGGTTCTGCATGTGAAGTCAGCAGCATTAAAACAGCACTGCAAAATCAGTCATTAAACACTGGGAAACAGGTAACGAAGGAGTGAGGTATCTGTACCCAGTAACTTCAGAGGCTGCAAGATGCCTAGGAGGTCTCACAGGGCTGCCTGGATGGTCAGAAGAGAAAATAACCCTCCACAGAAAGCAACATGGCATCCCTGCAATAGTTCCTGTTGTGCGCATCTCCCTCCACGGACTACAGAAGTTCTAGGGATAATGACCTTCAACTTGCAGTACCTAAATTAAGAACCAAATTAAGACAGAGAGGGGATCCTTCAGAATTGCATGATGCCAGGAAACATGTCCGATCACCTGCGAGAAGGACAACCAAACAAGGACAAAATGGGGGGTCCTCCTTTTAARGGTTTCCAAGGTATGATACTCCTGGGACCAGGCAATGCTCACTGTCTCAGAAATTTTGGGAGCTCTTTGTATAACATACAGGTGCGGCATGAGAACGCCTCATAAATATAAGGGCTAACAAAGACAGACCCACGACTGCAACACATCAAAAGAAAACAGCACGAGAGGGGCAGAAAACATTCACACTATCTCGCTCACTTCAAAAGCAAGGAAAATTCTCAGAAGCATCACGAGTAAGGAAAACCTTAACCAACAACTACCCCTTCCTGTCTGCCCTGCACGAAAATTCCCTCTTGATCCCAAAGCCGCTGATCAGCTTAACACCAAGGACATAAGCAGGGCTTAGGACCAGGCTACCATCATGCCAGAATTTTGCTGCTAGAACACTTTCAGAAAGAACATGAGGAAAAAAATCCTTATAAACCCTGGTAGGCAATATCTCAGGAGCACAAGGTTCTTTGTTTGAAGTAGGTTGACACGGAGGATATTTAGTAAGTTAGTTAAATAATCATTATTGAGACAGTGAGAGGAGTTGGCTTTCACTGGAAAAAATCTCAAACAGTACAGTTCTGCAGCCTGCCACTGTCAGTGGTACAGGAGTAATGTGTCTTTTTAAGTGAGTAAAAGTTATTCATAAACCATAAACTTCTTCCAGATTTTACCGATCAGATTGCACACCTGATCTGACCCTTCCCATGCCATACTTGCACCCACTACTGCTATACAAACTAAGCCACAGAGAATGCTGATAAAAATGTGTGGCTATTTTAAAGTTTTCACTATCTCCAGGCAATTCTTTAGTGAGGGTCTAAGAACTGTCTCTGGAGGGAACAGAGTTATTTAAAACTATGTTTTAAAGTATAAGTACCACAGAAAGGACTTGTTACATCCATGATTAAAATGCAGCCAATTTGAGATCTATGAATGAAATGCAGTGAGAGAGCAAAGTGTTATTTGCAATAATACATCTTACCATGGGTTAAAAAATACCAGGCTAAGAATGCATCTGATCAGTGTCTGACTGACACCATTTAAGCACATGGGAAATTACAGCAAATTCACCTACCATAACTCCAACAGAATTAGGGCTCATAAAATCTTTAGCTCTTTCAAAAGACACAATAAGACAGCTGATGATCTGAATTGATCAGGACCTTGTAGAAACCTCATTCGTCAGGCAGTGCTTGCAACTGTCCAGCCCTTTGCAAGACACAGCTAACGCACCGATTCAGCTCTTGGAATATGATATGCCATCTGCATTTCAGTGCTGGATGTTTCTTCCTGGTTAGAGGCAGCTAATAAAAAATATGAGACATTAGGGCTTTGGTGTGGGGCCCCAGAATTTGAGCCTCAGTGTCCACCACCAACTCCTGCTAGATTTGCTCAGGGGGACTCTTAAAGAACACCCCATGAAATACTGCCTCGCTCAAACCTTGCTGAGCTGATAATAAAGAAGAAACTGCAGCAGAAGGTGACATCATGAAATTTCTTGAGAGTTATTAAACTTAACTTGGCCTATCATTAGCTTCCAGAACATTTCCAGTTCCTTATTGCTGTTGTAGACTGCGAAATTCAGAGAGTCAGAAATTTAAAGTAATTACTGTTTTACACATTGAGAAGTTAAAAACTGACCCTGACTAAAAGAGTGCTTTTACACAGCTGGAATCTTCTGAGCGGTTAAAGATCAGCATTACAGAAATTATAAGAAAACAAGCCCTCGTTCTTAATTTCCCACTAGTTTTATAGAAATCAATAATAACTTTTATTTCAATCACTCAAAAAGCTATGCTCTCAAGTGAATGTGAAATCCATATAGATTATCATTCAGAAATACATTCTTTTCTCTGTAAACAACAATTTGCTTGTAATAGCTTTATACAATCTAGTAAAGATCAAATCTAATATGAAAAACTGACAGTAACATAACTTACCCACAAATGTACAGAACTGACTTTTTTCTACTCTAGCCATGATCTTCAACCTTGGCCTGCAGATGAAAGGGGTGGAGGGCATCATGGGGAATTGGTTTGTGGACTACTTCCCTTCTGAGATGACTATGAAAAACAAGCATCTAAGATACAGAGCAGTGCATACACTTGACATTTCTGAAGGGGCTGCCAGTCCCATAGAAAAGTTTTAGGGATCCATGGTGAAGAAAGGTTGCAAATCTCTGCATTTGAGCTTTTACAAACCATTTACCTCTTCCCAATATTTAACCTGCTTTTAAAGTTTCAGAAAAGAAAACCCTTTAAAATATGTATGCCAAATTGCCTACATAACTGAGAAATTAAATTAAAAAATTAATAACACTTTGTTGGAATGACTGTGAGCTCGCCGGTGTTTGATCTACAGACAATCTCAAGTATCACCAAAGCTGATGATGCTTAAACACTTCTCTTTGAGGCTACGCTGAGTGGAAGGAGCAATTAAATGTTTCTTCATGTATTTTATGCACCTGCAAGTACTGGAAGCAACTACTGAAGACTATGAAAAAAAGTAAATGGAAGTTAAGCCTTGTGGGTTGGGGGGTCTCCTAGATGCTGGCAAAAAAAAAAAAAAAAACCAGAAATAAATAGTTAAAGCTTTGTGTGGGTATAAGAGAGGCAAAAGGCTAGCAAAAATGAAAGTAGCAAAAGCAAAATGTCCACTATGAAGACTTGCTTGAACTTCTGCACAAGAAAATCACTTCTTCTGTGTTCACTGAAAAAGAACTTTACATCAAACAGCTGTCTGACTCTTAGAACCAAATTTTCCTCCTGACAGAATGCAGCAAAGGTCCCTGAATATAGGCTAACTGGTTGGGCCAAAAAAGCTGCCCCAAGCCCCTTATAAGGGTCACACACCCCCTTTGGAGCCTGTTATTATAACGATGCACAACTTATGCCAAGATAAGGACACAAACATTTGGTCCTATCATAACCATCAGGACTGAATTTTTCCTTACAGCTGTGCACAGGAAAAGCTGTGTTCAGGCAAAAAAGTGTCCATTTTCATGAGAATACCCTGTAAAACCAGCCCCAAAACAGCAGTAGCTGGGGAATCTGCCTGAACATAAAGCTTAGTAGTGCTGCTTGATAGTAAGACTCTTGGGTCTATCTGTGTCAGATGTTAACCTCCATCTTGTTTTCTTTTTATGCTGATTTTTACCTCCACATTGAACTAAAGCTGACATATAGTAAAAAGAAAAATATTCTTGCACCAAACAGAAGAATATTTTTGCACAATTTTTAAACTTTGGTGCTGAGCAATCAAAATGGAACATCTTCAGCAAAAAGATAGCTAACAGACCAGGAGAATCAGTTTCACATTTCGATGCTCAAGAAAGAGGCTGCATTATAACTAAACAAGGGACATTTTGATGGGGAACTTGATTGCCTGTAAGCCTGAAGAGACATCAACTTATAAATGCCAATTATAGCTTAAAAAGAAAAAAAGTCTCTCACTAGCCATTTTAGACAGTCTAGCCCTATATGTCGGCAACATCTCTTTCTAATCTAACATCAGCCATGAGAAAGAAGATGCTGGCGGTCTACATCTGAAGGAGCTGTCTGGTGTGGGAATGGGGAAAGGTTCCTGGACTTGCTAGAGGAGTTCTGCCTCAGCCCAAAGACTGTATACAAACCATGATGGAAATATGACAGCAAAAATACATGCAGTTTCGAGGCTTCCTGCCTAGAACATAGTATCTCCTGTGCTGGCTAAAGTTTTTAAAGATTTTAAAAATTTTTCCAAAATGTATTTGTTTGCTGCCACTACTCACTATCCTAAAGAAACGGGTGGTAAACAAGATTTCCCCACAGGATTTCAGCTTTAGGAAAGGCTTAGGCTTCTTAGGAAATCTGAGAGCAATGGCACCAGTCTAGGTAGCTCACAACAGCAGTGCTGTGAGGCACTACTTCCATGAAAGAAAACCAAATAAAGAGCCTGAGAGCTCAAAATGCTCCCAAGAGACCAAGAAAACCAACAGTGCGCCAGCCTGCTGCAACCAAAAGCCCATCAGATGAACAGCAGCCAGACGCAGGTAGTCTGATGACTATTCAGCAAGGGGCGTATTATGAAGGCCTTCACACAGCATCTCGAGCTAATCCATCTGTACAGGAAAACATGTGCATAAGCACACATTCTCCTGTGGTTTTTGAAGCATTTTCAAACACACTTTTGAAGCATGCTGGCCCTCTGAATAAGTCATACCTCAATAACATCTATTTCTAGGAATGCACAAAGAGGTAGAAAACCCTTCTAAACATTTGTGGGTTGTCCTTTAGTTACAAAAGCACTGCATCCTATGCGGATTCAAAGGAGAGAGCTGACACAGTTTTGACTGCATCTGTTTGCCTAACTTGGGAATAAGACAAAAACTTTAACATGCAAAAAATCATCCATTACTCAGGTGGTTATAAGTATGCATTACAAACCTTTTCCTTTTAAGACTTTTAGATTCAAGCAACACACAGCATCAAACCACTGTTTAGAGAGGGAAAAAAAAAGTAAAAATAACCACACAGGCTTGCTGGAGGGAAAGAAAGGCTAAATTCTCACTTACACAGAAGTCCCTTCATACAACTCTGGAAGGATAAAGAGGCTTTCAAGCAGATGTAAATTACACTCAAGCTGCCTTTAAGGCCCCATTTGCACTGTCAGACTAGTTTAAAGGTACTTTGATGCCAATTAGAGTCCACCCCGAATTGTTCATGTGGCACTGGTGCTGAGCTGAGAGTGCAGTTGATAGTTAGGAGTGGAAGTATTCAGACCCTAATGCCAAACTTTTCCTGCAAGACCATTTAACTCAGATTTACAAAAGGAAGGGATGACCATAAAGAAAAAGGACTTCCTTTTTAAATGGTCCAAAAACCCAAAGAACAGTCGCAGATAAACTAAGTACCATCTGGCAGACATTGTCACTTTTTTTCTTTCCTTTTCCCTTCCACCATTTTTATTTTTAAGCCAAGACAGGAACAATTAATGTCATGTTCAGGAGCAATGTGGTGGAGGAAAATGTCTCTGATCAAGCAAGAACACAAGGCAGGGAAGACTTTGGCTGACTAATGCATCCACTTTATCAATAGAGTGGCATTACTTTGGCAGGAAGAGAATTCTAGGTAAAATAATTAAGCAATGATTTATTTTTTATTTAACAATAAAAAGGGTAGCAAAAAAAGGAGCATTGTGGGCCACACTGTTCCTCCCCCTTCCGTAACTTGGTGGACCATTACTATCACAGGCACTCCTACCACGCTCCCTTCAGTTTTTTGCCACTGCAAGGCTGGCTGCAGTGTCTTTGCCTGGCAATATCTAAGTAACTCTTCCTCAACAAGCTAGGGCTTCACAGTAGGACTAAATAATCTGAAACTCAGTTCAAGCATTTATTTGCTGGCCAAAGTCTTCGGTGGGTGGAGCGAATTGTCTTCTTGTTTTACCTTAACAGGTTGCCACTCTTATCTGACCATGAGCAGCCTCCATCAGAAACAAAAAACAGGAGCAAAGTAGGTTGCAAGGTTGCCCAGTGCTTCTGCTTGAAAATAGGTGCCCTGATTCAGACACACATTCCTTAATCCCACTTCTTCCTGAAGGGAAAGGGATAATGGCAGTGGCCATCTGGAAAGAAATGTTTCCCGGTTTTCCTCTATTACTCATTCAGATGCCCACATCTGCCAAACCTCTTCCTCCCAGCTGCCTACTGACCCCTCATCCTGCTTAGATGTGATAAGAGGTGGGGTGTAGGCGCATTTTAAAGGTTTTGGGCAGAGAGGACCTCCCTCAGCCCTAGAGAAGTGCTTTGACAGAATGCTTTATCTTGCTAAGAGTACCACGGCTCTGCATCGATACCTGCCTCTGCTGAGCTGAGAAGTAAATGAACAAACTCAGAGCAGATCCCCAAGCAACTGTTGGCTCAGCTGGCCACAGGCATACTTTCAAAAGACTATCCAGGAGGGCTTTCTTCCCAAAGTGGCTAATTAATCAAAATAAATACCTGCAGTCAGGAGCCCCCCCACTGTACTGTCTTTGATTTGTTCAGAGAAAGCATTCCAAGACATTTCAATTTGTTGCTAGGTAAACGGCTGCAACATCACCCGGAAGAATATAGCTTCTCAGCTGGAGCTGCACAAAACCATCACTCCCTCGCTTGAAGGAATCTGGTGTACAAAACAGAGGTGCCCTTTTTATTTATTTATTTATTTTTAATTCTACCAGCACTGAGATATTTGGGTTCATCTGTAGTTCCCTGCTCGTCCTTTTATTCAGGGTGGCAGGATGCTTAAAAAACTCCTGAGGAGAACATCCCTTTGCAGACTATGACTAGCAAGACTAGCAGGCCGTGGCTCCAGAAAGAAGAAAGGAGGTTGAAAGAATTCCCACAGGCTGCCAGGGACAACAGGAAATCCCATGTATAGGAGGTCCCAGGAAGTTCTTTTCCCAGCTCTTGTGCTCTCTTCCTCCTTGCATGGGTTCAGACCTCCTCTCTTTAGTGGAGCAGACAGCACTGGAGCAAATACCATAACGCACAGCACATTCTGCCTCCAAGGCAGGAGAAGATACTGCACAGCAAAGCCTTTTGCTGTATGGAGCAGCCACTGCCTTCCATGCACACACTCGATCAGTCCCTTCCTTATAATTCATACAGCAGCTCTCTCCATCCAGAGCGATATCTAGTGACAGAATGAAACCTCCCACCCCAAGCTTCCAGTTTGAACCTGGGCCAAGAAATCCCTGTGGAAAACTCTTCTAATAGAGGCTAATTTGGAGGTCACCATTTAAACCCACTTCACTTCTAACGCACTCCTGGGTCTGCACAAATCCCTCCTAAGGTTAGGATATCCAGACTGGATGACTCTAAGTATCATCATGGAACCACCATCTGCCAGAATCTAAAAGACCGTTGAGTGTCGCCATTCATGTTTCCAAGAAGAAATATTGTCCTTCATCTTCACCCTTTGTATCATACTATGACATTGTAATAACCAACTGTCTCCAGAATTTCTCTTCTGAATATATTTGCCTCTTGTCTTAATTTCTCAGTTCTCCCCTATTCCCTCATGAATTTGGAATCTATTACAGGAAAAAAAGAAAACAAACAACAACTGAGTTTCATCACAGCAAAGCTTGCTAGAAATTATGCTGATGCAGCAAAAAAGCATGTCCGCTAGAAGCAAACAAGGCAAAAAGCCCAGTTTCATGGGTTTATAGAGAAACAAGAAGAGCAAGAGACCAGAGACATAAATATTTGGAACCTCCTGTCTCCAAATCAGAATGCAACTCAGATGCATAAGGACTAAGCATTGGAGTTGGCTGCTACTTGAGATGCATTTAGTATAGGCACTAAAAACTTTGAGTAGTTCCATCAAAGGCAAGGGTCCTCTGTTTGAAGTCAGGCAAACAAGTATTGAGCTGCATCAACTCCAAGTTGCCATTAGTAAAATAACATGCCAATGTCCACACACCACTCAAGAGTTTGCTGGTATTTCATTTTCAGAAGACTGAAATGGGAATGGAACTCATTGTACTCTTTTTAAGAGCATTTCCCTCAGTTGCTCATGTGATGATGAAGAACAGCCAACTCAGTTATACAGGGTAACCAAAGAATGATAAAGATAACCCAGATGAAGCTAGACCAAAGGTAATGTAAAATATAAGAATATTATTATTATTTCCATTAGCATTGGAAAACTTGTAGACAGATCTCTGCAGGCCGGCTGTGAATAAGAGTGGGCAGGGCATGATCTAGCATACATACAGTGTACAGTGCAGTACTGAAAGGTGCTGGATGAAGGAAGGGTTTGGTAAACCTCAACCATTCACCCAACGATAATCAGGGAATGACTGTGTACTGGCCAGGCAATACATTAGAAGTCTGCATTCCCATCACAGTACCATACCTGATCTAGAAACAATGGGTATGGTTTCTTTCAATAACCTCCAACAGCTTCAGGCCTCCTGAGCATAAGACCCAGATTTTTATAGAGTGAAAATACAGCAGGTGATGCCATTCACCAACAGGGGAGCTGCCTGTCCACTCCCTCATGACATCCACCAGGTCTTCTGTGTCCTGCCACTCACCCATTGTTGACTCTCAGTTAGTCCCAACGCCCAAAGAGAGACCATTGTCCTCCAAGGCTGCAGGGCATGTAACTGCACCAGGGCCCACATGACTGAACAGGTAGTCCTTCCATTTCATTCTTCACAGCCATCACCCTAATCCCCCGTCTAAACTACTATGCTTTGGTGTTTACTTAGTTTGTTCCATTTTGTCAGTCAGTCAGTTAGGGAATTTGGGGGCTAGGGGTTTTGTCTGCTCTTTGTGTGTTTGTTTTTGTTTGTTTTTTTCATTAAAAAAAAAAAGTGGGGGGAAAGAAGATGGATTTCACTCATTAGTTACGTATTTCCTAACTACCTGTACCAAGAACAAAGACACAAACCTTCTAAAACCTTTAAGAGGTTTGGGTTTTTTCTTTGAAGTTTGGGATTTTCTAGCAGTACTGTTTCCCGTTCTGTGCTAATTAAAATGGCTCTCTTTTGTAACTGATAAAGGTGCCTTTAACATGTGTCCACAACAAGGAGCATTGTGTGCTGCTACAATTGTTCAGTAGATGCCCAGACCCAGACAGATGGTGCTTTATCCTCACCCTCTCTTCAAGACAGCATAAAGCATTGTCCTGTCAGGGATTAATGGAAGTGCCACTCACATTAGACGCTAATTCTGGTAGCAACTCAGTTGCCACATTACAGATGCTACAGCTACTGCTTGCAATTAATGCTTGAAGCGGGCAGTCCACACTGAGGAGAAGCAAGACATTCAGAAACCAAAGCGAGGAGCACAATGCAAGAACCTACGCAGAATGCAACCTCATGGTCAAGGGGAAAGAGGCATTTGAAAAGGAAGACAAGGATGATGTGAAGAAAGAAACACAGAGAAACAGTAGAAGAAAAAATGAGGACCGACGATTAAAGATGGGAAAACAAAGATCAGGAACCAAATGGGAAATTAAAGCAAAAGATCCAACACAAATGAGAAAAGCACCTTTTCTCAATAACGGCCAACACATCATGTCATCAGAAAATCAGCACTAGAAAGGTGCCCCATAATAGGCAAGAGCAGCTGGAACACAGGCCATAGAGTGATGACAGTGAGAGTAGGTTATTCTACAGCTGGATCTTGCCCCATTGTGCACCCCAAAGCATTATTGCCTTATAAAACTACATATGAATGTTTAACATCTTGAACAGGCACACACTTGAGTACTGATTATTAATGAAAATAAGAGTCTCAAAACTGACTCCTGGATACCTTCTTGAAGAAAAATATACCAGGAGAGGTCTGCATAAACACCATAAAAGAAAGGCAATTCAGAGGTAAGGTTTCAGCTCTGTCCTGGACCCTCCCTTTTTTGTTTAGATAAGAGATTTCAGATCCAAGACTCGTTTTAGATGCTTCCACACATGCATAAAGTGGGCTGAGAAGTATGTAGGCTCAAAACAGCTTGTGCTACAGCACTTTTGTCACGTTTTCCTTCTAGTACTGTGGACATTTACCGTCATCTGTATGTGGCATAGTGGGAGAGAGGAAATCCAAGTATTGGACCTCTCTTTCCGAAAAGTCACTGGGGCATGTGAAATCTTTTGTGTTTGAGAGAAGCTCCTACATATTTACATGGATGACACATCTAGTTAGATACTCCACACAAAACTTCTAATAACTAGCAGTATCACGTCACTAATTGGTCAAGGGAACATAGGCCTTTCACTCTGCAGTTCAGAGGAGGTTTCTTATGGGAGAAAAGGAAGAAAGGGAAGGAAGACGCTATTCAGAAATGTTTATCAAACCTGAAAAGCCAGACCCTGGCAGCAGATGGTAGATGGCAAACAGGAGGATTTTGTGAAAAACTAGAACAGTATAAGAACAGTGGAAAGAAGGAAAGCATTATGACAGCAGGAAATACTAAAGTTTAAAGATATACAAGGAAATACATTTACACTGTCTGTTGCTCCATTAATGGAGCTCCAAAAATGGAGCAATAGAATAAATGCAACGGAAATGAAAAAGCAAGAGTAGTCTATCACTAACAAGCTTATGCACCGACAAGCAGCTGGAGTCCAGGTCTTGAAATAGTACATTAGACCATAATGTTTTCAAATTTCTTCTGAGGGTTGGCAAAATGGGGTATACTGTTAACTTCTCACAAGTCTCCAGTACTTTATATTAAGAAGCTGTGATCATGGTAAAAAGCAGATGAACTATTAAATGAGAAATCTGCCTCTGGTTCACAAAGTCAATGAGCTGTAAATCACGGGAAGTTGACAGGGTACACCAGGAAATTCAGACTGTGTACTCCTGCTATTCTTGTGCTCTTATTTGTCAGGGGATCCACTGCTATCAGGCATTATGAGTGGACTAGATGGGCTAGATATATCTTTGTTCTGACATGTTTGTCCATTTTTATGACTTCCTTTATAACTTTTTTACTAAGAAATAACACATCAAGGAGATGGAAGAGAATTTATTAATGACGGTATGTTTGACAGCCACTATACTGGACTAAAAAGATCTTGGCTGGAGCCAAGGACAATGTTGGTTGATACCTAACTTGTCACTCCACCCTCCAAATGCACATACTTCAGTGACATACTTCCAGGCTCAGACATGCTTACAGCTCTATTTGCAATAGTCCTTACTATTCCCCATCCAGACCTTTCTTGAATAATACTTATTGTATTGTCCAGAAATTTTGCTGATTGTGTAACTGCATACAAATTGAATGCCAGAAGAAAATAGATTTTTTTTTTCTTTTGTGGTCCAAAGTAATATTCCAGATTCAGAGCTACATGATGAACTTTCCCCTCTCAGTTACAATCTCTCCTTTTTTTTTTCCATTCCTTGTGCAACTCCGCCAGTGCAATTACCACTTCACTTGCAGTATGCCTCTGGATTTCAGTACCGATGCAACCACACTTTAATGTACTCTAGAGGGATATTTATACCACCTAGCTCTAAGCACCTAAGTTGGCCATAGCTATTAACCAGCCAGTTACTGCAAACTCCCTTTTTAGTCCATGGGGACAGATCAGTCTCCTTCAGAGCAAGTATATTACCATAACCTGCAGCTCTTGCTACTCAAGCCATGAAATTTTTATATGTAGAAGCTCCTAGCAGCACTAAATTCCACACCATGCTACCAAATTGATTTTAGTGTTAACCTAAGATAACTTGGGTTCAAGCCTGTAAACACAATCTACTCTCCTCTGCTACAAAGGTGCTGTCCTRTAAGAGTCATAAGAGATCAGCTCATCTTCACAAAAACTGTATATCATCCTTTAAGCCCACACATAATTTTTCATAGGTGAAGCCCTATGCAGTTGTGTGAATAAATTGAAAACACTTGCAATAGTTTAGTTTGCTTGAGCAAGATTCATTTTACAAATAACTCAACACAGGCTTAACTTCTGCCAGCCCCAAATAAATGAACTAAATGAACAAGCACTTGATGTCTAGGGGTGAACAAAGTTTGAGCAACATCGAAGTTTCATTTTTATAAAGTAATTTTTCTCCATCACAACTGTGTTAAAACACAGTTTACAGCTAGTCTTTATTCTCATTTTTAATATGCTATTAGTATCTATAAAACACATCTTACCTTGATCTTCTGAAGAGACTGGTGACCTGGAATAAAACAACAAAGTCCAGTCAATCTTTGGTATGGAAAGGCCACAAATAAGGTTCAGTGTCACTGTGGGGAATAGAGAATGGAGGAATTGGAAGGTTTTATTTTTGGGCTAACTTAGAAGGGAGGGCTGAAAGGCATCTGACAAGAAAAGAGCAGAAAAGGGCAGAGACAGAGAACAGGTTCTGCAGACCAGAGTGGCTGTATGGAGCATGTCCATAAGGCAGCTGGCAGCTGCACTGTTAAGCACTCATGCCAAGAGTTTCTGTAGGTACTTGGAAAAAAACTTATCTACTGCTGTTACTGTTGGAAATAGCTGACATTACTGTTCAGAAAGTCCTGATCCTTCAGAGATTATTGAAGGGACCATAATTAAGTGTGGGCCAGGAGGAAACCTCACAGCTAGGGGTAGTTGAGGAAATTATAGCTTCAGAGGAACTTGCAGTCATTAAGGTGGCCATTTTTCTTACCATGAGTCAATGTGGTGGAGAGCATAAAACACTAGTCGTAATTAATACCAGTTCATGCCATCATCACAAAAGCAACATAAACAGACAAAAAAAAAAAAAAAAAGGGTCCGGACAGATGCAAGTACAGTAAAAAGCAACATAAAAGCAGCAACACAGGAGTTACAGGATACCCTAACCAGTGGCTTAAACCTCTGATAATACTCCGAGTGAGGGGTTATAAAACATGAGGGACCTCTCAGTGCCCCTGCTGATGAACAGAAGGGCCCCACTGAATTCCAGAGATTTGTGTCACAGCTCCCATCACTCAGGATCACACTCCTCATTATTTTGGTCAGCACCCACAACAAAGGGACATAAAGAGGGGTAAAGTATTGGCCCTCCACTTTTCCCTTTGCTGCAGTAGCTTGGCTTAGCAAAACTGGGGCTAACTGTACAGCCAAATCTGGGATGTGCCTTTTGGTTATTCAGACCAGATTGACAGCACAGAGTGGATTGGACCATTGCCTCAGCACTTCCCCAACAAAGATTTTCAACTGCATATATAGCCTTCCCAGCCAGGTAACAAGGAGTTTGTTCCTGAAGTGAATGGGACAACTCATGCTTCCTTTCCAAGATATATTTAATTTTGCACCAAGATACAAAAAATAACAAATTACTACAGATTTAAAAATCTTAGTGTTGCCAGCAAACAGATCAAAGCTAACATAAGAAAAGCAGCCTAAGAGGGGTGAAGGGAAAAGAAGGAACAAAGAGGAAAAGAGCACATGTGTATCTAACTGCATCAGCAGGGGCTGGGGGGCTGGAGGGGGGAAAGGAAGGGTTAGAAACACTGGATTTAGAGGAATAAAGGATGAATAAATCCACCTGAGGATGGAGTCATGATCTCATTCCATAACAGGGGTCTGAAAATGAAGGTTGAGGGATTATAGGACACCAGAGGCAGATATGTAAATATATAGATGCAAACAGGAAAGGTGGAAAGAAAAGAAGAAAACTTTCCTAATGAGGTATGCAATTTTTTTATAAAAGAGAGAGATTTGCAAAGAAAGAGAGGAAAGAGTTACAGCACAGCTGGAGCAATGGTCACTGTGAAAGGAAAAAATGTGATTGCCTAATTAAGATTCTGACTGTGCAAGAAGCCCATGTGTCTGTATGGATCAGAATTAATTAATCCTCTACTCCCATTAAATCCTCTGATTGCTGCTGAACATCCTAGGCATATATCCTGCTCTGCTGCCAACCAGGCCAGCTCTGCCCTTGCACTTCAGCCATGTCTGTGGACGTACAGTAGGAATGCAGGTAACCCAAAGGATTAGCAGGCATCACTAGGACTCTGTCCCACTGCTTTGACCAGTCAGTTACAAGCCTTCCTCCACAACCCCCAGCGGAAACCCTTCTGAAGGTCAAAACTCAACACACAGTGTTTCCTACAAGGTTAAACAGTGCAGAATGGGCCATATCAAGAGGTGTAAATTTTTAGGTACTTAAAAATATTTTTACATGCAGGAGTCATGCCAGGTTCCGTAGCTCATGTATCCTGACTCTCCACCCATTGCTAATGCAGTATCCCACAGCATCAGTAGAATTTATTCCTTTGTTTTGTTTCTTAATTGCACAGTTTCATCACCTTTCAGATCTTTATGTGACACAATAAAATAAACAATACAGATTATCCTAGAATTTGGCTCTTCTTTATGCCTGGTAAAACAGATGTCATTAGTTCCTTAAAGCATCAACAACAGGAGAGACACTATTACAGTACCACCGCCTTCTTGATTAAAACATTAAAGGGAGGGATGAAAAATATGTTTGTGCATATTTAGTGTGCTCAAAATTAATATATATTTTTCAAAATACTACTGCCATGTACCTTTGTTGCTTTGTTGCATGCCTTGAACACAGTGGTTGAACAGTAAGAAATCTAACAGGTACTACTGTTGCTACTAGCAGTGTTTTCATTGAAAGGCTTCATCAGGCATCTTTTGGAACTGTGTAGCCTGGTACCCTGAAAATATAAGGTTTATATAATCACAGCATCTTGATGTGTACCTATGTACCTCTCTGCCTCACCCTAATAAAGTTTGAGCTTGTTGGCTCATTTCACCCATCATTAACAGAGGCGTTAGAGAGCCAATTCCTGCTTTCACAAGGAAACGCAATAGCATAAGCTCAAACTTTCTGATGTAGCTGCAAAGCCACAAAGAGAGAGGTTTTGAATATCTCAGCCACAGGAAAGCCTCAATGAGAGCTTCCACCATTGGAGATACCAAAGGCTCAACCACAATAAACTAGGCTTCCTTTGTTCCACTACTGACATAAAGTATTTTGGCAAAGAGTGGAGAGAACTTTCAACATTCTCCTACAATTTCAGGCCATACTTTTTGTCAGGGGGGAGGTTTTCCAAACTGTTCAAGTACTAGCCTAACTACACCCAGGGGAGTCTTGCTTGTAACTATAACGTAAGGAAGCGAGGCTGCTGGAAAGTCCACACTAACAGTGTTGGGCATTTTATGCATTGTCTGGTCTACCCCATGCTTATGATAGGCTCTAAGGGAGGAAAGAAAGTAAGTCTAATGACCTGCTCTAAATCACATACACTCACTCCACAGCCACAGGGGGCTTTCTTGACAGCAAAAAAATCCTGTGGATGCTCATATTTCCGGTCACACATCTTTCCCTCAGGTTTGTCAGAAGTGTGAGGGATAGATATACTGTGGCAGCACTGGTCACCACTCAGGTGTCCTGAGAAGGGAGGATTCTCAGCTGCTAACATCCACACAGTAACCATCTATCTAGCACCTGTCAGCTGCCCTCAGAGTGTGATTCTGGCTGTGTGTTTGACTTGTATAAAGAAGCAAGTTATCATTCTCACAACCTCTATGCCTTAAAAAAATAGAGACAAGTCAGAGATACTTCAGAAGAATTAATACGCTGTCAAGATCTGTGGTCCCACCTGGGTCAAACACTTTGCCAAATGAAATCTTGAAGATTTTAATTTGGTTAAACAAAACAAATCAAATGCCCAAAATCTTCAGAAAAAGGTTCAGAACAGGCATTATCCTGTTCTTGGCCATTTCAGAACGGAATAGCTTATTTTCCCTATTAACTGTTACATGTTTCTGGTTTTATCTTGGTGTAAAATTGTAGAAAGAAAGGCTCATCACCCACCGCTCCACTCCCAAGAGAGTAAAGACAGGCCAGATTGTCTACGATTGGCTACGTTTTCAGAATCATGAGATTAAATTAGCTCTTCCACCAACAATGCTCTTTTCTCATGCATAAGTGTGAAAGGGAAGCCCAATTTAAAATATTTTCACCAAAGGCATTAATCTGACTTTTCCCCTGCCCTGATTTGACAGATGCTTTATGAAGAGCTATTGCTGTAGCAACTAGCCAAAGGGAAGACAAATATTACTATGACAATAGGGAAGGGGATCAGAAGGGAGGAGAAGGGAAAGTATGTTATCACCTCCGTTTGCTTTCCATGCTGTTCATACCCTCTTTTCGCTATAGGTCCTGCAGTAGCGTTCTCCTCCTGTTGCAGAGTGGCAAGCTCTACTGAGGAGAGATAACAGCACTTGCAAGCCTCAGTCTGCAAGGGGAAGCTGCACATCGCCTGTTCCACCATTCCTTATGCATGCAAAGCAGTACCTTTTGTGCTTAACACAAAATGCACAAGGATCTCCCAAGAAATGAGGTATACGTATTTAGAAATGCATAAAATAGCCTGAAAAATAATGTAAAAAGCCCCTACCCATACATTCACTAGATGCTTCCAGCAAATTGGAAGACATATGATACTGAAGGCATGAGACATGCCCACCTAAAACAGCACTGTGCCTCAGAGTTAATGGTCTGATCCAAAGCTCACTAGAATTTTTCCACTCACTCTTACAGGCTTTGGATCAGTTGCTGGCAAATATCTAACCCCCAGTATAGCCAAGACAGCCTTCAATATCATACAAGCCTTCCCCAAACAGCCAAACACTCACAGCTGTTTCCAAGTGCACTCTCCAATGTGCAAGCACTAGGTTTATTCAGCACTGGAAGGGTGGAAGAGGGAATATTCACTTCTAAGGAGGGAAGGGCAGGGACTGTCACAATTTCGAGCCTAGTCAACTGAGGCTTAGGAACCTAGAGAAATACAGCCAGCCTCCAGCAGATGAATTCTAACAAAATTTCAGCAAATGGGTACATTATTCATGAAGACAAAAGCCTCTGGAGAAACAAACCCGGAGCTGCTGTAAAGCAGCTATTTTAATCAATAAACCTGTAGCAGAAACCATCTGCACCAGGCCTATTTAAAACCAGCCATTTACAATTTAAAGGCCAAATAACAATCTGCGTGCAGCGATTCTGCCGGTTTTTATGACCATTCCCCTTTTTCCCTGCTTAACCACTGTATTTCTGCAAACTTTCTAATTCAGTCTGACAATAGCTGCCTGTGATCAGGGGAGGGAAAGAGCTTTCAGATTAAACCCATTCCTTCTCATTTTGTGTGTACATCTCTTCAGAACTCTAAGTGGCATCTCTATTGGGATTTATTGATATCTTCTCTGATTGTAATAGAAGAGAGTTTTTAGCACATAAAGTATTTTTAAAATAAAGGTGAGGAAACCCCCTCATTCAGCACTCTGTATCAACACCTCTGGGACTCGTGAGTCCCCTGCAGCCCCAGCTGCAGACAGCACCTCGTATCTTACTGGCAGAAAGGCAGAACTGCTTTTTTTCCTGATCCCTCAGCATCTCCTACTTGGAGGCGCCCAATAAGAGTTAAAGATAATGCTCAGCTTGGGCATCACCATTTTCTGCCATGGCACTTGACAAAAAATAAAAGCCTAAGAATTACTGAGGGCTTCCCCACACTTCCACTTTGACCCTATACATGCCCAATCCAGAGGGACCTTGACAGGCTGGAGAACTGGGCTAGCAGCAACCTAGCAAGTTCAGCTAATGCAAATGCAAAGTCCTGTACCTCAGGAGGAATAAACCCATGCAACAAGACAGGCTGGGGGCCTACCACCTGGAAAACAGCTCTGCAGAAAAGGCTGCAGAGTGTTAGCAGAACACAAGCTGAACATCAGTCAGCAGAGTTCCCTGCGACAGCGAAGGTCAATGGCCTGTATTTGCAAAAGCACAGCCATAAGGTAGATGGAAGTGATTGTTACCCTCTACTCAGTACTTGTGAGACTTAAGAACAAGACAGATTGACAAACTGGACAGAGTTCCACAAAGAGCCATGGAGATGGTGAGGGCATATGAGGAGAGACATGAGGAAAGGCTGAAGGAGCTGGGTTCGTTCAGTAGGAAGAGAAGGCTCAGGGAAAACCTTATTGCTGCCTTCAGCTACCTAATGGGAAGGTATAAAGCAGACAGAACCAGAGTCTGCTTGAAGGAAGAGGAGGAGGAGGAGGAGGAGCAACAGTCACAAGTTGGGATGTGAGAAATTCAGACTGGATATTAGGAAAAACTTTTTCACCATGTGGATGACCAAACAGGGGAACAGGTTGCACAGAGAGATTATTGAATCTCCAGCTTTGCAGATATTCAAAACTCGTCTCGACAAGGCTCTGAACAACTTCATCTAACTGGACCGATTTTGAACAGGGGTTTGGATTAGGTGACCTTCAGAGGTCCTTCCCAACCTAAATTTTTCTGCAATTCTATCAGTCTCTCTACAAAGCTTTCTGCTTTTACTATCCCAGCTTTCCTGTCATTCTTTCCTCTCAAATATTTCTCATAAACAATGGCCATACTGTCTCACACACGTGGGAAAATGCTGACCAGCAATGCCCCCTGAATCTAAAAAATTCCAATCAAGTTATTTATTATTTTGCAGAAATCTGTTCAGACATACCCTGTTAATCTGTAACAACAATCTGGAGAGCCTAATTTTTTCTGATTTGCTAAAGGCAAAGATCGGTACTTTTTCTAGCATCTCTCTAACTTCCTTCTGCAGCCTCAGTACCCGCACATAAACCATTGCCTCAGGCTGTTCACAAATAGGCCAACATACAGGAACATAGCTTGGGGCTTCTTAGGAAAGCAAGGGCAGCTCAGATGTATTCCTTGCTGTGTCTCATGCATGTCTGTGTCCCTTATATTGTTCCATATTTTTTCTCATTACTGTCTAACTTTTTATCTCTTACCATTTCTCCGTCCACTGTAGAATGCTTTGAATGAAGGCCCTCTTCAGCTATACCTGAAATTGTACTGACACCCAGAGGAGTTGCCTGGGAATTGCTGCTTAACAAGGGATTAAAAGACTTAATTACAAAATCAGATGTAAACCCAAACATGCTTAACCTTGATTTAAAGAAGAAGAAGAAGAGAAAGATGTTTTAACGCGTTCATCTTGAAAAAATAGTTCTACTTTGGAATCAAGGTCCAAACATGACCTAAGAAATCCGGCTTGTCATTTCCTTAAAAAAGAAGGTATTTCCAAATGACCAGCAGAATCACTGTAGGGTGATCATGGGTTGTTTGATGGTTTTTTTCAATACTTGGCCTCTCTTTCTCTTATCACCACATGACACCAAAGTATCTCAGGAGAATGCAAGACATTCATTTTGAAGAGGGCCTGATCCAAGCTTCTTTGAAATGCTACTTATTCATTTCCAGATTTGAATTAAATCTTCAAAACCCTCACTGACCTACCTGTCAGCTTGATGAATTTGAGGGGCAAAAGGCAAAGGAAAGGCAGTAGCTGATGTGGCTCTAACCCTGAAAGAAACAAAGCGAGATCTAGCCACACCATGTAATACTTTGGCGAAACAACAGACTGGATGTCAAAGGACTGGATGCTATTTGAAATAGCTCTTTATTAAAAAGACCTCGAGCAGCCACTAAAGGGGCTGGGTGTACACACTGCCTTAACATCCTACATGAAAAGCAAAAAAAGATGTTAGGTGCAATCAGGTAACAAATCATCTGACCTCTTCCCTCAACAATGGATCTGTGTACCTTTTCCAGAAAAAGATTAACACAGAGATCATTTTGCTATGACTTTAACTTTTTATTTAACCCAGAGAAAGGAATTATTTTGGTAACCGTAAAGCCATGACAGCAAGCACATCAGGTATACTCTGATTCAGAAGTCACATCCCCACTTGGCCCTCAGGCTAGATGGAGATGAAGCACATCAGCTGCTTGGTATCTTGAGACACCATCCAAACAATCTTAGGCCAGTTTGGGTTTCTAAACAATCTAGAAGCTACCCTAAGTAGTGTGTTTGTTACCACAAAGCAAACCGATGACTCCTGATAAATAGCCTTTAGTGGTTTTGGGAGGAGAGAAACTGAAACACAGGAATCCCTCAGAAACAGATTCTTGCAATTATGTTCATGTATATGTGGCCTGATTTTCTCAAGTGCTAAGCACTCAGCAACCCTCACTTGCTTGCCATCTTTTAAAAAAAAAAAATCACCTCAGTTAGTGTGCATTACACACAGGTCCTAGGCAGAGCAGAATTGCTGAGCCCTTTACACTTCTGCTATAGAGTAATTAATGGAGCATAAAACTTGTAATGGGAGTTTCAGATATGGTTTTGTGCTGCACTTTTAGACACCTGGCACAGAAACAAGAATCTAGGAATCAGGGTTACACTGGCTCCAAGCCACCTCTGGCTTTCTGATTTCAGGTCTTGTCATAATTTAGTCAGGTCCATCTGTCCCTGCTTGCCCATGGGCATCAACACTGCCAGGAACCTCAGCAAGGCTATGTGTTACGGCCCCCCTCCCCATGTATTTCCCTCCCATGCACACACCTCTGTGCCAGAACTGCTAAACGTTCACTCAGTCTCAGCTACCATGACAAAGCCGTGGATTTTAGTGCTCCTTTCCCAGCGCAGAGGATCAGCAGGCAAGCAGAGACAGCTTCTCTCCCTTCCCATTTGAATGCTTTTAAGCTTTCAGAAATTTCTCCTCTCACCTGAGAAATCCTTTGGCAGGCATTTTAAGAAGAGACAGCACCTTTTACACCCTGGCATATAAGTCCACAGCCAGGGGACTAGGACAGGCACCCTAAACATGGAAGGGCAAGGGCAGCACCCTGCAGAGCACTCATGCCAAGATGCACAGCCTGGGGAACGAGCTCCCTGTCCCTCAGCAGTTCCCAGGTGAACCAGAAAATCTCTCCCCAACTCAAGCACACTAAACCCAGCCCACGTTCACAGGTACTTTCTGTTTCAAGCAACATTTTCCAGAAGAAATAAACCTCTTTCATGTGCACCTCCACCAAGAAATAACAGCTCACCAATATATTTTTCAAGCAGTGAAAAACCTCACTTTTTGTTCAAGGAGTCAAGTGAAGGCTCATGTCAAAATATTGCTCCCAGCCTCATCCAAACACTCTGAACTTTGTGGGTCTAAAATACTAAATTGCAAACCTCAAAAGGTGACCTATTTTCACATGACCATGCTTTGTCTCTAGCTTTTTGTTGCTTTTTGTTGGTATTTTGACACTTTCCAGTTTCCAGCCACAGCTGAAATCGGAACATGCAGATATCTAAAGAATTAGGGAAAGTTAGAAAAGGTTTGACTTTTGGGGGTTTCACACTGTCAACTCAGGCAAAGTAGTACTTCTGTGTAATAGTCTAGAGCAGTTATTTTACCAAACTACATTTCTAGTCTCTTTGCAAGCCTGTTAAACCAAAACTTAGGAATATGAACAGGGTATCAATAAATACAGTCTGAATGCATATTATGAGATGTCCTAGTGTGAAAGGTTGGATATTCTATGTACTCCTATGTGTGTGTTACATATGTACAGGACTGTGTTTCGTACCCGTGCCCTGAAGCTTATTAGTTTTGGCTTTGATAAGACAGCTTGGTAATGAGTGAGAGCACACTAAGAACCAGTCTTCTCTCCGAGCAGATGGCAGCTCCTTATGGCAGGGACAGAGCACATGGACACAGGCTTGCTAATCCTGTGCAATGATCAGAAAACTAGGACCAGGATGGTGGTTTTTGGGGTTTTTTTTTGTCTTACTTCAACTCTTACAAATAAGTAACAAGTACACACAAATACAGACATACATATTACCTAAAACTACAAGCTTCACTTCTTTTCTAACTTTTATTGGACTGGAAGCCTACCATGCTGGAGGATATTCACCCTGCATTTATAACAGTGCTTAAAGCAAGCCCAGAAGAATAGACGCTGTCAATCATCCTATATCAGACTAATAAACCTAGCTAGCTCCTCTTCCAGTACCTTTAATGTCACTGGGGGCCATGGGTCTGCTGTTTCCACTCCATAAAGCTGAAGAGAAGAATATTCACATTCTATAGTGGCATTGTAGGCTCCACTCTGTCCTCTACCCTTCTCTTGCCAAGTGCAGTTACCACATGCCTGATGCTTGCAGGAAAGCAGTAGGCCCTAAAGATCAAATTATCAGATGTCATTTTCTTTTACCCAGCCAAACGGAAAACAAGGGTACAAGAAGTGACTGTCTTGATATGTTCCCCTGCCGCCTTTGCTGCAGAGCTGCTTTACTTCTCAGTGCATAATCTGCTTCTCAATCCAGGGGCTAAAGTAAGCAAGCAAGGACAGAAGCAAAGGGAAAAAAGGGAAAAAGAAAGAGCTGTAACAAGAAAAAAACAAAAAAGAAAGAACTCTATTACTTCTACTTTGGCTATCAGCCAGAGAGTGGAGAGTAGATTTATAGCTGTTATGGTAAACAACTTAAAGAAAACCAAGGCACCCAGCTATCTGTACTCTGTCAACATCAATTTCATCCTTTAAACACACTCCAACAAAAAAAACTTAAATTCCACTTGGAAAACTCTTTTTCATCCCCTTATCTACTGGAACTATTCAGAAAGCATTTTCAAGCTAGGCGGTAGTTGACTTTTTCAACATCAGGGTAGGTAGGTCCCTTTGTCAAGCAGGTGCATATTCTGTTACTTGAAATCACCCCAAGGAGAAGAGGAGAGCTGGACTGCTTGCATTTCCCTTTTGGAAAGTGGGATACCAGTCAAGAAGCAAGACCTCTCTAAAGAAGCCGATTTCTAGTCTCATGGTGTGTGGGAGTGTTTTGCATGTCACTGTCTGCCAAAATAATTTGTCAGCAGGGTGAATTTCCTCAGCTGTGCATCAGGTGTTGAGATGCTACAAAAATCACTAAGAGCCCTCATCTTGAGGGCTCAGGGGCAGGTGGGTGGGAAAAGAGGAAGCTAAAATCCCACCCAAACCACTCCGGGGAGCTACATTCTGAATAATAAAATTATTTGGTAATAAGTACTGATGAGAAAAAAAACATTCTACAGGATGCGGTACAGGATGTACTCTATTTCTGCCACATATTGAAGGGGCAGAAATACAAACCCACCTCATCAGATGTGCCTACTGTTGTTAAAATCCCTTAGCAATTCAGCACCTCAACAGCAAAGGCTGGAGACTTAATTCTGGAAGAAAACAAACACTATTTGCATTGCACTCACATACATACACAAATAAGGCCATACACATGCAAATCTAAATCAAATTCTGATCTCTTCCTTTTCCAATTACGGTTAACAAGAGCAGAAGCAAAAGGCTATGTCTTAAAGCTCTATGTTACTGTGAAAGGGGTTGCCAGAGGGATGTGTAAATACCAAATACTAATGACTGCTGCAGAAATTTTAATAAGTAAAAACCATGATTTTTCTACACCTCAGTACTCTGTAGTTAAGGCCAGACTTTGGCAGTAGTGACATAAAAATTCTACTAATTAACAGGGGAAGAGGTGATTAAATAAGGTTTTCCATGTATTCAATCACTTAAAGGCAACACCAGAAGTTGCTGAAAGTTCATGTTAAACAGTTTCCAGAACCATCTGGTTCTTGCTATTTGCAAAGATCCCTCAGGTCTGGTGGGTGCAATCACCATAGAGCCATGGCTCATCCCCTAACATAGCAGGGACTGTATGTGGTAACACTTTCCCTAGTCCTGCTTCCGTATCTCCAGACATCAGAGCAAAATGCCAGGATCTTCCCATGCCCAGAACCATCCCTGAGATGGTACCAACATGGCTGAAGTAGCGCAAAGCCTCTTGAATCCTGAGTTGAGAACATCTGTTCTCGTGCTTACCTCGCCTAGACAGTCTGTATGTGATACACTCAGGATATATCAAAAACATCTCATGCCGGCCAGTCTTTGTAAAGATACTTTGGTGTCAACATTCCTCTCCATCCCCTGTGATTTTAGCATTGTTTTCCTCTCTAAACTGTGTTCCTTTTTTCTGCAGTTGAGTCAAGGTGTCACACATGTCCAGGAGTCCCTTCCCCTGGCTATGTGTTGGGATGAACATCACTGGAACTAGAGACATTGCCTGGGGAAAGTTAACATGGATTAAGTGACAATGTGAGAGAGGCTCAAAACTAGCTTGTGAATTAATGTGTATCCAGGTAAAAGTCTTATTTCCAGTTTCATGACAAATCATTTGACAAATTGATACATATTCTGTATCTACAGCTGTACTTGAGGTTGCTGTATAAGCAGCTCCAGAAGGAAAAAGAAAACTTCTAGAAAAATTGTAAATGCTGGGCACTCAAATTAGCTTCCAAATAGTAACAGATACCAGCAGCAGTAACTGTCCTTAAAGAAACTTTTGAAATCCCACAGACTGCAAAGCAGCACTAGGCACTAAACAAGATTTTTGTTTGCTGTCAATCTGGAAATAGAATGAATTTCACTGGGAAGTATTTCTGTCTGCAGTGCTACAGTCTCCAGATCATTCTTGTATTCAATGATTGTACCACAAAATAAAAATAACCATCCTGTTTTTGAGAAGCTCTGTATTGAACTGACTATACAGAGAAAATAACAGATTCAAACTATTTCTAGAAGGGTTTGATTTTAAAAACATAGGGATCTCACAGAGAAAACACGCTCCTTTTTGTCAGCCAAATTCCACCATTTTTAAGAGCCTTCCTATTGTTTGTCAGGCTGAAATTTTTTTCTGGATGGCAAGAAATGAAGCTTCAAGACAAATTATTCAAGCAATGCCAAAATTCTGCTAGATTTTCATTGTTATATTATAAGTTTTTAAGGGAATGAGAAAGAGCAGAAATATATCTTTTCAGAACAGCAGGCACATATCTTCAAGGTAGAATTCCAAAGGAAACCAATAATTATTCCTTTTTTCACACTGAAAATCTCCAGAAACAATGAAGGCGGCTAAAATCTTGAAGTATATGGAGAGAATTAATATTCACAACAGGAACATAAAGTACATGAAATTCATTATTTACCACATCTGGGCACTAGAGTGTAAAAAAAATTAACAGGAGCCGCCTTTGTCAAGAAAGTCTCCAGAAATGGGTGTAGTGGAAGATTTACAGCAGCAACTGAAGAAAAGATTTCCTAATGGTGGATAAATTGTAGCTTCTGTCTGGAATGTGCGCAAGATTTTAAGTATTGTGACTGCATCACACTGACAATAGTGAGAGCTTCCAAAATACAGGACTAGACCCCACACTGAGATGCATCATTTTTTCCCACTCAGTCTCACTCAGGGAACTTGCTTTCCCTCAAAACAATTTCTTATCTGTTTGCTATATTCTTATAATTTTTTTTTTCTTTCTTCCCTATTTAACACATGTTTACCTTTCCCTGAATCATTCTCAGTTCTCTTTACATCACTTTTCCTCTTCTTTGAGTCCACATCTTTGCTTTCACTAACGCCCCTTCCTTTTTAATATCACTTTCCTAGCGAGAGGCGCAGAACTGCTTTAGGCAAACCTTTCTCATGCTCCACTTTAAGGTAGTAAGAGTGGCACCTTACAAGCTATTTGTAAAAGCATTTAAGACAACAGAAGAGAAAGAAAAGGGAGAGTCGAGTATAAACAGACACTGCACTTTGTTGTGCTCTAATTCTATTATAAGGACTACACAGGAGTGTACAGTGAAGGTGAAATGGTGATTTATGCCTTCCCTCAAATAAGATTTCTTTGAAAGGAATCATTGCTCATGAAGCCTCATCTGGGATTTTAAACAATGCAAAGTAATTTGTACAGGTGTACAAATAGCTGGTTAAAACATACACACTTCACTCTTGTGGCTTAGTCTTCTAAATGCAGCTTGAGCTAAATCTGAACCAGAAAACTAATTCAGATTTTGCTATCAAAATACATCAGGGCAGACTACTCTGCCTATTTGAGAGCTGATGCTGAGTTTTCCAGTGCAAGAGTTTTGGGGAAACACTCGAATTTTTCAAGTCTTCACCAACCTTCGAAATTTTAAAGGTTCACCATCACTAGGGAGCTCCTGCCTAGCATGTTCAAATCCTAAGAGTGACCTCTCTATATTTTCTTAACTTTCACTAGATGAGCATTCCTTCTCCTTTCTACATGCAAACTTCCATCCCTGATGCTCTTCTCACCTTGTACCACACAGATTTCTCTTTAAAAAAAAAAAAAACAAACCACCTTGTAACATCTGTACTGTCACACCGATTTCCTGGACAATGATCTGATTCTTGTGGCTGAGTTAAAACACTTGGCATTCAGCCTTTTTCTTCCTCCCTCTCAGGAACTAGGTTATTATTGCCTCATAAAGCAGTTCCTAGGTGATATTACCAGCTAATTAACGTCTATTTAGTATAAAAGGGCTGCAGCCACCTTCCAGGCTCTACAGGCGTTTTTTCTTCCTCTCCCTGACAGGACCAGATGGCATTCTGGCCAACCTTCGCCCACTCTTCATGAGCCATGCACTCAATTCAGACAACGCATCTAGCAGCTTTGGAAACACATTACCATCACAGCTGGACAGATGCTAGAAGAGTGGTTGTTACTGCCCCAAACAATGGGAAAATTAATGACTTCAATTAAAAGATGTAGATTAAACCTCTACCAAGGTATAGTCACCTTTTCATTTTTGTATACTGTTGTGGGTTTTACTTTATTTAATTTTCCAGCTCTCATCACGTAACAGGGTGAGAAACACATAACTAGGAAGAGAAATACATGGCCAACAATGAATGCTTATAGCAGGCTATGAGGGAATGGTCACCCCCATCTCACTGCACCATTTGATCATAGGATAAATCAGGATGATGAACCCACTCATGTTCAAAGGAAGAGTCCAATTACATGTTTTGGTGGAGTCAGCCCAGAATAGTTAGCTTTTTTCAAGGTTAAGCACCCGTAGTCCAAGTAATTGTCTTCACGTTGTTTTTTGTATGCACCATTCACACTAATTTGATGTTCCTATTAAGCTATGATCTGCCCCAGGTCCTGGTTACTGCATCAAGACACTGTTTCATGTCCTGCCCACTCCACACATCGGTCACACATCAAAGAGCCATCAGAAAGGGAGCAAAACATGAAATACCATCAATCAAAAGCCACCTGAAAATTAACTAACATGAAGCTCACTTAATTAAAAACAAAAGCATAAATAATTTTCTCGCAGAAAGACCCCTGCCTCAAAACCATTACGTTCAAATTACTCTTTACCCCAACAGCTTGTGATCAAAAGCAACACCAAAAATCATTTTTTTTTAGACCACATATTCTCTTCTCTACTTTCATTGATTGAAGTAATTTAAGGGACCTCTCTATTTGTATACTTTGTCTTTTTAGCTACACTCCTCACTTCTCAGAAATAATTACTTCACCTTAAAGAGGTTATATATATATGTATGTATACACACACACATATATATACATGTACATGTAGCGATGCCAGACACTCTAAGCAGCCTTCAGCCATACTGTGACCAGCTGTGGTCTAATCTGCTCCTAATGTCTGAGGAGGGTCACTCCCAACCCCTGTTTGGGAGAAAAATGACCATTAAGAAAACAGCCCCAGTGGGTCAACTGATGACACCTTCTCTCACAGCAAGTCCCCCGTCACTTTCCCTAGTGACAGGCTATAGGATATTGCACTTTGAGCTGGAAGTGCTGTACAGCATTTCGGAGTAGATGTAAAACACTGGACATTGATGACTCAAAAGGTCCACAAGAATTCCACGTACAGGAGGAATTGTCCCCTCTATCCCTGCCATATTCCTTTTTGGGAATTTTGCTAAAATCCTTTCTGTAAGTTTTATTTGAAAAATAATTCCTGAAGGGACAAACGTCTGTAAAGAACCTGTGAGCTACTTGAGCTGCAAAAATATAACAGTGCTTTCTAAGTTTTTCTTTAAAATGCCGGGTTAGAAAGATTTTTTAGGTTGCAAAGTCAAGCACCCAGAAGCTTGGAAATGCCAGAGCTAATGTCATCTGAGCATCATACTCTAGCACTGTTGCACTCAAGCATTTTGACAACCTTTAATCACATTGCCACCTGCTACTTTCTTCTACTGGGCTCTTGCCTCACTGTTTAAGTAGAGACCTGTTTGATATCCCCTTGTATTTTGTACATGCAGTGTACAGCCTCTTATTTATTCCACGCTACCAAAACTGTGTACAGAATGTAAAATTATTCACTTTCTCCTAAGCATCTCTGATGGAGTGTCCCCATAGTATCCAACTTTCTTGTGACCACGAAATTTACCCTCACTGTGCTCCTCTAAGGTGAGGTTGCAATATTATCTGTATTCTGCAGCTGGGCAAATGAGAGTCAGAAGGAAGGAAAGCACAAACTTTCCATTCATTTTAGTAACACAACCTGAGGCACACAGCAAGCCTATTTCTCAGTTTCCAGCCCTTCATTCTCTTTCAAAATCTCCTTGTAATGGCCTCCCAGGAACCCATCCTGCTTCACAGTGGACATGCATAGAATGAGGAGCCCGTTGTTACTGGCCATTTGTGAAAAGTTTGTTGTAAATCTGCATCATTCAGAAATTATGTCAGGGAAATTGAGGGGAGAAGCCAGTCCTCCAGAGCAGCATTCAACTGCCTTAACTGTAATAATACCTTGCTTTCTCCACTGCAATCCCCTGCCTCATTTACTATATATACCTTCCAGCTTGGCAGCAAATGAGGCAGTGTCTAAACATACTTCAGAGCTTGCCCACCGGTATAATGAATAATCTGCATCAGCCCAGAACTCCAGATTCTGGAGGGAAACAGCCACAGACCCTTTCCCCCATGCCCCTAACCTGTCTCACTCACCTCTCACCTATCTGCACCCCATGTCCTCCTCCTTTTCGTTATTCCCATTCTGATTTCCCAGACATCTGTATGTCCCCTGTGCTCCTAATTGCCAGCTCCCATCCCCCAGCCCTGCTCCCCAAGTTCCTGCACACATTCCCTTTTTGCTTGTACTCCTTTGGCTCTTGCAACCTCTTTTCCCTGTTCCTCCATACACCTTTTCCTGACCCATCTCCATGTAACGATGGCTGCTGCTTCCCTTTTCTACTTGCTAGTGGAGATCAGCCGGTGAGCAGCGCAGCCCCCCCTCCCTCAGACTGTTGGGCAGGCCTGCAACCAGGATGAAGCACAGAGGGGCATAACTCCTCCATGAGCACGTGCAGACAGAAACTTCTGAAAGCAAAGCTCTTGAATCTGAGGTGTCTCCAAAGTGGATAAACAACCACATCAGCAGGGCAAACTCAGGGGTACTTTTCTCAAGACAGCAAAAGGCATCTCCCTGGTATTATGGTGACACTTTATTAAATGTCATGCTTCCAAAACATCATTCCAATGAAGTTCATTCCACTACCAGCACTAAAACATCTCAGGAAACAACTGCTGGGTGTATTTATTTTAAAGAAAGTAATTTAATGCGGCACATTTCCCACAAATCTTGTCTTCAGAAACAACTGACTTTTTTGTTAAAGTTTTAACTAAAGAAAAAGAGAAAGAATCAGTCAAAGACTTAGTCTTACCATGAAAAATTTCAGCCAAAACAATTAAAGTTTAGAGAAGCTATAAAGAAAACAATTCCTTATAGTAGGCAGTGACAGGTACACTTTACTCTGGACAGTGCTACTGACTTTGCTTGTAATTAATAAACCTACCAAACATAATTGTTCCAGCTAAGCAAACATTTCCAGTCACACTGATGTAAACAAAATCATTCATCTTATCAATTAGAAGTTAGTCCACATGTTGTCACCATCTCTCCACGCTGCCTAGAAGTGTCTAAGCATCATTCTTCTCGCAGCTTTGCCAGCTCCAAATTTCAGGCCCTGCCATTCCAGCCTGTGGAAAACTGAAGCTGAATTCACCATCCTTCACGTTGCATAGAGCATAAAACCAAGAACTGATCCAGAATCCCTCAGGGTAATGGGAGAAAACCAGGTGGGTACCTCCTGGCAGTGCTACCCAGATCACCCTTTCTTACCATAACATCTCCTTCTCCTGCCAGCAGTTTCCAGTTTGCTGGAAAGTTTCCAGTTTGTAGCCACACGGCTACGCAGCCTCCTGTCCACACTGCATCTGCCCTGGAGCTGGACTCAGCAGGCACCCTGCAGCCCCCTTCCACACACATCCAAGACAGAAAGACAAACTGAAACAAGGACCACATGGTCACTATTCCTAATTTTTCTATACTAAGTTTTAAAACCCATCCATAGGGATCCAGATACAGTAGAACTAGAAACATAAAGCAGAAGTGATGTACACAATTATACATTATGTACTTGGGGGGAAAAAACAACCCCAAAACACTAGAATTTTTCAAAGCCAGCAACTGAGTTCAGACAGGTGCTTCCCATCTGGTAGCGATTATGGATCTACTGCTGGTTTTGAAAATCTAAGGCAAAAGGACCAAAGCTGAGAACCACTTCTAAAATAGGCAAGAAGAATAAGAGATGCTCTTACACAAATCTGAACATGGCAAACAGGATTGCAGTGGTAGAAATCTCTTACATGGGGGAATTATCCGCCACAAAACCACTGTTTAGTCATCCTACACCGACAATGGTTATCTCTCATTCAAGATTATATGAAAACTATTGCCTACACCTTTGAAAGTAAGCAGCAATTGTAGAGGTTTCTGCTTTGTCACATTGCATCAGAGTTACCTTAAGGGTGAGTGCTTCGGTCTTTCTCATAACCAGTTGCCATGAAGGTTCCCTTAGCTGGAACTTCAGGCATTCAGAATAATGTATTTGCTTTTGGAAACTTGGATCTAGGTTTATTAAGAGCGCAGGGTGCCACAGAGCAAAAAACAAAGGCAAGAATATATAATAATGGAGAAAGGGGAACAGAAGGGAGAAGCAAAAGAGAAGAAGTAAAAGGACTTCTGCAATTTCAGTACGTCAGCACAATTCATTAAGCCTAAAGGAGCCACTGGGAGTTGTCTGTGGTGATGGTGACAGTGCGTCATCAAGCAGAGAAATGCAGAGGGCTCTTACTGCAGCATATGTGTCTGGCTGGCGTCCTTTTGTTTGTCAGGTACCTCGTAGTGTGGGGAAATCTTGCCGAGGCCGCTGTCGCTCAGCATCCTTTTCCGAACCGCAGGGTTCCACCGATCTGATATTCTAGGGAGGGAATAAGGAAGAGAAAGGCATTCACCCCTCAAAAATTACCTCGCATGCTCCATTTTGAAGCTGTCTTATGCTTACTGGTCCCCAGCATTTTTCAGCCCATAGCAAGCTAAAATAGCTTAATTCACTATGAGTATGAGACTGTTCCTAAAGATGAATAGGAGCATTTCTGGTCTGCCCAGAGGATCAGAAGAAACAGGGACACTTCACCACCATTCTTAGGCACAAAGGGCTTCAGGGCCTTATACGGTGGTATCAGAGCCCTGACCATGCAGAGAAGGGGTTTGTAACTCAGTCGATACAGCTTTATGGCAGGGCAGATACAGTGAAGGGGCGTGAGGAGGTGGAAAGGTGCCAAAGTCCATTAGTGCTGTGTGGTCCAGGATGCCTAATGGAGTAGATGTTATTCTACTGTCCTTCTATCATTACCATGGCTGCATCAGATCCTGTCCCCAGCTCCCCACCTAAGATCTACTCTCCCACATCTCCCAGTCCTTCAGAAAAGGGGACCAGAAAAGAGACGCCCAACACTAGTACGGCTGCTGAAAGCCAGATCCCAGCACCACTCACCCAGAGGCCTGCTCCACTACCAGATCAGGCATTCCTGGTGGCGTCCCCACCTGCTGTGACATTACCAGCTCTGGGTCCAGAATAAAAATCTCGTCCTGCGAAATTTCCGTCACAAAGTGCAAATGTTCCTGTTGGAGTGATACAAGGAACAAATACTGAACCTGCAGCATCACTGGTCCCTCAGAGCACCCAGCTGGCTATAGGAAAGCTGGGTGCACATCAGGGTCTGAAGAGCATTCATGGGACTCTGCCTGTGTATTTATTTAAGTGCACACACACACATACACACACTAAAACCAATGCCACTGAAGTCACCAATAAATACTTCATCAGTTTCAAGCCAAACAAGATTTCCTACCAGCAAGCTTCACACTCACAGCAACACTTAAAAGTCACTGCTCCTCAGTGACTCTATGTCATTCAGCTGAAAACTGGAGGTCTACCCAAAAAGCCAAGGTTTACATTTTGAAATGAGGACCCGTACCTAAGGTCTGCCCTCCGATGATGGCTGATAGAAATTTTCATTGTTTGGAGGTACTCTCCCAGACCTCCGTTGCTTGTACCTTCTGGTTTCACATCTCCATTACCAAAGTTCTCTTTCTCAGTCCCTCTTTTTTGTTATTGACACTGAAGGCTCGTTGTCCTTCAAAAAACACTGAGTGTGAGTAGGCCTGTCCATGTAGGTGAATGGGCCGGAAATTTCCCACCGTTTGTGTGCTGGGACCATCACACAGTATCGATCTTTTCCCCACAGAAACACAGGGCAAAGGAGTAGGAGGGAAAGATGACCATTTGTACAGAGTCAAGTATTAAAGAAATGCAGAATAAGACAAACAGAGTCACATTGCCCAGTTTAACTTGTAGCAGCATCTTCTTCACCCTTGCTTTCCCAAGGTTAAAGTACAACTTCATCAAAGTATTTATATGACTGTGTGCAAAGAAGTCCCATGGTGGCTACACGCAGTCACTGAACCTGGGACCTCTGAACTAAAGCCACAGCTCCTTCTGCCTGAACTAAACCACCAGCTGCTTTTGCTAGGAAACAGTCATGTATTCATGCGATTCAGAAACAGCCTACACAGTTCTCAGGGGGACCAGATACAAACGACCACTGTGTGAAATCAACAGTTTGCACTTAATGCTGAGCCACTAATTGGCCTGTTCTGGCTACAAATCAGAAACACCAAAAGCTCTGTAAAATTTTCAGTGTCTTTCAGAAAATATATTCAGATTGTCAAATCTATACCGCAGGTTTGAATCCAACGGAGCTACACGTTCTTTTGGGGTTCCTTGGGAATATTTGATACAGCTCTGTTCATAATTCTCAACTTGTAACATCACCTTCACTTCCATAGCTATTCCATGTCACACACACAGGATCAAGACTTCTGGTGACTAAAATCATCACTGAAAAGATAAACTCAGATACTCTGGTGTCACACAGATGCCCTTAGTAAGACTTGATAAGGATGACAAATGTAGAAAATTCTGATCTGTACATCAGGTTGGTAGTAAACAGAAGGGCAGATGGCCAGCAGATATAAAAATCCAGTGAAACTATGTGAATTACATCAACTAAAAAATGGCCCAGAATTTTTTCTTTACTTTTAATGAGACATCAGTAGCATTTTAGAATACACAGGAGGAATGGCACATAATTCATTTTAAGCTGCATTTGACATAGCTTTAAAAAAAAAATCTATAGACACGGTAACCAAATAAAGATTTACCTGAGATCTGTCAATGCGGTAAAAACGATCAGCAGAAGTTGCTGCAAGACAGAGAAACAACACAGCCGCAGTGAAGAAAATGATGTGAGCAGAACTGCATGGACAAGATGGGCTGAGCTAACGTCACTACCATGTAAGACAGCCTCTGTATCAGTGAAGTCACAGTGGTTTCACAAGAACATAATCTGATTCATTCACTATGTCCATATTCCTATTCCATTAAATGGTGAATTTAAGTTAAGGTGGGGCTTAACAAAACAATATTCACTGACATTATTAACTTGAAATAAATATTTAAAAAAATGTACAAAATGGATTTCGGGCTTATAAGAAGAATTGATTACATTCAAATATGTGACAGAAAAAGCTGCATTGTTCCAATGACAATATAGCAAGCATATAATGAAATTGATGGGTCTAATAGGATTAATTCAAATTTTGAATCTAAAGAACAATAACATGCTTGGGAGCTCTTTGTAAATCAAATGCATGGACACAGATATTCACCCTGAATTACCAATAAGCTCAAGGAAAATTTATGCTACTCATGAAAAACACATGAAAATWGGGGAGATTCACTAAATAAAGCACATAATATAAATCTTGTCACTGCTAAATAATTTATATTACTAAACCCAGAAGTATTTTATCACCTACAATGTGCTCCATCAAACGCGATTATTTTGTTTCTGCTTTGCATTTAGTTTGGCCAGTGAAATCAGATTCATTCATTCTGGAGTTTTGACACAAGAGCACAGTGATGCAGCATTGTAGGTTTTGGCACTGCAAGGGAATATCAAATCCCTAAAGACAAAACCTGAATGCATCTACCCATCCAGCTCTCTCCAAAAACCAAACAGGTTCTCAATATGTTTTTTATCAATTTCCCTCATGAGAGACAAGGAAGAGTGATTAGAAATTGCCAAGGAGAAATTGTTTTTGTTTAGAACAATAAAAAATTCAGTCTCCCCATGCTGAAGCTTTTGCAAAAGCAGATGCCATCCATTTTAGCTGCTAATTCCAGTGCTCTGGAGCCTGATATAAAGCCCAGATAAGCCATCTGCTTTGACAAAGTCTGGGTCAAATACAAGTGCAGCTCTCCAGGGAGTTGCATGAAGGGCAGTCTTAGAGGGAAAGGGAAGTACATTTCCGCCACCTAAACACTGTAGTACCTAAACACTATAGTACTTAAAGAGAAACCACAGTGAAGAACGCAGCCTTACCAGCAGCAGCACCTTGCCACAACCTGCTGCACTCCGAGTCCAGGCAATGCCATGCAGAAAGTGCTGCTCATCACAGCAAAGACACCAATAAACCAAACCTCTAACTACCCTTAGAAGAGCATGTCTCCTTGGGGTGACAAAGCTACAGCAGACATTTTGATTGCTAGATGAAGGGCCTGTGTCATTTTTCAGAGTGGAAAGGGGGACACTCAGCTCCTTTTTGCCCTGCTCAGTGTAACAAGAAGGAACAGTTACCTCTCCATAGTAATACTATGCACTATCCTTCACATGCACACCAGAAGCAAGCAGCATGCTAGGCACAAGAGGAGGGAGATGCACTTACCATCTAGGAAGCACCATCTGGGAGAGAGCCTCTGAACAGAAAGTACTCTGGGGAAAGAGCTTTCCTGGTCCTGGATAGGGCAGGGAAATGACATAAAAAAAAATAACAAACTGTTTTTTCTCTAAAAAGGACTATTTTCTAGTCTCTGCTTTTTTCATTTTGCTCTAATGACATTGCACAATGTGCAAATCCTATATAACCCAAACCCAGTGGGTTTGCTTCTCACTGACATCAGGGTTTGACTGTAATATAGAAGAGAGTAAACTGATACGGTTAGCTTCAGCCACATCCTCAGCTATCCCCTTCCCTTCAGCTCAGCAATACCGAAAAGCTTTGTATCAAAACCAGCTTTCTCAGCTGCCTACAGCCCCCCTTATTTATGGGGACGCAGGAACAGAGAGAGGTGAAAGAGGTCAAAGATACACATCGGTATCAACCAACAGCCATGAACTCTAATTACTATGTTTGTTTCTTGTGTGCCTGTCACCTTCCCTTGTTCTAGCCCAGTATTTTTACATTCTTTCCCTCCTCTACTGATCTGCCACTCAAAGCAATTGCCCACTTTGCCTGTCTTTGGTGTGTCCCAAATGCACATCAGGGTAAAAAAAAGTGTTATCCTCTGCACCCAGAATAGAGAGTGCAGACCTGGGGACCACCACTGGCCAAGCAAACAGACATCCTACATCAACATGTTCCTGTTCTGGCTAAAAAGGCCTTCTCCTCGAGAGCCGACAGATGTGATTTCAGGAACCAAACCAAATGACTGGGGAGGAACGAAGACCTTCTTCCTGACCTGTACTCACCAAGGAGTCAAACAGGCTGCTCCTTGCTTTTTCAGCTCTCACTGAGCTGGAGAGGCAAAAGGGATCTCAGAAAGCAGAGGGTGGTCATGGCTCTGCTCCATGCTGCCAGCGGATGGCCAGCCAACTTCCTAAAGCCACTGGGACACAACGTTTAAACACAAATAGATTTGCACAGGACAAAACACAACAGCATGGATCTCGGGCACACACCTGAAATTTGTATAGAGCCAGATTCTATCCTTATTTACATCTTAAGCAGTAAAATCAGCACATCTGCAAATGATCTAAATTCAGGCACATACCAGCTCAAGATTAAACTTTACTCCTCCTTCAGACAACAGACTACCAAGTGGTATACCGAATCAGGCAAGAACAGAAGAAGTTGAAGCAATGGGGAGGAAAGATACCTTTGAGAAAAGTACTGCTCTGCACGGAAAGCACAGAATGTGAATAATGTATATGTACATATATTCATAACATGGGCATCGATTGTCTGAAATCTTACTGGAGAAACTTACAGATTTTGCTTGACTAAAAACATATATATATACACACATATATATGTTCTGATGCACAATACCTGCACCTACAGCCACCCTGATAAAAATAAAACAGCCTCAGTTCTCTCCCATATTTAGACTCAAGTATTTTACTTGATCCCATAAACCTTGCTTTCATACACAGGTTTTGTCTCCAACCTCTGTGCATTACAGGAGAGATGAAGGCGATGACAACATAACATTCCATAAAGTGAACTATGTTGGCACATGGGGACCAAATGACATATCTCAGTGGTTTAAGCATCAGATTTAAAATACACCTATGTCTTTCTCTAATGTGGGCTTAAGGAGTTGTGGGATTCTTAGGTTTGCTTGTATCTCAACCGAGGTGCATGTGGGAGAGTCAAGGGCTTTCTGAAATCCACTAGGTTTGCTAATGTCTATGTATCTACATGCACAATGCTTTACGTATCTTAATATTTAGCCCACTATTTGCGGAAAGGTGAGGATTGGGATACAAAAGACAAAAGGAAGAAAACATCCAAAGATAACAGTGCATACTAAAAAGGTAGATGATACAAAGAGGAGACAGGAGTAAAAATTCATAGACCTAGCAGATTACATAATGCTGGGAAAATGAAGATAGGGATAACGCTGGTAAATGTAAATTCAAGTCACAAATTGCATACTGTGTCATGCTCTTTCCAAGACTTCATTACAGTTCAACTGCAGAACTAGCTTGGGAAGTCTCAGGCCCATGAGAATGATATTTTATAAGCATTAAACTCATTAGAGAAACAAAACACAATGAAAAACAACTCTAGCATCATTTTTCTCATTTGCACCTGGGCTTGCTGATGTTGTTTCTGCTGACTCCCCACGTTTTGAGCTGCAGAGGAATCACGCAAGAAAACTGCATTTATGAGACCTAAAAGTACCTGTGACACCTTATTAGTGAGGTAAGAAGACAGCTCCATCAACTCAAGCACCTTATTATGCCCTTTATCCCCTGCTTTTTCCCCTTTATGTAATATGTAGAGGGATACCAACAAACATGGAACAAACCTCAAATTAAGCTAACAAGACAGTTTTTAGAAATGACCCACTGAGAATAAACCAATATTTGAAGAATCCAGGATAAACAAATACTGCAGACAAAACACAGAGGGGGGTGCATTCAAAATGTAGCATCATAAAAAATTGATAGCATGTCAGGGATTTCACACTGAGGAGATGGCTAGGCAATTAATTTACATACTGCTACAATTGCAGAGGTTAAAGCCAAATATGGGGCTGATTTCCAATATTTCATACCCTCTTTTGGCCCTCTCCATACAGGCAGATTTAGCTTTTCATTTTACCTCAGGCAGTTTCCTACGCATGGAGCAGTCCGCAGCCAGTTAGGTTAATTTATAATGAGTGGAACAGAATAATACATGCTGTTTTATTAGCCAATTCGCTAGACACTAACACTGCTCTAAAACTCAGTTCCAGGGCAATGATTGATACAAATGTCAAAAATATGAGGTTAAAACTGGACAGGGAAATGCAGAAACAAACCATGAACTGGTATGAAGAAGGCAACTCCAGGAAAACATGCCAAATTGCATTTTCTCATAGTGTCTTCCTGCATCCAATGCATTTACAGGCATTCTAGCCAAACTGAAATTCTGTATCACCCAGGTGATCATGAAGCTCCAAGAAATTATCTGCAATTTCACCACAATGGGTTCCCGTCAACTGGATTTCTGCATGTTTTCTGAGTGAGCTCATTCCTGCTGATCCCAACAAGACTTGCATTGTTAAATCTAGGAAAAGGCTATCAACACCATGCAAACTTGTCTTGTGATCCTAGGCGCTGTGTCAACTGACTATGGTTTGTGTCAAGTCTCTGCACTGATGTCAGATCAGCTCAGGAGTCAGTAGAGTTAGTTTACTCCCAATTTAAGCACTGTGTTTATTTCAGCGAGAGAAATATGCATTCTTGAACAATACTTCCAACTGTAAAGCCAAGTTCTGTATTGCATAAATTGTACAATAAAGTTGTAAAATGCACAAAGAGACCAATTTTAAAAACTAGCCACCTAAAACTAGAACCTGCTTGTCACAAGCAAAAGACACATTTGTGCCCAGGACAGATTAAAAAACTACTCTGGAGATTATGTTAAACTGGAGGTAGATGACTGTGGTGCACAGAATTATTAAGAGGTTAGGCCTGCTAGCACACCTTTTTTCTCAGTGATAGACTTTAGTACTACAGCTATGCAATATAACATGTTATTGTTCAGTTTCTCAGGCAGAGAAACAATTTTACTTTTGTCATTTGTCCTACAGGACACATTCTCTCATTCACTTCTATATGCAAGGCACTGCTATTGCAATACCTCTCGCGTCATCATGCTGTGCTAATTTTAAAGATGATTCCATAAGGTTTGCAAGGAAAAGGATCGTCTGAGGGAAAGCAGAATGAACCTCCAACATTTGAGGGTAAATGATAATCAGAAATTCACCTAACATATTGGTATCTAACAAAAAGAAAACATGGGTTCAAATGCAAAGAGTGCAGCCCACATTGTTAAGCCTCTTTTTGTTCTGATACTAAAAGGAAAGCTTATCTTACCTGGTAATGAACTCTCTGTGTAGTAGAAGTTACTGCCTGTAGGTCCTAGTAGGAGGATGAAAAACATGCCAATGATGAAAAAAATTAAAGCAACAAGAGCTGTTTGTAGTTCTACTGTCTGAAGTGGTTGGGCAAACACAAATAATTTTGCAAGTATTTCTCACTGGTGTTAAGTATATTAAATAAACACCATAGAATAGTCATGGAAAGCTCACTTAAAGTTTAGATTTGCATGCATTTGGTGGGAAAAAAAGGGTTTTTAAAATATAGAGATCACGTTAATGGATCTTCACCATATCACAGACCTATTTGTTCCATGAAAACTATCTAAATTTAGAATATCAGCAATAAAATGAAAGAAAAGATGCTAAAACCCATAAATCTTTTTTGCAAATATTTCTGAGTAATTAATACACTAAAGAAAACCACTGGCAGCTCTCCCTGTTTTAAGACAACCTCATGTCAGGGAGATCATATCAGAATGACCCTGGTATTTAGCAGGGTTCAGGAATCTAATTTATTTTAATAGAGATTTTGTCAAATAGTTTTAGCTCATGACATAGCCTACCAAAAAGCCTGGCCTATCGACCATAGCTCCCCAGTTGGCATGCAAGTTGGCAGAGTGCAGAAAGCCTTGGCACCTCCATTCCCAGCAAATGGGTCTGAGCCAAATCAAGAAAAAATAAGTAGTACAAACCCTGCAAGAGGTTGGAGAAACACAGTTCTTCCACAACCACTATGGGTAATTCAACCAGAACTTTTAGCTGTGCTTCTTCCAGGGCTGTACAACTACTCTCTACCAAATAATGGCCATATTAAGTTGCCTGAGCTCAGTCTGGGATCACATTCATAATCGACTAAGAACGTCATCCGTATTATTTCAATGTAATTTTCCATCACCAGATACCTCAAATATGCATCACCTTACAATATGGTTTTATGTCTGATAATAATAGCCACACCTCAAGGTCTGAATGTTCAGAAATGCATTTGATTAAGGGAATCCTGGCTGAAACGCAAAAAAATGAAAGCCTAAGTCAGATACTAAGGCCTATATTCAGGCTGCAAGTGCCGAGTTTCAAAACCACAAGGAAGTCAGTGGCTCCCAAAGAGTTCAGTGGGACGGATGAGGTTCATAGCTCCTATGTAAACTGGACTACCTATTTAGAAACCTACATAATGTCCTCACACTTGTAAATGTTGTTGAAAGATATCAGTAAAAGATTAAAAACAGAGAGAGTATATTAATGAAAATCCATTAGTTTTACCACTAAATGCATACACACTTAAAATTATTCAGGTAACGGGCCATTTGGAGTCTCCATTTCCCAGACTATATTGTAGAATGAACTCTCATGAGGCAAGGTGTTCAAGACAATAGGAGCAACATTATTCTTAGTTGCATGAGCATATATTTCTGTGTATTTGGAAATGTCTAATTGATATTTGTAGCGTTTATTGGTGTCTCAGATTACTCCATGACAGTATTAGAGAATGACATTTGCGTAATTAGACCCACTTGAATACCACGATGTTTATCCTTACATAACACACTTTCTAGTCAATAATTTGCGTGATTTCAGCAAGGTATGTGGAGAGTCCTGGTATTCCATTCCAATTCAAGGAGAAGTAAACACACCCATCCACGTCAATTCTGTTATCATTTAGAAGGAGCCAGTATGACTTCTCATTTCCTGTTTAGAAAATATTTTTCAGTGCTACTCCTGCTTTTATTATCATATCATAACTCTAAAGTTTTGTTTTCAGTGGTAGGCAAACTGCAATACTCTTAATATATGGTTGTTGCAACTATTAGACCTCTGCACTCAGAACTGAAAGAGGCATAACATAGATTAACATATGATACCTGAATTCACAAAAACCTCACCTCTTGTAGACGGTCAATGTACATACGACAGGTCTCCAAGTCACAATCTCCTCGTACCACTATAATTCCCAGAGGAATGGCTGGAAAATCAAAAACAAAGAAAAACCTTTTTAACTGAGGTCCCTTAAACTTTAAAAGATTTGCAATATGCTTCATTTTTTTTAAAATAATGTCCTCACAAAAGCTTTCTGCTATCTAAATCTTAACAGTCATCTAAAAGCAGGAACATATTATTCATCAGTAGTTTCACCCATTCATAATTAACAAAGATTCTGGTTTTCAGCTGTCTTTCATACCAAAGAAGCTAAAACAGATTCAGTTAAATTGTGTACTTTGTCTGATGTCAACATCAATTATTAACTGCAAAGAAAGGAACACACCCCAGAACAAGAGTTTAGGGAGGTGCTCTTATACATTGAAATAAGAGAGTGATAATTCATTTTCAGAAATCTTAAAAGTCTACAAAAATTATTTAAAGTAATGAAAGTCACAGCCTAAAGTCACAGCCTGATTTCAGCGAAAACTGTCCAGCACCATGTTATTTTGATGTAAGGCTGCTTTCAAAACAAAATAGACATTATTTCATCTACACACAAAATTGACACAACATCTCCACATTTTCTCAGCGAAAAAAAGAGAACTTGTAAAAATGCTGCAAATTATTCCCCTCAGCTGAGGGCAGCATTTTTAATAACAGAAAATTTAAGTTTCCACAACCATTCTGTTCTTGCAGCCAAAAAACCCCAACACAAACCCACAAAAAGAACAAAAGAGAAAAAAGTGTATGTGAGTCCACAAGGAAGGTACCAAGAGAGCTAGCTACTAAGATCTCTTAAATAAAAAGAAAACAAGTGAAAACTCTTGAGTCCCTGATTTTCTAAATCTGAATCACTGACTGGAGTTCTTTTTTCTCCCTGGAGGGTCTTTAATAAAACAATGGCCCAAAAAAGTAGGGGAGCAGCAGGAGAGAGATTTATATCCTCATATGAAGTATTCCAGAAGGAGAGCAGAATATCAACTCATAAACAATTTTGGTAACTGGATAACAAGAAGCAACGTAAAGTCACTGACAGTTCTGAGATAAATAGTAAAAACAACTGTGCTGCAGCCCTCCTCCCATTCAGAAGAGGTTGATTAAGAGGGAGAGTTATCTACTGAGCTCTTCATTCTGATAAGAGAATAAGACAGTGCTAAAAGATAATGGGGAACGTGGCTTATATTTTTGTGGCCCACGGAGGCTAGAAGCAGAAAAAGAAGCCCAGTGGTCTCAGGGAGGAGCGTAGGGGAGCACCTATGGCAGTCAAGGTCATTACGGGCCTCAGAGGCCAGCACAGGGCTCTGGACACACATCAACAACGCCACCAGCATCGTGTTTGGAAAGCAATTTGAACAGCAGAACAGCTATGAACCCGGCAAAACAAGCTGGAGGGAGAAACAAGAAAATAAAGAAGGGATAGGCAGGAAGACCAGGGAAGAAGGGAAGAGCTCGCACTTCTCCTGAAGCAGCACTGACATCTGATAGCGATGCCAATCCACCTGCTCATTTTCAGAAAGGCCAGAAGGGAACAGTGCTCATTGCGACCTCCCAGATTCTTTCATTACAGAACAGAGACTGAGACACAAGCGAGTGGAACGAGGGTTGCTTTACACACTCTGACGCTCTGGGTTACAGACTGATTCTCTTTGCTTAATGTTTACTATTGCTTAAACTGCTCTGACAGGAGACCCTTAAGCTCTTTGTAGAGAGTACCTAATGGCTATCTAGTTTCAGTTCAGCAGATCCCTCTGCAGCCTTCACTGAAAGAAGCGTTTGTTAAATTCATTTATAGCACTAAAAAGTGAATTGCAGCAGGCATGATTACACCTCCAATAGCTACAGAGCACTAGGGAGCTACACCACTGACTCACAAACTGTCACCACTGATTTTGCCTCTTTCCTATTGAGTTCCTTCTTTCATGGAGGAGTACATGCACTTAATGGGGACCAGAGTTTTGACCTGCTGAAACAATGCAGCTAACACAGAACTGAAATCCATAACTATCACCATTCCTGACAGCCCAAAGGAGAAGGACCTTACAAACATTTGGAATTCTAAAGAAATCCACCAAAATGTCTGAAAAGAAAACACTAATATGCCATAGATAGTTTTGTGGTGACATTTATGGGCCTCATCTACACAAGCGAAGAAGAAAGTCATGATTCACAGGTGTAATTAAATTATGTCCCATCTATTCTTGGTGGTCATAGAACAATTCTGGAATTCTGGGTTAGGTGACTGTGTTCTTACAAAGAGATGTGCAACTTTTGCTGCCTGGAAATCCTGAATTAGATGACCTACGGCTTTATGGGTCAATGGCTAGCTAAGAGATAAAGTGCGTGAGGTGGCTCTCAAATGATTCCATTCCATATGGTTCATGCTCATTTGAAAAACCTTTTAAGTCATTACTGGATAACACTACAGTATATATACTAAAATGTTGCTTGTCAAAGGCTTTTTGTTTGGGTTTTTTCATGTGTTTTTGTTGTTGTTTGGTTTGGTTTTTTGCAAGACCTATTTGGCTTTCAGCAGGAAGAATGTTCCCAGCCCTCATTTTTATCTTAAACCACAGTAAGTATGCACAATGCACCATGCAGCCAAGATTCTCAAAGTGCTTCCCAAAGTGCTTCAAACAAGTGCTGTTTGAAAACAAAAGCAAATCCTTAATGACTGATAATGGGATTGAAACTATGGGATTGTTGCTCATTCTAAATATAGGGCAATGCTGTGCAATGGAGCCAAAATGAGGTAAGTTATGATGAATCAGTTAAAGGCACAAAGTTAACATGCATGGCATTCAATGTCATTGTGGGCACTTCCATTCAGGAATAAATGAACTTCTACCTTTTCTGAATAGCCCTGTGTGGATGAGGATGTGGACAGTACAGAACAGTGTTGTGGGACACAGCAATTACTACATATGCCAGGTGAGAGATGGAAAGACAAAGTCTTACATTAAGAGCACAGGCACTGCAGAGCAACTTTCCTGTACACCCATACACTGTCCATTCCTGTGAATATATGAATATACGGGAATACGCTAAAAATAAGGGATAGTCTCAGATCATGAGCCAAGCCACAGCATTCAAGTGCCAGATATTTCTCTCTCAAGGTGCCTGCTCTTCTGGCCCCTTGCATCCAGCTCCCGGTTTCTTTGTGCTCCCTGAATGGTGAAAAGGAGGTGTCCAGGGAGCTGTGGATACAGACTCTAATGCTACAGTGATGAGCAGCAGTGCAAGAACCCCGGGAGATGAGACAGGAGACAGTTGCTTCATATTCTGAACCAGTACTGTGGAAAGCTTTTTGTTCCCAGCCACGCTAACCAAAATCGAGTATCAGCAGGAGGAGGGTGGGGTAGGTGCAGCAGTATGGCTAGCATGATGCTCTAATTGACTGCAAGATTAGTAGTGATTTCCTAAGTCCTCATGAAATTAGCTACGGAATTTATAAACAAAGAAGAAATCTTCCACCTATTAACTGCCCATTAACTGCTGAATACCTAAAGCTAGTGAACTCATTAATAGTACTGAGAACACAAATGGAAGAAGCCTGAATATACTGCGTATGACACCATGAAGAAAAAATAAAATTCAATTAACTTCCCCATTTATTGTTATGAAAGGAGTCAATTTGTGATCTAAACACTATGATTAACCCACTCAAATCCCAAACAAAACAGCCTCTAGACAGATCATTAAGGTATATGTGAATGCCAGGAAAACTCATTCCGAGTCTGACATACCTCAGGGGACTGGGGAGATTAGACATTGGGTTGTAAATGTTTAATGTAGCAAATAAAGGATCTTCACTACTGAAGATGTTATAAGAATACCATTTTCCTGAGGGGTTTCCACTGATATTAGAAATGTGGAGGACCAAGTACATTCTTGGGAGAGAACTCTCAAATATTCAGACATTTATATTAAGAGGTTTGGCTTTCCCAGAATGGTTTAATACAAGTGAATTTGTACAAAAGGATTTCCTTACCACACAAATCTATGCCATGTGTGTCTTCAGATTCCTTTTGTTTATTATACTGACAAAAACTAAGCCTCCTTAAGTTCATTGGTTGCTAGTTTTCTTGGCACTAGTGGTTCAATTTTAAAATCTTCACATGGCAGAAGTTAAAACACAAAGGAGGTTATCAGACTAAACCAGACCACATTTGAGAAGGCGGTCATGCCCTCCAGGCTCTCAGTGACTTCTCCACTACCCTGCCACAAAAAGGAAGAAGCTGCCCAAGTCAAGTGAAGAGAGAACTTGTCCCAAACACCACACAAAAGGAAACAGGTTATAGAAAGAAGAACTTTCCTATGAAGAGCTGGGAATTGAAACCGGCAGGGAATGGATATCAGGACTAAGAGCTGAAAGAAGAGGTCTGGCTGAACAATGAGTACGGGTTTAGGATTAAGAAAAGGAACAGGAACCTGAGCTGTGAGATCTGCAGAAACAGACTAAGACAGGCAGGAAGGATGTGTGGGGGATGGGATAGCCAAAGGGGACAACCAGGACTGAAAAGGTAAGAGGAAATCAAATCAGAAAAGCAATAGGAAAGGAAACGGGAGAAGTAGAATATGCACAGAAATATCTCATGGAAAAGTCTATACGAGAAAGACAAACTAGAGCATGATTTCCTGGAAAGTCTGAAATGGAACTTAATATCCTTGTGTCTCCCCACTCCTCTAGGGTAAATATATATTTACATCTATTTAGAATACTGTCCATCTCTTCTAGTTTAAAGGAGATGGCAAACTTACAGGTGACAGTTTCCCCTAGTTCCCCCTCACTAGCTCAAAAGGCAGAGGACTGTGTTGAATGTAGATATGCCCCATGTGGAGTCAAGAGACGGTAGATTTAGATTAGATATAAGGAAGAAATTCTGGACAATGAAGATGGTGAGACACTGGAACAGGTTGCCCAGAGAAGTTGTGGATGTCCCATCCCTGCAAGTGTTCAAGGTCAGCAGCTTTGAGTAACCTGATCTAGTGGAAGATGTCCCTGCCCATGGCAGGGGCATTGGAACTAGATGATCTTTAAAGGTCCCTTCCAACCCAAAACATTCTATGATTCTATAACTCAATGATATGAGATGAGATTCCAATGTTTTGGGTTTACTCCTTCCTCCCAACCCAGGCAATGACATACCGTGTTAAATAAGTATTACTATGACTACAAGATCAAGTTAGAAAAAGCTAAGATTGAAGTTGCCTATTTCAGCACCTGTGTGTATATCCATTGTGCTACTCCCTTTACTTATCTGATCACATCCTACTTTTTCTTCTGTTGTGCTCCTGTGTCTTTCTAATCTTTGAATGCGCACACGCGTGTGTGTGTATATATGCGGGTCAGTCAAAGTGAGAAATGTAATTCACTGTGCTGTCTGGACAAAGCCCACAAGGTTTCATCCATCAAAAGGCAAAAAGAGATATTTCCTTTGACACAAGCAATGCCTTTGGCAACTTCCTCTTTGTTTTTGTCATTTCTGTTTCAGTTACATTTATCAGTGGTTTGCATCTGTATATACCAGCATGAGAATCTGGGAGCTCAGTGGGAGGAGAGTTGCCAATATTTAACTCACTGCTGACTTCTAACTCTCTTAGTTTTATCTTGCTGGGTGACTTTAAGCTACCCATCCAACCCTCTCAGTTTCCGATCTTATTAAATCACTGTGACAGAGAAATGCACGAATTAGCTCATGTCTACACAACACAGCTGTTAGAGCAAGGCGGTGACATTTAAGCAGAGTGACATTTAGTAGACAGTCTGTAGGTAATGCTGCCTTTTACAGAGCTTCTACAGATAAGCCACCATGTCCCGTAAGAGACGTCCTGACAAGTACATGACCATTGGTGCTTCCTTTACAGGATGGAAGAGGAGGTTTGTAGCTACACAACCCAACTCACCTAAATCCGTCCAGATCAAAGTTGCTTCCCAACATGAGCACATTTCCTTCAATGGTTAATCTTCCCTGTCCTGACTCCACCTACTAATTCAGTTTCCCTCATCATAGTAGTCACCTAGCAGGAGGTCCTCTGCTCCTCTATGCCCTTTATATTATGGATATTCAGGATGTAAAGACAAAGTCCTCAGTGTTGACCTTTTCTTATTTAGCTAGTTGCTCAAAACCACATGGAATAGTCTCCAAATTAACTTCACCTGCTATATCCCTGAGCTTTAAAGTATCAGAATGCATTTCATACATCAGTGATTCTCAAACTGTGGTAAGTATATCACTGGTATGAGGAAGATACGTTATCTCTGTACATGTACACATCCCAAATGACTCACAAGCTTGTCACTCCATGTACCTCTGTGTACCTAGGCTTAGAACTCCTAGGATGACCCCAAAACCCTCAGATAACCCACAGAAATTAGAAGCAGGAACATATGCAATATAGACATCTGGCTAGATATAATCAAAGAGAGACAAGAATTCGAGGTTAACATCACATCATGTTACACCACGCCCACACACACACACAGCAAGGAAGCTGCACAGAAAACGATTGTTAGATTGCAGATAGTTCAATTGTTATACACATGGAACTAAATTTTCTTCAAAAATTGCTTTTTAATCCAGTGTGCCATTTTATTCAAAAGGAGATAAGGAACAGCTGCCTCTGTGTAAAAGACAGCATGGGAGACCTGGAGCTGCTACAGAGCTGAGAGTTATTTCTGATACTGCCACCACTGCAGTCAGGTATGATTCCTCCTTTAATCTCAGTGGTATTGAGCAAACTAAGATTGGTTCTCCATGGCTAGAGCATACACAACAACAAGTTAAGGGCAGGAAGAACTGACATATTCTATTAAAAAAACCAAAACCAAACCAAAAACCAACTGTGCAGCTACTGCTGATGGTGAGCTACTCCATGGCTCCATCTTCATGGTGCAAATCTACAACAGTTTTGCAGGAAGGACTAAGAAGGATTGAAGACCACTGGGTCACTAACTAGTTTACGGTTGTTTTGTTTGTTGTTGATTTTTTTTTTTAAATATAATTAATTTCTGCAAATGCCTCCATTGTCAGGAATTTCTTAGTAACATTGGAAAGGGGAAAATAAGGTGTCAAACAGAAAGATTTTGCTATTTTAAAAGCAACTCAATTGTTCTCCCACAATGCTACTTTAAATCACACCTTTCTGCAATAACAGGAGATCAGAGAGAGTGCACAGAAGATATGCAGGCAAGAGAGACAGAATTAAGTCCGTCCAACTAGAAACATCAATCCAACTCACTTTTTGAATATGATAATCTTGGTTATGGTCATGTAATATACAACTACCATATTGGGCAGAAGGTGGTGAAGCTGGTGACTAGGATGATAAGTGCTTGGGGCATGTATAGGGAGGTATTAGAGAAGACAACTACATTTGCAGCGAAGAACATTACAACATAACTAAAATGCCAACATATAACCCTTTCTTAAAAGAATACATGGAAGCATTCACCCCTCCTCGCTGAAGGATCAATAAGCATCCTCTGTACCATCATCAATCATCACACAGACAATACTGGGATGTTGACAGACGAAAGAATGAAGGAGAAAAGAAGGAGCATGGGGAAGGAAGAAAGGGACAATTCAGAAACAGCATCTTGGTTAAATGCCAGCTGCAGTGACAAGAAAAGTAGAAAGCAACAGAAGGAGAATGGGCTAAGAACGGTCATGCCCTTCAGAAGACAAAATGACATTCTTTAATTGCTCAGGAGGTTTTCAAAATGAGGTGTCTACCTCCAGCAGAGCGGAGGTTCCGTCTTCATGGAACAGTTTGTATGACGAGTTGTTATATGTCGGGAAGTGCAATTTTAGGTGAATTAGTTGATAGAATCAAATCAGTATTTCAAGCAAACAAGTGGAGTGAAATGTATTTACTGTGAGTTAAAGTGATCCAGATTATTACACTAATGTCAGAGCTTTTAAAACTCTGTTATGGAGACATGTAACAGGCAAAAAAACATAATACCTTCTTTGTTATTTTTCCTTCAGGGATAACAGCATGACTTATTATTAACTGGCTTCCTTTTCCTGTTCAGATTGGTATCAAATTTTGGTTTGGTTTTCAAATTATTTAGGGAGGTAAAAAAAGTGCTTTTAATCTTCATGGGCAGGGAAAGGATAGTAAGTATAGTATTCTGGAATTAAGTTGTAGGTATTCTGCCAAAGCCTAGACAGATATGCAAATTGAGTCTCTTGCAAGCATCTAGTGAGACATACATGCACCTGAGAGCTACAGTCATGCTGAAGGAAGCTAACCCCACTGACAGTGACAGGCCTTGCAGAAATACTATTGTAGAAACATGGCCTGATACAAGTGCTCTTGTATTTTGCTAGTGCACAAGTATTATCTGCATTTAAATTTTTAATTCAGATTGACAAAATTTAGTTACTCACCTGCCATGGAATTTTTTTTATTTCCCCTCCCCCTATAATCACTTTCTTTGGTAAAGGAAGGAGAGACACTTCTCCTCCCTCAGCACTCCCCTCCTCCCCCTTTAGCCAAGTAACTTTTAGTGGCAATGCTCCATGAAATGATTTGCTGATGAGGACAGAGTCAGCATGCTTATTTCATGTAAGTATTTAGCATACAATAGAGCCAGGCAGGCAGCAATCCATAGACCTGCCACCAGAAAACTATTTAAAATGTATCCATTTACCAATGTCAGAAATGCAATTAAAATGGCTACCCGCCCTTCTTAAAAGGAAGATTTATGTGATTTTCCAGCTTCCTTCTTCATAAAAACTTAAGTTATGTAGTCCTCTAGTGTAACCATGCAGCCTGATGACTGGCTATGCCTCAGTTTCCAGAAGAGATGCAAGCATCTTGCAGTAAGTCACAAGAAACCTGGGACATTAGGTCCGTGCTCAGTGAACCGCAGGGATTTTCCATTTTTTACTTCATGGAATTCAAGAAGCTGGCTAGAATATTTAAAACAGTTTGGTTTCTGACTGTTTAGAGAGCACTTCTCTTCCTGTACGTAATTTCCTTCAGTCGTAATTAGCATCACCAAGAAATCCTCAAATCAAGATCAGCCTCCTGAAAACTAAAGGTTGGACAACTCTGATAGGAGACACTTAAGTTATATGTCCAGAGAAGTAGGCTGATGACCATCAGTATATGCTGTAAGTTATATGTTCTTACACAGGACATTCCTAATAACTGCAAAGGGTAAGGTGAGGTATCTTCTCTGATTTATTTTAGGTTGATGGGGATATTATTTCTTTTCTCATATTTTAATGTAAAAACAGTAATGCACAAGTATTACTGAGACAGCTAAAGGAGGACAGGTAGGAAAAACAACTTCATGAAAAACGTCTGGGGAGAATACTCCAGTCCAGCTATGTTATATTATTAAGCTGGCCATGCAGCAACTTGAAAGAGAGACAAAAGGGTCGTACTGCAAATGGCCTGCCAATGTCTGAAAGCAATCATTTTAACTCTTGATGGACAAACATCTACTTTTTGAATGAAAACCTCTTAAGCACACATCCAGCAAGTGATCAAAATGCATGTGTAATCTAAAACCAAATCTCAGAGGTTCTAGATCATTCCTGGCATTTTTTATAATGTTATCATTCTGTTTTTTTGCAGGTGACAAATAACATAAACACTCATTTACAACTGCAGTGACAACAGTGTAAAAAATTGTGTATTTTGTGTCAGAACATGTAAACGGCTCTTAAGGACTACATAATATATACTAAATACACACACACAAAATTTACATCCATAGTAAGGATGGATGAGGATACTTCTCCTCAGATAGGAAACCATACGATGAACCATCAAATGAACCAGATTGTTTCTGACAGGGTTGGATAGATGTAGGTTCAATATGGCCTGAATTCTACTCAAGGTCAAACTCTCCATTCAAACTTGAAGCAAATTCTTCTCCAGTGAGCCATAATCCTCATCCTGTTAAAATTCTTCTCAGTCCAGTGATGAGGGCTTTGATTGCTTTAATTATGACCAAAATCCACTAACAGAAACTTCAGAAAAGGCTGTCAGGACCCAGAGTAAAATTTAAGCCATTTCAGTTCTTTCGTTGGAAGGAAAGATGGTGAACTGAGAGAATAAGGAGGGGTAGGACTAGAGGAGTGAAAGTGAAACAGTTTAACTATCTTCCAACAGTAAGATAAGCAAACCAATTAAAAGGATTGTCATCCTGTAATTACCAGAGCGCTCTGTATTACAGAGGGGGATGAAGCTTTGTTGCACAACAAACAGTCATGCTTGTAATTTAATATGAATAATGAGCCAGATGGATGAAAAAGACTATTAAATTGTTATCACAAGCAGCCATGTCCCTCACTGATTAATGACTCTGTGCATCACCAAGGAAAGGAACTCCATTTTTAAGTATGGATCGTCATCATCAATGTTGCCAAAGCAACGGGCTCTCTGCTTTTGACTTACCCCTGTATACGGCAATTAAACCATTATATGAGGAAACAAAACAGTGATTATTCTCTTATGTGGAAAACTGAAGACTGTTAAAGAATAAGGGACTGGGGAAGCCAGATTTGTTTCACAAGATAAATGCACCTGTGCAAGAACCACGTTCAAGGTCAGAGTACATTCTCAGTATGAAATTAATCATGGTCCATCCCCCCCTCCTCCCCAGTTTCAAATTTCATGCTAATCATAAAATCTTGAATAGTTTCATACACTAGTAGAAACCCAGCAGAATCAACAGAAAGACATGAATAAAAAAACAGGGGTGAAACCCACTTATTTTTACAGTAAATAAAATCAACTTGCAGAAGGCATAGTTAAGTAAAAAAACAAGTGAATTCTCTATACGTGCTTTTTATAGAGTATTTATATAGAGAGAATATGTATGTGCATATACACAGATAGATAAATATACACTCTACGTGACTCACCCAAAAATGTATGCCTGACCTTGTGTTTGGGCTTTTTTGTTGTTGTTATTTTGGGGTTTTTTTGTTAATGTAAGATTTATACAGAATGTTCTACCAAAAGCAGCTACAACCTAGCTTCTTCCAACTTACAAGCTTCCCGGAGTTTTTCCTTGTCGTAATGTAGTCCCTCATATTCTTGTAAATTAATCCTGTTCACTCTGATCCGCAGGCGATCTGGGATGGAGTGAGGACTGCAAGAGAAGAAGAAAGCTTCTTAGATGAAGTGTTCCATGGAAGAGCAAAACGAAAATAGGAAATGAAGTGATTTTAATCTTCTCTGAAAGAAGAAAAAGAGCAAGTCTCTTCAAAACTGGGCCAACTCCTCACAGGCCCATCACTGCGTTTAAAATTATGACTACCCACCGCACAACAACATAGACATTAGACCATAAATGACAAGCAAGATCAAGAAGCCCACTTGCTGGCTGTGTGGTCTGGAATTACAGAGGTTTTCGGAGTTCTCCATTCCCTATATAGCTACCCCTCCCCTCTGCAGTTCGCCTTTTTGTAAACCCCTAGGGCCCTACCACAGCCAGTAGATCTGCCAAGCTGTGTTTCAGGACACAGATGCTTTCTTGGGAAGTCTCTCAGGAAAACCATTCCTCTGCCCATGAGAACATCCACCCTCATATCCCTGGAGGATCCTCATTCAGCAGCATCTCTGTTCTGGGAAACAGGCAACAGAAATGTGGCTAAGAAATGGAGTTCCACAGGAGTGAGTCCAATACACAGAACCCAGGAGGACTTTCAAAAGCAAGTAGCAGCACAGGAACCTCATTTCTACAGATTTCAGCCAGATTTAGATGCCTCAACTGTATATAATTTTGAAACACTCAATGGGTCCCTATCTATAAATTCAAGTGTCCATATATTGATAGAAAGTTGTCCTGAAAAGCTTTGTTTTGATTTCATGCTGGCTTACACTGTACTGTAACCTATTATTTGATTTTGTAAGTTTAGCTGAATGCTATGTAAATTAACTTGGCCACATTTGCATTTTCCACTTTTAAAGCAAGATTGATAACCTGTGTATTATAATGCGTATATCAAATGTCTGTCCTGTAAGAACTGGCCCCTGGCTCAGTTAAAAGTAGATTCTTCATGCTGTGCTTCCATCGAAAGATGGAAAGATTTCTTCTGTTTTGATTTGGTTAGTAACAGAACTCTGCCAGTGGTATGACCACTGAATACACACACTGCCTTTTAAAAGTTGAAATACTGTGCACTGTCATAAATATACAGGCTTACTTTTTTCTTTGTCCAATTTTAAGGTATTTGACTCACAGCATTTACACTGCTAGTTTAAATGCCAATCAGGACAAGCCACTTCTCAAAAATGTAAAGTTTTCCTTTCTTTTTAAACAAGTAAGTAATTTTATTTTTGACCTGAAAATACTGCAGACCTGACAAAACATATGGTTCGTGGCCATCTCTCGGTAGAGTCCCTGGGATGGCAATTAACAATTATTTCAGTGTTAGCTTATTGCATGCTTTCGCTCTGTTTGTATAAACAGCTCTGTCACATCTGGACAGATGAAAATAAAGATTGAAAATCAAGTCCCAGTAAAAAAAAAGCTCTATTGGCACAAGTATTCTTTGCCCGAAAAGTGATAAAGGATAATGAATTGAGGGTGCCTCCATAACTGGAGTGTAAGACAACATGCTAGTAGGAGCTGCACTGAAGAAATTCCCGTTCTGAACAGGAGTTTCTATATTAATGATGAAAATAAACCTAAGATACATGAAGAATAGCTCAGAAGAAATCATAAATGCTTAACAGTGGCAGCAAGACTGACACACATGTATAGGCTGCCCAATGTTTTTCCTGTGCTGATTGACAGGGACTATTGCATCAAAGTGCCCCAAGATACCAGCAAACTGCCCATATTTAAGATAAGCTTTTGCAGTTTGATAACAGACATTTGGGATGGTAACTTCCAGCACAGCTTCAGGGGGCAGCTTTCTAACTCAGATACCCTTATGTCATCCTCCAGAACAGCACTCTCCACCTGCAGGCTCTACAGCTGGCTCAGCAACCCAGAGAAGATGAGTGCATGCAAATGGAGGGGAAAGGTGCATAGGTGGAACAAGAACATAATTGCACCGAGTCTGACACTTTTTTTCTTTCTTTTCTTTTTAAGACAAGTTTAAATGTCACCTCGCTGGCTGAGAAATGAACATAGTCTGAGGAACTATGTTCCTTTCCAAATTCTATAAAATGCAAGTTCAAAAATGAAAATCATAGGCGATTTTATTTTTAGCCAAGAAAAGATAAGAAAATGTTTAAGTCAGAAAACATAGGAATTGAACTGCAGTTTTTGTCTGAGGGGAGAAAAGAAATAATTTACTGCACGTAGTAGGGTTCATGAAAAAGACAGACTGACAGCTCTGAAAAGTGAAGCCTTTTATGCACTGGTACAATACGGGAAGAAGCTACGTTGCTTTTCCCATTATGTTCTGCCACCACGCATTATGAGGAAGGCAACTCAGTCTTCCAGCCGATCGGTTCACAACCTCAGGGTTGTTGGTAGGTGTGGGGAAGGGACTGCTTGTGAATTACCTCTACTTCTTTGAACTCAGCTGGGAGGAAAAGGGGTGGGAGACAGGAGAATTCAGCAACTTCTTATTCTGTTGTAACACTCGACCATGCTACAAAGACAGCCATCTTTGCTATTGTGCTGAATTAAGCCAACTGTAAACCCAACCCAAAAAATTGTCTCAAACGGTTGTTTCTCCTGAAACCAGAACCAAATCTGTACTGCTGTGTTGAAATCTTTGAGTAATCCAAGCTGGAACTCTATAAAAAAATATGCTTTCCAATCCCCAGTTCAAAATAACCGCTTTACCAAAAGCTGATCCTCCTGCACAGGAATTACTCAGTCCAGCACTTCAAACCAGCTATTTGCCCTCCAAACCAGAACCACACCATAGCCACACCCCGCTTGCTCTGTTCCATTTCTTCCTTGCTCATCTGTGTTTGATACTCAGACCCTCCCTCCCACTCTGTGACCCTGTGCTGTGGTGTCCAGCGCTGCTCTCCATACTAGAGGGAAAACAGTTTAGTACAGGAACTTTGCATCTTCCCGAGGTAAACTGTAATTTTAACCCCTAATAGCAGATGACTGACTCCTTTTTCTCCTTGATTTATCCTTTTAGATCTTCCATAGCAGATATCTGAGTGATACTTGTCTTTCAACCATCCATTACATCCCATCAGTCTGGCTTCCTCAGCAACCTACCGGTGTCCTTCACTGTTAAGAGATGAATATGTTTATGTATTTTTGTATCCCTGCACTGTCTGTGTAGAATTTACTACAGCTATGAGATCTTTAATACTTCCCACTCACAATTTCAATTCCTCTCCCTCCACACACTGGCCTTTCTCATGTTCCTTAGTGCATGGCAGGACAGGAGTGTGTCTGATACAGGCAACTGGAGATAGAATCATAGAATCATAGAATCATAGAATCATTAAGGTTGGAAAAGACCTCTAAGATCATCGAGTCCAACCATCAACCCAGTACAAATGCCCACTAAACCATGTCCTGAAGCACCTCATCCACACGTTTTTTGAATACCTCCAGGGATGGTGACTCCACCACYTCYCTGGGCAGCCTGTTCCAATGCCTGACTACCCTTTCAGTGAAGAAATTTTTCCTAATATCCAATCTAAACTTCCCCTGGCGCAACTTGAGGCCATTTCCTCTCGTCCTATCGCTTGTTACTTGGGAGAAGAGACCAGCACCCATCTCTCTACAGCCTCCTTTCAGATAGTTGTAGAGAGCGATAAGGTCTCCCCTCAGCCTCCTCTTCTCTAGGCTAAACAACCCCAGCTCCCTCAGCCGCTCCTCATAAGACCTGTTCTCTAGACCCTTCACCAGCCTCGTTGCCCGTCTCTGGACACGCTCCAGCACCTCAATGTCCTTCTTGTAGTGAGGGGCCCAAAACTGAACACAGTATTCGAGGTGCGGCCTCACCAGTGCCGAGTACAGGGGCATGATCACCTCCCTGCTCCTGCTGGTCACACTATTCCTGATACAGGCCAGGATGCCGTTGGCCTTCTTGGCCACCTGGGCACACTGCCGGCTCATGTTCAGCCGGCCGTCGACCAGCACCCCCAGGTCCTTTTCCGCCGGGCAGCTTTCCAGCCACTCTTCCCCAAGCCTGTAGCGTTGTCTGGGGTTGTCGTGACCGAAGTGCAGGACCCGGCATTTGGCCTTGTTGAACCTCATGCAATTGCCCTCGGCCCATCGATCCAGCCTGTCCAGATCCCTCTGCAGAGCCTTCCTACCCTCAGGCAGATCAACACTCCCGCCCAGCTTGGTGTCATCTGCGAACTTACTGAGGGTGCACTCGATCCCCTCGTCCAGATCATTGATAAAGATGTTGAACAAGACTGGCCCCAAAACTGAGCCCTGGGGCACACCGCTCGTGACCGGCCGCCAACCGGATTTGACTCCATTCACCACAACTCTCTGGGCTCGGCCGTCCAGCCAGTTTTTTACCCAGCTAAGAGTACACCCGTCCAAGCCATGAGCTGCCAGCTTCTCCAGGAGAATGCTGTGGGAGATGACCCATGCTCTGTTGTGCAAAATACGGGGAACAGGGCAGGTGATCCTCTTCCCAGCTTCCATGTCTCCCTGTGAGCTTGTCTTAGTCATGCAACTGTTTCCATTTCCAGATGTTGAGGTGAAACAACTCAAGCAAGCCTGGGGTCACTAAAAAAACCACAACTGTTAATGAATAATTTTTTGTCTGATCCAGAACAATCATCATTGAATCACAAGTGATTTTACGAGTTGCTGTTTCAATATTTCTGTTTAGTACTTATATGTAACTATCATGTTTAAGTTTTCAGAAATGATAATTTTTTCTATGGTCCCTGGTTTAGATAAAAAAGAGGAAGGAAAAAAAGAAGGAGGAGTGATGTAGCCAAGTTCACACACCTAACCTTTGACAGAGGCAAGAATTCAACAGAACTCTTCAGCCCAAAATTCAATCCCTTATTCCCAAGGCCATCTACCCATTCTTCCCCCAGGCTAACTTCATTAGGGTAAAAGTTAGGTTTTAAATAACAGTACAGTGATTTTTTATGTTGCTTTTTTCCCCATAGAGTCCCACCATGATTTTTTACTTGTAGCTGAAAATGGAATGCCTGAAAATATTTGGATGATTATCTGAATAGTTATTATTACAAATAATTCTAATAACTGTCTATATTCTCTACTAAGATTTTTTAAATTATCATCCAGACCCAAGACTTATTAGTTCTCTGGGAAGATAATGTAAGAAAAATCAGCAGAACTATCTTCCTTTTATAGTGCTTTGCTTGTTACAACTCATTTGGCATAAAAATACTAGGAAAGCTGTGTAAAAGCAGTTATGGTAGTGCTTTTTGCTTGCCAGTGTCTAAGCACTAGTTCAAACCTGAACTTTCTTGGCAACCATTATCTATGAATTAGTGGTAGACTTATGTCCTACCACACAACTGGCCTCAGTTCAAACACATCATCGCAATGGATAATCTGGTTATCTCGTGAAAGGGGGAGAGGAAAGGAAGACAGGGAAACAACAGCTTCTCCAAGTGTATGTTTGGAACCTTTATGTCAAGGTGAAGGGATAGTCATGTTGACCCTATATTCAGTGCTCAAGAAGACCTGCAAAAAGGGGAGGAGGGAGATGTTAAGCCTCATGTCAATATCTTCCAATCCTTAGTTAATTAACATCTGTCTCCCTGCAACCTCCCTGTGAGGACAGGATAGTATTTGCACACCAAGGGGAGAGAAAGACAACACTGACTTCTGCAGCTATGCTGACTCACTACCTAATGCCACGTAAGAAAGGAAAACATGCACCTTCTCTTTACAAACATTATTTCCTGGCTTGAAGCCGGTGGCAACATATTGTATCTTTCTCCAGCATCACCTTCTTGAGTCAAATTGGTCCCTTTATCTGAAAAGAAGTGAGAAAGCCCTTTTCATTTGCTTGGAACTGGAGGAGAAAAACAATCTAAAATCAACAGCAAATCTAAAATATTTTTGTTGTTCCAGGAGCCATACAGACTCTCCAAAAGCACCTTTTAAGTAGAAAATATCTAAGAGGATACTTCCCATGCTTTTGTAAAACGTATAATTTTTTGGTACATCAGTGCACTGTATATCTCCGAATTTGCTTCTACGGAAAAAACAAGCACACCGTCTTAAATGTAATGTATTACCTGAGGATAAATAGTTTCTTTCCAGGTCACGTGTAAGAGCGTGATCAGCTGGCAAGTATCAGAGTTTCCTGTTCTCCTGTTTCTCCTCCTGTTCACCCCCTTTTTATAAAGACATGGAACTACTACTACATAAGCAAGCTGTGTGTGTGTTAAAACATACAACTGGGGAGAAATAAGACTTGCCATTTTGCCCATTTGAAAAGTTTAGCAATCTTAGTCATAAAAATCTAACCTTGGAAACAGCAGCTTTCTACAGAAAATAAACTATCATCAGGAATATGAATGCTAAGAGGTCCTTTCTACAGGATAGAGTTTTTATATACTTATCTAAGTCCAGGCACAGGTAATACATTCATAACTCGTATATATGTATATGTATGTGCACACATACATCTATAAATATGTATATATATACATACATAAAAAAACATTTATTCAGTGACTGGAATCCGATGGTTTTGTTCATGATTTATTTGCAAATACTATTTGCTCTGTTAGAATATGGTTGTTGGCTAACACTACGTTAATGTCTCACTAAATTTTATTACCTATTCAATATAGCTTTGGCTCTAAGATTCGCTATGTGAATATTCATTCTTTGTTCTATCAGACTAACAATTGAGACCAGGGAGTATTGCCCTCATGATCCAACTAATTAACTCATTCACTCACAGAACTCATGAGCTCCATACAGAGCTGTATTTAATGCAGCTGAGGAAAACACTGCCACCATCAATACTTCTGTAGTTTTCCCAGATACTGATAACAACCCATATTATTATAAAAATCGCACAATTTCTCTTGTTCAAACAAACTCAGCATATTCAGGAACCACAAAGCTTAAGTACATAAGCAGGTCTGTGCAAAAGCTAATAATAGGGTGATGAATGTCACTGAAAGCAAACATTAGTACGGTATTAATAGAAACGGTTGTTTCTAAACACTGTATAAAACAACTTGCTCAACTGTAAGGAGAGGAAGAAAGGCTTTCCAGATACAGCAATACACAATTTATAAATAAATTGGGGGGGATTGCTGCACTGCAATTCAACCTAAAATATTTAAATTTCTTACGCCTATTATTCTTCAAAATGGTGTATTACATAGTCAATGAAAAGTAATTTAAAGTACAAATGAATGAATTCCATTACCTCCTAAAGAATCTAATTAAGAAACTTATTCCCCAAACACACCCATCCACAGAACTACATCCCAAAGGTCATATGCCCCATGGGACTGTAAATACAGATTCAGGTCAACTGAAACATACTGTTCATTCATGTTGATTAGCTATAATGGTTTCATTTAAACACAAACCTAAATATCAATCTTCTCAAGTCAGGAGCATAGATAGGCTTGTTTACTGTATTGAATTTTATCCGATGGACTTTTGATTAGCATGGACCAGAAGTGCACATTCTGGGCATTATTAAATAACAATCCAAATAAGCCTTGCAGAAAAGCTATGCACAATATTTAGTTGGAACAAACTATGAAAGATTCCACAGAGATGTTATGAGGTCATCGCAAAATTATTCTACTCGCATCAAAAAAAAAAATGCAATTTCAGTAATAGTGTATTATTTTCTTTCCTTTTTTAGCTGCAAAGTGGCTGAACAGTACAAGGAAATGGTATTAGTTTCTATCAGACAGTGTTTGACTTTTCCACGAGAATACAGATGATCACCTACATATTGAATAATTCTTATTATAAGGAAAAGGGCATGCTTTCTGGAAATTCTTAAAACTTGTAGACATTCATTGACATAAATAGTTAATTCAATTGTTATGTTTTTTAAGTCTACCCTTGTGTGAGAAGATATCCATCCCACAGTACACCAGGTTACACATCAGGATCAGAACCACTCTTTTTACATGATAGGTCTTAGAAAGTCAACATCATGCTAGATAAACTGTTTATAAGGTGAAGTCATTTTTAACACCACCCACCCCACTGCTGGAAGTTGCTTACCAAAGAAAAGGTATGCATTTGTTTTCCTCCTATGCCTGAACTATAGCATTTTGGGATTCTAGAAGTGTTACCATCACCACCACCACCTCCCCCCAACAAAACAAAAAAACCAAAACAAACAAACAAAAAAAAAAAACCCAAGCAAAACCAAACACCACTAAAACCACAGAGTTCTGACAGGAAAGAATGAGAAGGGCTTATTTCATTCCACCACTTGTTCAAACCCACAGAAGCAAAGCCACATTCTCAGACTACCAGCAGAAGCTGATCTACTCCCATTCACCAAGACAACACACTCAGCTTTTGTTGAAGCTGTGACTTCCTCCTCTCACCCCTATTAATCATCCAGCAACAGGCAAGAGGATGCCAGCCAACTCACTTGGAGCACAGCTGGTTTTCCTAAGAAACGTGCTCCTGCCTCCAGTCACCCAGGAAAGAAAACAGGCAGAGCGAGCTTGGGTCCTGCCCTTGGCACTCCTGCACAGCAACCTGATAACTCTTCTGCCACACCACCAGGTTGATTCAACTGGGAAGATAGACTTTTAAATTATATATGCCCTAATCCCTGTATCAATTATTTATGAACCCTGTGAACCATTTCTTATGCTTTGTGTCTGCATAGAGAAAGGAAATAATAATAATAAACAGTCCAACAACTCTACAGAATCCAGCAACAAATCTCTGACAGGTCTTCTAGAATACAGCCCATACCAGCCTACACACCTACATATCTTAATATGATTCAGTAAACAGAAAAGGAAGAGCAAATCTTCTACTGCCCCTCCCTTGCAAAAAATAAACTTTAGAAGAAAAAAATCACACATCTCTGGGGCATGTCTGCAGTGACAGGTTAATGAATTACCTATCTCCTAGAGAAGAAATAAACATGCAAAATTAATTAAATGTTCCAGTGTTTAGAAAAATTGGAAAAAGGAAAGCAGCAGCCAAAGGAGAATAAGAAATTAACCTTACTTTTGAGATGCCATTGGCTGAGCTTGGAAATGATACATTAAAAATAAGTGTGTTTTTCACAGCATTTATCTACTTAAAATGTAAGAACTGCCACAACAGAGCAGAATCATCCAGCCCCTTCTGATGGACAAATTTCAGTGCTTCACAGAAGTCCACTGGTATTTTAAGGCAAATCTCTTGCTGAGCTCTTTACCTAAAAAAATACCCCTAAAAATACAAGCTCCACCACATATTTTTTTCTTCCGTTTGATGAGTGTTATCCCAGATAAGCCAGGTTAACCCAACTGTACTGAACCCTTTTGCACTTTCTTATCTCACACTTGCTTCAGGAAGTGCTTGAGCATTTTGCTGTATAAAGGCTAGACCCACACATACACTTAAACACGTGCCAAAGTGCCAGATAGAATCCTGGTCTTCGTTTTCTTTCTCGTTCCCAAGCTAACCGTAAGTTCTCCCGCTCTTTACATTTCCAAGCACAATGGATTCTCTGATAGTAATGATCCCACATAATGAATCCCACATGCTAAACAGAAAAACTGACAAAGGAAAGATAAAATTCAATTCCCTATAATTCATGTAATGGAGAAAAGGGAGATGATATATATATGCATTTTCATCCTTAACTATGCACTTAGCAAATAGCTCACTCTAACACTTTCTCCTTTATGCCTTGTCTCCTACTATTCTTTATGAGAGACTCCTCCTATAGACAACATCCATATTCAGCCCAACCCACAAAGCTGATTCTGTTTGGCGTCTGGAACTCTAAAAGCAAAAAATTATTTCCTATTACTCCTTTGCTATTCACTCAGGTTTTACATGCATACCTTGCTGCAATCATTACTCTGTAAACTCTATAAAAGGGTATAAACTACTTACAAATAAGGTGATACTTGTATTTTCATTTATACAGATTTTGTAATTTAAAAAAAAAAAAAAATCACAGCATATCCACAGTGCTTATTCAGCTTACAAAAGGACAGTAAGAGCTATGTAAGTCAATTATGTTTTATTTTTCAAATGGTAATTTTTCTTGAGAACTTCTTTGCATCAACCACACAAAGCAAACGTACTCTCACATGTGCATCCTTCTCATCTCAATTGAGCATCCAGCTGGAAAATGGAAGTCTTTACCTTCCTTTTGAAAGAGCGTCAATTAAAAATACAACACTTGTATTTACTTATGCACCCTGCATAAGCATTTGAAATGGATCACACTACAGTTCTACTGTCTCTGAAACAAAGACCATATGTGCCTAAATTTTGGCTGCCCCAAATTCCCATGCATATCCTGCTGCAGAAAACCTGAAATTTATCTAAGGCAGGCTGTATCCATCACCAGGTCTCAGCAGAATCTCCGCTGCTGTTCAGTACTAACTGGAAGTCAGGCTCTTTCTATGTTGTTCAACAAAAAAAGGAACATTTGAATCTCAAAGCCATCACAATCCAAATCAAATTTCCCTAATACCTCATGGGTTCTTATTTAATTTGCGAGGCACATTAATTGGCAGCCACAGTGCAGCAGCATGTTTAATCTATTTTCACAGATTTTAAGATACAGAACGTCTCTGACTTACAAATTAGTTTGGGGCTCATGAGTCTCTCTCTCCCTGCCTTATCCTGACAGCTGATATCAAATGCAACATTCAAATGAACTGTGGCAAAACTTGGAGGTAATTTTCCAAGGGACATGTCTCAACTTGGAAACAATATCCATTCTCCCAGACCCACAGCTTACTTAATGTTCTATTTAAGCAATAAGGTTTATCTCAACTTTTTTCTAGAGGTTTGCTTAGATACTGAATTAGTGAGAGAAGTTATTTGTATTACTTTCTGTTCCTCAGCAAAGTACAGCAAATATGATCCAGGGATAAGACACACTGAATTGGAAATCTATCTTTGTTTGCAAAATAGCAATGAGGACTTGCAGCTTTCTGAAACATCGCAGAATCACAGAATGGTTGAGGTTGGAAGGGACCTCTGGACGTCATGTGGTCCAACCCCGTGCTCAAGCAGGGGCCACCTAGAGCAGGCTGYCCAGGACCATGTCCAGGCAGCTTTTGATTATCTCCAAGGATGGAGACTCCACAACCTCTCTGGGCAACCTGTGCCAGTGCTCAGTCATCCTTACAGTAAAAACATTTTTCCTAATGTTCAGAGAGATCCTCCTGTGTTTCAGTTTGTGCCCATTGCCTCTTGTCCTGTCACTGGGCACCGCTAAAAAGAGCCTGGCTCTGTCTTCTTTAGACCCTTCCTTGAGATACCTATAGACATTGATGAAATCACACCTGAGCTTTCTCTTCCCCAGGCTAAACAGACCCAGCTCTCTCAGCCTTTCCTCATAGGAGGAATGCTCCTAAGTAATCTTCACCGCCCTTCACTGGACTCTCTCCAGTAGCTCCATATCTCTCTTGTACTGGGGAGCCCAGAACCACACACAGCACTCCAGGTGTGGCCTCACCAGTGCTTAGTAGAGAGTAAGGATGACCTCCCTTGACCTGCTGGCAACAGTCCTAATGCAGCCCAGGATACCATTAGCCTTCTTTCCCACAAGTGCACAGTGCTGGCTCATGGTCAGCTGGGTGTTCACCAGGTCCCCCAGGTCCTTTTCTACCAAGCTGAAATTTGCTCTTAAAATTATTCAATCAGTTTTCCCAAATAACTCTTGGGAATAAAAATAACATTTTACATGCTATCTATTGCACATGCTCAGTCTTTAGAACAGAGAAGTGTTGGTGGGTTTTCTTTTAGCATATACCATTGACCTTCTTCTATGACAGAATAAGAATAATTCTTGGAATCAAGTTTCTGCTCTGAATACCTGGATTTATAGCTCTGAAATTTGTTATTTTCCAACATGTATTTCAAATTTGTTTCTTTCATAGTCCTAACCTGTTTGAAAAGATGTCCATCATAAGAGTGGCAAAGCAAGAAAACAAGAGGGATCTCAACACAAAGCAAAACATGTCTTTGACTGAATAGTAAAAAAGCATTTCTGAAGACAAACTACACTGCCTGACTTGACATATTATATTAAGCTGGATTTTGGGTTTTTGTTTGGGTTTTGGGTGGGGTTGGTTGGGGTGGTTTTGGGAGTGGTTTTTTTTTTGGTTTTTGGCTTCTTGGGGTTTTTTTTGTTAGGTTGGTTGGTTTTTTTGGTTGGTTGGTTGTTTTTTAATTGTGGACACAAACAGGTTTTCATAATATGGCATGTTTCCATAAAGGGGATGAATTAGAAGATACCGACATACAAGAGTATAATGGTACAAGTGTTTTTAAGTGCCAATTCACCACATTTTAAAAAAGACATTAGGCTCTTGAATAATTTAGCTACTATCTAGCAAGTTAGTACAGTGAAGTTGCTGACAATCAAGATATTGCCAAGGTGTGTGTGGGAGGGTGTCTCCATCTTCAATGGAGCTGCAGCCAATGTCACACCACTCCTCTGGGGGACTAGTTTCCTGTTTTGATCAGCTCTATCTGGAGATATGGCTGAGATATCAGCTCGCTCTGGAGATACGGCTTATGGCTGAGTTTGTTCACAGTATGTTTCTGATTAAAACCAAAGGATGGAAAGCTCTCATCTCAACTGTTTCCAGGGACGATGCCTGGTGCTTAACTTCAGACCTGCCTGTTGCTGCGGATTTGTCTGGTGAGCTGGACTCTTGGCTGAACCTGGTCACCATCACCAGACATGCCCTGCTCACCTTACTCAGGTACTGTGGAACTGTGCCTTTGCTGGTGAGGCCACTGCCCTATGCCTGCCATGCTGTGACCTGAGCTCCTGCTTCCCATTTGTCACTGGATTTTACTGCCCTGTCTCCTGGCTGAATGACACACAGGGTAACAGCAAAAAACTATGGAACTTTGAAAGTAGAAAAAAGTCAGATACTCACACAGTGAAGGAATCAGGGGGAGCTGAGACTCTCCTCAGGTCAGCAGATTGCACTTTATGGATACTATAGGTAGCAGGAAATGAGTGGCCAGGAGGAAGGCAGTACACAGTGTGGACAGACAAGTAAAAAGGCAGGGGAGAGAAAGAGAGAGAGAAAGAGTAGAAGAGAAGAAAGGAGGAGAAAGACATACAACATTTAAACAGAAACAAAAGGAATGTGTCACATAAAAGTTGAATGAAGAGACATGCAGAGCTCCAAGTTCACACTAGGAAGCCAAGAGCAACAGAAGACATGCAAACAGAGAAAATCACTGCTACACGGCATACAGGAGCTTTCTTAAGACATGAGTGAGGAGGACCGATGACAAGCTAGGCACACGACTATACAAGGAAGACGAGGAGCCCCAGGATTTGTTCCACAGGCACTGAAAAATTTCAAGGCAGCAGACTTTGGAAGCAGGTCCAGAAATGCAAACAAACATCAAAGCCAAGATCTGAAGGGATGGAATTGTCTCCAAAGGTTGGCCAATTTTAGTTACTGTTTAAGAAAAAAAAAATACCCTTACTGGAGATTTTGTATCCACAATGACAAATTGCTGTCTCCATTCTTCTTTCATGTACCTTAGGGAAACATGCATTTTATATATAGTGACTCCCAAGACTGACTCTCTTTTTAGTGTTTATACTCAGATGGTCCCTTTGTTTCTCTAAAGTGTAGGGATATGTTTTATCTATAAGCTCTTCCCTCTTCTTTCTCTTCCATCATGGAGGACATTCTTCCTCAACCCAAACTAAAAGCCAGTGAAAGGAAAATACCATCTTTTGATGTTCAGAAAGTGATCATTAACTGAAACTTACTGAGCAGCATACTAAACTGTAGTTTCTAATCAGAAAATGACTCCTGGAAAATTGAACCACTGCTTCTCTTATTCCACACACATTTTGCTTATAGACCGCAAGAACCACATTCTTGGCTTGAACACAGAAAAGTAAGCTATATGTTGTCTCTTTCACATATTACCATGATCAATAGTGGACAATAAGAATGAGAACTTAGCCAGCAAGTCTTTTAAGGGAAGGAGAGTAAGAACATCATTCACTCTTTTGCAGAAAAACTGAGAAAATTAATATACTGAGAAATTTGTTTGTAGGCAATTCTGCAGTGAAAGATGGAATAACTGAATAAAATATTAATTGCTGGTAATTCGCCCTGCTATGACAAAATGCAGCACATTATATTTACTTGTTCCCTAATAGCTTGGATGAAGCTTTTTGTGACGCTGCTATCAACAGGGAATGGAGGCTCCTTCAGTTTAAGTAGCTGAAACACTAGATTTTTTATTCCTCAATTTGATTCCATGGCCAACCTTTTTTTTTTTTTTTTTTTTTTAAAGATTAGAAAAGACTAGGAACTTTTACACTGTCAAAAGTACTGCTGAATTTTTCCCCACACCTTGAAAAAGGCAAATTATTCAGTAACAAATAAAACAAGGACTCTCAACATATAGGAGTGTCAACCTTGAAGGTCTGTGTAGAACCACTTGAGGCAGTTTCTCTGCAATTAGAAGGTGCTGGAAGTACAAAAGTGCAAAAATGGAGGGAAAAACAGGTCAAACAAGGTCAGATTCCTTTTTCTGATACACAAGTGTCCTCTCAGAGCATCTACAGATTTTGAAGGAGAACAGCTGCAATCAGGAAGATGGGCAACTTTTACAGTCAGAAGAGAATCATGTTTCTAAAGCCCTCCCACTCCCAAGTGAGACAAGCATGAAACCTCTGTTCTTCTCACTGAGTTACATTACATATGGGCTCTTCAACTTTAAAATACTGTTATTCCCTGGAAACTCAAGTGCATGCACAAGGCAAACAACTAACTCACTATCCTCTCTAAAACCCTTCTCTTTAAAACCTCCAGAACAAAGGAGAACAGAGTAAGATGACTGAAACACAGTGTAAGACATCTTCAAATTAAGTCTTTTTCTACTTATGACACTGGATTAGCTAAAGCTCTAAAGAGCATTCCTGCTGCTCTCCTTATCTAGCATTAATATCAAAGCTGACAATAACAGCAACTCTGCGCTACTGTGATGCGAGGTAATTTTTTAACAACTTGCCTTGGAAGGAGCTCAAGAACAGCTGTCTAACAATTAGTGGGATAGCTCCAGACCCACTTATCTCATCTCACACATTTAACATTCAGATGACAGTCGTAAGAGAACAATCTATCGTGTTCAATCAAATATAAGGCTTTCTGGGAGATTTCAATGGAATAGGGAGATATATTCCAGATATCAAGTTAAGAAATGTAGATAAACATATTTAACTGAAGATTTTCTTTTGTGAAATACTGCAAATCAGCAGCATATTGAATGAACTTCTTACAATATTAAATGCTTCCTAGAGTTTAAAATTTAACATGCCATTTACTTTTTATCATGCCAGGAGATTCAACTCCTCTCTCTCATTCCCCTGCAACACTTGAGAGCAAGGTACATACACACACAGATATATCGGTATAGATGTAGATATAAATATATATACACACCATTTTTGATACATGAGGCTGAGACTAGATTCCCTGACAAATCATTTGTATTTTCCCAAGCCACAGGTCTGCAGGCAAATACCTCAGCCAAATCAAAGGACTGACAGCAATGTAGTCTACCATAGCACAATGAAATCAAGCTAAACCACAAACAAGATCCTCTCGACAACTGCCATATATTATGAATCCATATTTCTCTACCACAATTTAAATTCAGATCTCAAAATCCAAGCCTAACCATGCTAATCATCAGATTGAAATACAGGAATTTTCATTTTACATTTGCATTAGCCTCCCTCAGTACAGAAAAAGATGCCCCAGATTGCCCTCTTCTCAATGCTAGCTTTCGCAAACAATTGAGTTGCGGTTGAATGAAATTGGGCATCACTGCCCACGGGCAAGTCTCTGCTGTTCTTCACTGCTCAAGAGAGATCAGTATACCTTATGTATTTTCTCGGCAAATGGGAATTGCACATTACAAATATGGGCTTCTACTGAAGCTTGAAGCACTAGTTTCAGTAAGAGAACAGAGAGTGCTAAACTGAACAGGAAGATGTTGAAAATAACCAGGGAGTCTTTGATTACACGAACAGATTGACAACCAGCAGATGACAATAAGCTCTAAAGGGCTGGAGTCAAAGTTTGAAGTGAAGCAATATCTTCCACTAGATGATACAGTTGAAAGACACAGACAACCTTTAAGACACCTGAAGAGAAAAGGTATGCTTGAGACCCTGTCTGTTTTTTCCAGTTATATGAGTTAGTCTAATGAAAGATATTCCATCTCTTCATAAAACTTGCCTCACCATTACAGCTGCAACAGCAAAATCCCCCACTCACCTCCCCAGAAAAATGAAATCCTCAGTGCATGGGTGTTTGAATGAAAAGTGGATCCTTGCTAACTTCAGGCCTTTAGCTCGGTATCTTTGTAGGTGGGACAGACTGTTTTGCTTCACTTTAAGAATACTTGATGAAAAACAGCAAAGGCACTTACTATGTCCTTCATTTTAGCAGCGATGAAGGCCTTCTATATACAATAATCTGTACAATAATCAGTTCTACAGAATAATCTAAATTATTTTATTGGACAGGCATTTTCACAGGTCAAAATTTGAATATTTTTTTTTGGTGTTAAAATATCTCTGCAGTGCTTACAAATAAGGTTTAATTACGAAAAGGAATGTTAGTCCTGTCTTTTCTTCTTCACATGTTCCTGGTTTCCAGTTATCTTAGCTTTTCTCTATTCACCTTTAGACTACTCATTTCTCATTTAGGTTTTTATACTGGAGCAGGATTCCCTACAAAGTGCAAACAGCCCTTTCTGGACCTCCAGGTTGTTCTCCATAAACAGTTCCAGGCAGCATGCTCCCACCACAGAGACTACAAGATGTCCTGAGTAATTCTTGATTATGGCAATTTGTTACAGGATGTCCAATGGAGCTTAAAAAGCAAATCAATAAAGTTGAGAAAATGAATCAAAAGAACTTCAAAGGCAAATGGCATACATATGCAGAACTGTCAGAAGCCAAAAGGCACACTGCTGAGCCTGCACAAACCTCTCTAATTAACTCAAAGATACAACACCTTTCTAAAAGCAAGACAGAGGGTAACCCAGAAGATAAAAGAATAAAAGAAAATCAGGTAAGTATTTACAATACAGTGGAAAGGGAGTTCAGAAGGTGTGATTTTTTTTTTTATTTTGGGTTTTGTTTTGTTTTTTTGTAAATGCTCTGCAAGTCCAGTACATGCAAAATCCGTGACTGAATATGCTGCCCCAAACAGGCCTCCTGCCATTAGGACATGCACATATCCAACTCACTCATTCAGCAAAGGCATGGATGTTCTCCTCTTGCTCTTCTGCACCATGTTGGCTTGGTTCCTTAAGGAGATTCGAATGAGCGAGGGAGCCAATCGACATGGTTCGCCATCCACTTGCATGGGAATAGACTTGTATGTTAGGAGTGTCACCTCACGGCACTGATGCAACCTCTCTCCATGACCACCCACCTGGAGAGCAGCCTGGGGGGAWAAAAAAAAAAAAAAAAAAAAAAAAGGAAAAAAAACCACCAAACCACAAGCAAATAAAAATCCAAAAACAAACAGGAAAGACAAAGAAAAGACACCTCAGAACAGATAGTTGAGGCAGTTAAATCTGAAACGCAGTTTTGCTGACAGCATCCATTACACAGCATTCCATGTGTAAGGCATTCTAACGAGTCAGGATGAATGTATTTTCACTCCAAAATTGCAAAGCAGGACTTAAAATTTCACAAGGAAAAGTGGTGGGCAACAAGCCCAATCTAACCATATGCATTGCACATCTCATCACCTTGGTCTATGTCAAGCATATTACACACACATACAAATATGTATACACACACGTGCATGCACAAATAAACACCTGTGTTTATTCTTAAAGTTCTCAATTTGTTTTGGTTGGTTTGTTTTTACATGAACAGTAATGCTATTAGTTATTTGCTCTTTAAAACAATAACCTTAACTGGGTACATCTGTGAGACAGAAAAATTATTTCCCCTTCCTGAACAGAATACAGTCCTTAATGTGAATTAGATAAATCTAAATTCCTTATTATGAAAGTTTACACAGCAACTCAACCTCGAGACTAGACACGCTGAAAAGAGCAAGCAGAAGGACCTTATTAAAAACAATTAAATATCATGTTCAAGAATTCATTTCAAAGAAATGAAACAAGGAGGGCAATGAGCAGATCCTTCAAGTTCTAAGCAGACATGGTTGGGCAGAAATGTATTTTTTTAGTTTGTAGTGTGACTATTAACTCTCATCTATCAGATGCAGGAAGAAATCCTATATTAATGCACTACTAACAGAAAGCAGCCTACACAAGTCAAGACCTTAATCCTGCTCTGTGCGCTTAATATTATGGATCGACTGATAATATAGTAAATAATATTCATAATAACACTTCTTATAAAGTACTTCTCTTCCTTGGTCTCACAGACCTTCTTGGGTATGAACAAGCACATCTGGGAGACATACCGAGCAAGTTAGGATGATATCAACACAGTCTAGGGTTACAATGGTTCCTCAGCATGACAACCAGTGATGGAGACCCTCAGTTCTGAACTAGGCTTCCTTTAAAGAGAAACAGCAGCTCAAAGGGCCCTTCTACTTAAATTCAGTCCCAGCTGAAATTGTTGGTAGCTTTGAGATCACTCTAGCTACTGCGAGTGGCTAGAGACACATCAGTGTCAAACCCAAAAAAGATTCCAGCTGAAAATTGCTAGTTGGACCATGCTAAATGACAGCGTTTTAAGAAACATATCCTAAAATCTTCTGGGGTGAAGTAATGAATGTTCATTCCACAAGATCTACCAGGCTAACAAACAGAATTATGCTTACCTGTAGGTTATTTCCCTAATCCACTAGATCCATCAAAAAAAAAGGAGAGACTAAAAAAGAATCCTTAACCTAGACTTCTAAAGAAATGATTGCTGATCAAGGCAACCTTTTACTTTTGCTTACTTTGAAGATTAGATTTGTCTGAATTTCTCTTTGAAGAAGCAAACACGATTATCATGGGTAGTCACTGAATGCCATATGCACTGAGGGCAGGTCACACAACAAATAAACGTGTGAATTTAGTCAAAACAGGCTTATCCATGTTAGCTTTAACCTAGTCTACACAAGACATAGCAGCAACAAAGGCCTAAGAGTATGGACTTAAGCATGACCTAAACAAACCTGCCAGGAAGCCCTGATATGTGCCTTCTGTTGGCCACACTAAATTCAAGCTGCAGTGTCTTAGGTAGATTAACACTAGCACGGAGATAACTACCAACTGTCTGACCACGTTTAATCGTCCTCTGAAGAGACTGTCACTGTGTCTAACCACTGTGATAGTAGGACACTAGGGTATTTACAGTGAGATTGCTTTAGTTCATTTTAGGGACAGCATTGGCAGAAACTGCACTGCCAAATTAAAATTGTTGGTTGAATTTTCCTTCCTTAACAGAACAAAAAGAGAGAGAGCATTTGTGCCAGAAATATTACTAAATTTTCCACAGCTATTACTAAATTTTTACAACATTGTTAGTGGCCATATGGATACTGTATGGGCATATAATTTTATATAATATTTTATACTTGTTTCCAGTAGCCAGTTTTACAAAAAAATTTGAACTTTTATGCCATAGATTGACATATACAAAAGCTAAAAAGAAACAGCAGTAATTATTTGAACATAGAACATTCCCATAGTAAAAACGTGCATACATGCTGTTTTTACCGTAATAATCTTGCTGTTTAACCTGGGAGCACTACACATGCAAATTAGCCATATTTTGCAAAGAGTACATTTTTATTATTAAATAATAACACTTCTTTTATTAGAAAACTACAATTTGTCCCCCTCATTTAAAACCTAACAGCTGAGCATGTTTTGGCCTTAGCTGACTGAATATGTGGAATCATGGTGGTTCTTCAGTCATGAGGACAATTTTGCACCCTGTAAGGCCGCCCACAGAATCCACCAAGCCTGGCAGCACCTGCAGGAAGGGTAGCACCTGCAATATACTCACCAGTGAGGCCACGGTGAACCCAATAACTTCTATGTAGCCATCATCATGGCGCTGAGGCTCAAAGTCTCTGTGATCTCCAGGGTTTCCCCAGGGCATTGTGCCAGCACAGTACCTACAGAGAGAGGTTTGGAAAGCAAGCTTTGAGAAAGCAGTTTGCCCTGATGGGTCCTGACTAGTAGCCTGACTATTAGCCTGTTCTGCTGTTCTCCAGAAGTATCCAGATATCCATTCCAGGATTCAATTCAGGGACAATTAAAAGTTATGCTGGCAAGGACTGGACAAAAGGGAAAATCTGTCTCTTGTTTTCAAGCTGGTACACCATCCATAAACGTATCCATCATAATCTTTCGCAGGTTCCTTTGTGAGAGGAAAATGGGGAAACACCAGGAAATAGATAACAGAACAGCAGCACTTAGTTCTTCCCACTTGCTTTGCTTTCTGCAGATGAGCTGTTGAGCCCAGAAAGCTGCTTAGCCCCCCTGCTAGGCAGATATGCGGCTGCAGCAGCGACTCCAGCCTTGGAGCTCCATTTCCTCTCTCCCTGCTGGCTTGGAAGCTATAACAGCATAAGGAATGCAAAACGTTTCATAGCTTGAGGAGGCAGGGAGAAACAAGAAGCAGAAACAGATGCAGCTGTGGCATCTATCTTTCCTACCATTAAAGAATGGATGTAAAAGTGATCTAAGAGTGATAGAAGGGGGAACTTCGGAGAAGTGACACTAGGTAGAAGCTTGCAGTGAGGGCAGTGCAGGACTCAAAAGATCAAGTGCTTGGGACTGCATGTGGAGCACAGTGGTAGGTTGTCTAAAGCAGTGGTCTCCAAAGTGGGGTGCATGCACCACAGGCAGTGTGCAAGAAAAATCCACAACCGACAAGACAATTAGCATGTGTGAAGAAAATATTGTTTGTACTTTAATAAGAAAAAACATTAAAATAGTGTTTGTTTCATCTTTATCACATCCTTTCTTAATTTCTATTCTCATGTATGTTTTATAATGTATGTAATATATTAGTACAGTAGTACACGTATATAATTTATAAATAAATATACATATATTGGGGTGGTGCTCAAAAATTTTTTTACTGGTAGGGATGCATAATCAAAAAAGGTTGGAGACTACTGCTCTAGAGAGCAGGAGATAGACAACTCTTAAGAATACAGCTATATTTCTATTTTTAACATGTTAAAAAACAGCACCTCTTTCAAAAGTGTGGTGTTCCTTTACTGGAAAAATATTGATCCTTCCCCCCCCCTCCCCCCCCTTCTTTTTTCACACTCTGCTTCTAATTAAGCAAAAGACCAGGCATCTGTGTCTTTACTATCTTGTTTGCAGGTTATGTGCACAACTTCTGAAAGCATGTTTATTATTAATTTCTACTATCTCTGTATAAGGATATTCAACATTTTAAAGGATGGTTTAGCTGCACCCTGAACTCGGATCCCATTCTGTATTGCTAATTAACAGTATTATAAGCACCTAGCTCTCAAGAAGGCAGCACAGTGGCAATACTCTTCCTGCACATCCACCCAGTTCTAGGACAACCTGTAGGGTTTTGTTTGCTTTTTTTTCTTTCTTTTATAATCCCAAGCATCCGTGTTGAGCTTACCTGGGTATGTTTAAAAACACTATACACTGGAACTTCAGCTCCTGGATCTTTGGGGTCAGGTCTGTACCATCACACTACAAAGCCAAAGTGACAGAGCACAGAGAAATTGCTGAATGGAGCCACAGACAAGAGAAGTGTTGCTGCTTTGTAACAACTTTCCCAAGACTTTCCTTGGAATGTGTTGCAAATGACATGCTCAAAACTGAAAAGTAACAGAGCCATTAAACTCTCACCTCGCTCTCTCTCCATTCCCCCCTCTTCCCACAATACTATGAGACAATTTCTTATACTTGCCACAACTTTAACATGCTTGGATAAATCTCTTGAGCTTCTTTGCAGAAAGTCTGTAAAGGCTGCCTGCAACAGAAATAAGTGCAGGAATTGTCATCAGCGCTTCATCTCTTCTCTTCCCTCATTTCTTATCCCACCACAGAGTTAATTACAAAAACGCCATCCTTTTGTCAAATCTGCTCTTTCTTGATCTCAGGAGATATGATTGATTTATTTATTTATTTTAAATCATGGTACTTCTCCTTTTGAGAGGTTAACCAAAGAAGGTCCTTGGGCACCCAAGGATTTAAATGCAAATTCTTGCTCACATATTTGTTTCCATGTTTAAGGCACATGAGTACGGTGGGAGTCATCATCCAGAAAGACAATATATGTCGTGCATTATCAAATTAGTGTTTCTCTCTTAATAACTGCATTTTAGAATAAAGCGTTGTCCATGTATCTCCTGAATGCAGAAATGTGTAATTTTATTTGCATATTTACATATGAAAATGAATCACTCCAAATAGCTGACCTCTGCCCTCCACTGCCCATGACCCTACATCCAAGACTACTCCCCAAAGCTACAAAGATACAGGTTAACACTTGGGGAATTTCGCTAGGAAAGTCAATCTCAATGCACTGCACAAACCCTGAAAGAAGCAGAGCACTTTGTTGAGAAGCTTATGAGCCAGCGGTAGGGGGAGCAAGACGTGACCAGTTCTATGCCCAGCGGAGCAGCATTTCTCTCACCTGTTAAGCACTGTAAAACAACAGTGCTTCGGACACTTTCCAACAGACACATATGTGTGGCATTGCCAGCAACAGTACATGTGCACTTCAAATTGCAACAGGCAAAATGAACTGGCATGAGCTCCTGATGTGAGAAAGTGAGGGGGAAGGTACTTAAGAAAACATTAAAACAACTAAGTTAGTTAGCATCATTCTGTAAGATGAATCACAACTCACCCCTGCATAAAACATTTTATTTCTAAATCGGCTGTTGAATTTCTCTGGATTTGCTTCTGTGAAAGGATAAAAAGGAAAAATATGAACACCCTAATAAAACAAGTAGACTTCATCGTACCTTCACATTCCCTGCTAGCACTAGAGTGCTTTTAGCACGCATCACTCTGAAAATATTAACATAAATATAGTTTTCATGTGTAAGAGTCCATCTGTGCCATTATCTGCTATCAGATTTCAAACATTGATATTGAATTCTTCCCCTTTCCTCTAGAGTGAAAATAGATGGAAACAGCAGCAAAGAGGTAACAAGAATACAATCAGTTAATTTAGCACCTCTCAGACTATTCATCTTATGATCCCTCAGTACCATTTGTGAGACTTCTATTTCTACCAATGCAGAATAGACCTCTAAGGATTATTAGAAATTGATGAAACACTAACCTATTCTTTGAAGCAGGAGTAAAGCATTAGTAAATTGCAAGATGAAACAGACACTTAAAATTCTGATGTGTTACAAAGACGTACTGAGGAATAGACATCTCTACCCAAATATTCCTGGAGAAAAAAAATAAGTGGTTTCTCTAAAACATATTTAGAGAGCTGTTTCATTTTTATTAGACTCTAAGTGATGGAGAATTTTAATAGAACAGTAGTAGTACACATCTAAGGTTAATTATTCTCACTGTTAAAATAAATGTGGGGTTTTTTCCTATCTTGAACTTTTCAGACTTCAACTGCCAACTGCTAAATCTTATTACACTTCTCTGTCAGATTAAAGAGCCCCCAACTATCAGATATCTTCTCCTTGAGCAAATACTTATAGGCAGCGATTAAATCACCTCTTAACCTTCTTTCTGATAAGCTAAATGGAGCTCCTTTAATCTCCCCGTAGAAGGCATGCTTCCCAGAATACAGGTCATTCTCATACCGTCCTGGGAACTGCCTTCCTAGCCTGTGGCATCCAGAGCTTTCAGAAGCAGCCCTTCTGACACTGTATTCAGTGGTAGTACCAAGCACCTATCCTTGCTCAGTATTCCTCTAGTGAAAACATCCGAGTATCAAGATAGTCCTTTTGGCTGAAGCATCACACTGGTGTGAACACTTCCAAATTACTTCTTCTCAAATGACCACTTTCTAGTTCTCTTTGAAGTCACTACATCTCACAATAGAAGGCTCCATTTTGTAAGAATGAGCTACTTATTCTGCATTTCTTGTTTGACTGTTTGCCCAGGTACTGTTACCATCCATTTGTTGTGTTGCAGGTGAGCCTGGAATGCATTCAGGGACACCTTCTTAAAATGATTAATTTAACTGCATAAGTAACCCTCATCTCACTTACTGAACTCACAGCTCTTTACAGAAAGTCTCAACATCCTGTGCTACGAAGCAGGATGCTCCTGAAGGCTCAGTGCCCATGCTGCATGTTCTCTGATATGGTTATCCCCAATGGCTCCAGGCAGCAGCCACCAGGTCACCGGCTCTTACATGGATCTTGTGACTAATACTGACCAGAATCAAAGACCCAGTTTGGAACTGGCTAATGAGAAAAGGAGCCTTTCTGAGGTCAGGGACCTTCAACGTACTGAACTGCTCCTACCTCTGACATAGCAGATGAGCACGGGTAGGGAGGGAGGACTGCGATGTAGAATAGAGCTTAAAGTGGTTTAGAGTGCAATTTCAATTGTAGAATTAAGTCACTGACTGCATATCCAAGGCTCGCTCCATCCTCACCCTTCTCAAGCCATCAAGCAAGTAGCAAAAGGAAAGTGTTATTGTGTGTGTGTGCGCACATGTGTGTGCATGAGTGGGGGGGAGGTGTCCTGTAAATGAGCGGTCCTGGAGAGCTGAGGGAGCAAACAGCATGTCAACAGGGATAAAGTAAATTGCATCTCCCTCGATCCATCAAAGCATAACGATAACAAGGGAGGAAACTGCGACTCTGGAAAGAGTCGCTGCCCAGAATACTTCCTGAAGAAGCAGAGCTAAATACGTTAGGCTTGGAGCCAACCCTCAAGGCTCAATCTGATCAGTCACAAGAAAAGTGTAGAGGCTGCCATGGAAAAGGCCACATTCATGTACAGGTTCCTCTGAGACATTGCAATCACTGCTTATTCTAAATATAACACTTGACCAATCTCTCTTGAATAAAATGCCCTGATAGGCTGAGAGTTCAAATCAGTCTAATTTATTTTGGTTTGCTGTCGGGGGGGGGGGGGGGGGGGGGGGGGGGGGGCGAGGAGGGGGGAGAGCGGGGGGGCATGGTGTTTGTTTTAATACTATATGGGATTACAGTAGCTCCACATAAGCAACTGCATACAACCACTTACCTTAACGGACCAAGTGCAACAGCCATGAAAGTGCTTTAAGTTTTGCTAAAATTTTGCTAAGAGTTTCTCTGGATTGTCAGCAATTGTAAATGAGATGAGAATCTGTTTTGCACTGCCTAATTCCACATGAAACACAATAAAACCCACACACCAGCAACACCTCCAAGGCTACAAGCTTTTCTCTCCTAAAACACGTAGAACTTATTTGTATATTTTAGCATTTGAGAGGGTAAGGAAGACACCAGCAGTAATGACTTGTAAGAGCAGACACTCGTCCTATGAAAAGTTCTCCTGGCCACACATACCCGCTCACAGACACGCAGCTTGCTCTGCCAAGTATTTTTTTCGCCCCATGTAAATTTTTAAAACACTGGCATCTCTGGAATAACATCTATTCTTTATAGGGCTCCATTACTTCATTATTAAGTAATGCCTCCATTAAGTGAGAAAGTAGCCATGCATTTCATCTATACAGTATATTCACAGTCACATTAGCAATGCATAGTGATATGCATTCATAAAAAAATGCATACAGCTGTCATCATTTCATTCCTGTGCCCTTTTGTGGCCCCTCATTATTATTCCTAAAGCCTGAAGCAGTCTTAAACATTATTAAATATGCATTAGCTCATTCCATCATGTAGCCTGCTCTTTATTTAGCGTGGCATTAGAGTGCTATCTTTTCATCTTGAAAGACACTCTGATAGTATGAAAGTGAAGATAAGGGAGGCTGTCATTCAGAAAAAAATACCTGCATATGAAGCTGAAATGACCAAAAGCTGAACACAGACAATTGAACAGGTTTGTTTATACAAGCGTGCTTCCCTAAACCATATAAAGAGAGCAGTTCACATCAGTCCAAAGCCCACCTGTTAAGCCACATTGGATCTGTATGGGGTGGTACAACTGCCATCAGCAAGGGGACAAACAAGATGCTAAAACAGCTCAGATTTCTGACAGGTTTTTTGTGGAGTTCATTAAAACCTTTCACTTGCATAGAGACATTCTGGCTCTGTACCAAGTCCAATGATATTATGCTACACTCATCTATAGCTAACAGCTGTTCAGTGTGAGAACACAATTATCCTCCTGCTACCCTGCTAATTCCACAACTCACAGCTTTTCTCCTCCTTCCACCTCCACACTGGAGAGAAAACTGGTACCTGACTTACATTTGTTTTTCTTTCTGCTCTTATTCTGACGCTTCTACATCAGCATAAACTTCCTTTATATCTGTACTTGGTATCTCCTTTAGAAGATCAAAAACTTTKAAAAGCTCCCCTTTTAGACCTTTTCCTCCAGTGAATGCCATTTTTCCTTGAACTTTTTTCATTTTTAAATTATGAAGTYCCTTGGAAACTTATGATAAAATCACTTCCTTCCTACTCATGCCTGCATCTTGGGTTTTTATGTTCCAGCTTTCCTTCTGAATTATAAGAACAGGATGTTAAATCCAACTCCATTTGTAATTCATAAAGTAACTGCCCATTCCCAAGGCTAAGGAAGTAAAAAGTTCCTATTACCTCTAGATTCATGGAACTCCAGTGTAACATGTGCATCAAATCCAAGGCTGAAGTAATTATTGAAGACACTGAGTGGAAGCTATAATTGGGTAATAAAAAGACATGTAAAAATAACACAAATGAAACGTTCCTTGACACACCAGGAATTAACTAATTTAAATCTGGCATCTCATGAAAACCCAAGAAGAAGAAAGTGGAACATATTAGGGAAATGTATGCAGAAGGTTGCTCTGAAGGTTAGTAATAGCTTGTGGAAAATGATCAGATACAAAAGCCTAAAGAACACAAACACATCTACAGTGCTTTATGATCATATATGTATCTCTGTAAACACATCAAAGGGTTACTTATGCTGTCATTGAGATTTCCCATAATGCTGCTCCACTTAACATGTCAATACAAAGGTTTTCCTAATTGCTGGCACTTCAAGCTCAGCACGGCAAATGAAACTTAAGCTGTGTTCTTCCTGCTTCCTATATAACCAGGAGCAATGCAAGTCCCAGACAAGAAGCCCTAATTCTATTGAGGATGCATGAGGCGGGGAAGCACACATCTGGCCTCGTCATTACACACACCCAGCAGGGCTGTGGAGAAAGAACAGTAGCATCCGACAGATAAGCCGGAAATTATAATGAAGAGCAAAATGGTTCACAATTTTTTTTTATGATTGTAACACTTTCAACATCTCCAGTCCAAATGACACATTACTGTAAATGTGATCCCCTCACAAAGATTTTCCCATTCTTCAACTATCAAGATCACACGGAGACCCACACACAAAGAAGTTAAATACAAAAATACACTACTCCTTGCTGTAAAGTAGGAAACAGTTGGTATCCATTAGCAAAATCCAAAGGAATAAAATTCTACATCCTGTGTTTAGATTTATATCTTTAATTTAGGAATGGATGGTGGTCACAAGGTTGCTTCTCCTGCCACCCCAGGTTAACTAGAAAAAAAAAMCCCATGACTTCCCAGATAAGATAACAGGGATTTTTGCCAGGACTTAGTTCTTGATATAAATGCTCAATGTCTGAGACTTACGAACAATAAATAAATGGCTGGTATGTATTAYGTTTCACACACCTCTGGAAGCACTGACACATGAAAAGAGCAAAAGGAAGAGATGCAATTAGAGAATTAAAAAGTTTTAGAGCTTCCCCACTCATGCATCTTACGGTGTAACCCAAAGACGCTCTTAAGCATCCTATAGTCTCCCTGTGAAAAAGAAGGCTCTAACCTTACGTGCCCCATCCTCCAGCTCATCCTGTGGCAAATCAGGGTTGCGCTCAACCTGGAGATTCCAGCGGTCCAGCTGGACAATGGTCCCATCTTCTACATGGCACAGGATCTTGGACACTGGCTCATCTGTGTAACCCTGACAGCAGAGGGAGTGTCATCAGAGTATCAGCCATGGATCGTGAAAGCAAAGCAAATCACTCGCCAATTACCTGGCAGACTTCCCTCCTTTCATAAAGGCCAGATCAAATGTTCTAAGAAGACCCCCAAAATACTGCTAAATTTTGATGTACCATTTTAACAAGCTATTGCTGAGGTACACAAGTCTTGGGCAGGCAAAGTAAGACTATAAGGAGAGGAACTCAAAGTGTATTTGCCTTACCTGGAGTAACTCCAGTGGTGTAGACAAGGACAAATACAGAGAAACAAAGTTTAAACTATGCTTAAATTAGAAGCCTGCATATCCTCCTCATTACTTAGCCTGAAATACCAGACAGATACATCTATGTACACTTTCATTACAACAACYACATCATTAATAATTCAAGATCCCAGACTAGAAATTGAACCAAACCATTGTGCCTAACTGAAGCAGACCTTGGACACAGCCCTGCCTGCTATTTTAGCCAAAATGAAGTTTCACTTTACTACGCAACTAAATCAAACCAGCAAGTTGAGAGCCTGCACATAAGGGTACCCCAGTCAGTGCTTACCCCACCCCAGTTGAGGGTGCGGGCAAGGTCATTCCCAGTGCCAAGCGGAAGGACAGCCACAGGAGGYGGGGGGCTGAGTTGCAGCTCATCAAGGATGGAAAGGATCCAGCCCACCTATAAAATGGGAAATGCAGAGAACTGTTAGTCAGGAAGATTTAAAAGGGATGGAAAAAAGTAAAAAGACATATTTTTATCGTATTCCCTTTACAGAGAAGACCAAGTAAAACAAAAGAGAGAAAGAAAAATGAGGATATCTGAAATTTAACTCTATAACTGCCCCTTCTGAGGTTTCACCTTTTGGAGAATAGGTACAGCAGTTTTCATGAAGCTCTTGTGTAAGCAGAAGCAGCGGGATGTAAACACTGGCTATGTTTAACAGCAGAGTTACTGAAGAAAGGAAGCACATAAGTTGCTGTTCTTCAAGCAGGAAATTAAAACACAGACTTACACCTGGCTAAGGYTGCCTAACTATTGCTCTGAAAAATACTGTATGTAAAAATGAGTGAAGAATAATATAGATGATTCAAGATAAATTTTTTAAAGTGCCCTTATGCTACAAGAAACTAAACCTTTGACAACTGTCATGAAAGAAGATGAGAGAGACACATTAAAACAGCATGGTATCTCAGAGCATGTCCTGGAACTGGAACAGAGGGCCCAGATCAAKTCAAGCATGGACTTGCCCACAGGTCTCCCATTCCCCAGACAAGAAACCTTACTGCTGAATTATTTCACTCAGTGCAAAGCATAAAATATATATATTCTAGTCATACACACACACACACATATACATATATATATAAAAAAATAGAAGACTAAAAGACTAGAATAAAAGACAAACTCTAATGCTCAGGGTTGAAGACTTTGGGTTAGAACAATGAATCTGGCTCTTTTGTATCGTAAACTATTGGTTATTTTAGAGAGCTGTTTCTCTCTCTTGTCCCTATTCCGGACTACATAAAACTTTTAAATAGAAATTTAGCCAGAAGGAACAAACTACTGTAAAATATTTTGTTTTCATTAAATGGTAATTTCCAAGGGGGTAAAGAAGAGCTGCTGAAAATGTTCTGAAACTTTTTATGACTGAAATTCTTGCCACAAGAAAACAAGACTATTTCTTAAATTATTTCTCACCTTTACAAAAAAAAATCAATAATTAAAATCTGTGAAAGGACCTGTGCTGCATTTTTAAATAAAGAATTAAGAAAAAAATAAACATAAGATAAAATTTGATCTTTTTTTTTTTTCTGACACCTATGTTCAAAGATGCAGTCTCTACTGGAAATATGAGCTTTTAAGTAAGACATAAAAATGAAATCCTGACTGCAGCTGGACAGGATTTTTCCTCCCGCAGCTGGGGGGGGGGAGGAAAAATCCCCAGCTCCCCATTACTAAGATATCAAACAGATTCTTACCAAAAACTGAGATGAAACTGGAGTTTCACAAAGGGCACCCAGCATAACATGGGCATTGGGAACCACAGCTGGAATCTGAAGGACTGAAGAGGGGGTGGCCTGATAGATATAGCAACCACCACCCTATTTGGTATTTTAGGGTATATCTTTCTCCAATTCTCTTGAAGAAATTTAATTAAGTATAAATAGCATTTATCAGACAGTTATTTATCATAACCAACTGTACAATTATTAAAGCATTCATCTGGGATGTGAACCTACATTAGAGCTCAATGTCTGACAACAGTCACCTGAATCACTTACAACTCTCACGAACTTGGATGTCACCAAAGGTACTTAGGTCTATCATAGGCACCATGGTAGGACCAAGTACAGTCCTTAGGAGATTTTCAGAGATARGTAATCCTCTACCTTTCAAAAACCTAGCCTTCAGTATTGATAACAGGAGACAGAATAGAGTCCTGATAACTTCACTGGGGCCAGGACTTCTTAAAGAGTCTTTTGTCATTGCCACTGACTTAATCCATACATCTGTGCCTCAGCCTCCCACTAGTGCAGGCAGCATTACAATACCTACTACTTTTGTAAATGCTTTTAACTGATAAACAGAAACTTCAAATTACTAATTTATAAGTACAACATTGCTATTTAACTTGAGGTCATTTCTAAACCTTGCACATTAGTTTTACAATCAAGGATGACAAAGACTAACATTTCCCTGTAAACACAAAGCTCCTGACTGTTTTGAAAGCAAAGCTTTCCACTTTTGCCCTGGAAAGGAACAGCAAGCAGCAATGATGGAAAAGTTACACTGAGTTCTGATTCACCTCAATAATGTAAGGTAACATCTGCTCTCATTGAATATTCACTAAGTCCATCTGAGCCAGATTTTTCATTTCTAGATTTAATGGCTTTGGGAATAACTAGATATTAATTTGCTGCAAACTGAGCAGCAGCAAAGGTAATAGAGTGCTGCTCATACTAATGGGAAGGTGCTGCCACCTGTCGCTTGCACTACTCAGCAAAGGGAAGACAAAAGATGGTCAGACTCAAATGTAGTTGCATTCATTTCTACTTTAATATTTTCAGGATGAAGATTTTTTTTCCTATTAAAATTTTGGCTTCCTCAGATGGAAGCTGCAAAGACTTTCAGAAACAGATTGAAATTCTTTTTTACAACTATGTCTCCTGCTAAAGCAATGCCTTGCAGGTTTCTCAAGGAACATTCACAATTCAATAGTATCTTATTGTCCCAGGTACCAGCAAGACAGTAGTCAAATCACATATTTTCTTCATGCTTGCAGAGGAAGCACTGGTATTAACCCCTGCAGCTGGCATTTTAAAATAACCCACAGAAGCTGAACAGAAAGTTCCCCCAGAAATTCAAGAAGAGATGGGCTGAGGGTTGGTTCAGCTCACTAAAAAAAAAAAAAAAAAAAAAGTCTCCCCATGCCCTAAATATCTGCATATCCTGGCCAGCCATTGCACCTTGCAACCAGGAATGCATTTTCTTTACCATACTTATGATTACAACTATTATCAAGTGCATGTTTGGGGAACTGATCTTCACAGAGATTAAAGGTCAGTTTTTCAACTGTATTTAAGCACAGGCTGAGATTTACAATATCCCTAAGTACTAGAAAGAGTAATGCAGTTGTAATGCCTCCATTACCACTCTTGGCCTCAGGCTCTAAACCGCAGAGCCTGTCTCCAACCGAAGGTGCCTAAATCCTTTAAAGATCTGACCCTTTTTGCTTACCCAAGAACACACAGAAATTCAGTAGCAAAGAAAAATACTGACCCTGGCTCTGCCAGATCCCAGGCTAGTGGTATGACCAATGCAACATCATTCCTTACAGATGCTTTGTTAAGAAAGTGGAGAAACTCACTCTCTTTAGGCACAGAGGAGACCCTATTTGATTGTACTCAAGCATCACCGAGATGATAGCAGGAAGGAGCAGAAATTAAGATACAATAGCCCCCAGACACTGACTTAACCTACCAGACCCTCAGATCTGTGTAAATGGCAAGAGGAGGCCAGCAAAGTTTGTCTTTATTTTTTTTAAGCTGTACCAAATCTTTATGCATAAAGCAGATAGAACCTTGGACATTAGGATCTGGCCCCATCACTACACAGGCCAGGCCACACAGAAAATTTTTAAAAAGTAGATTTCACAAGTGTAAGGTACGTTATCTGGCTCCGCAGGCATCGCAAGGTGGGAAACCCACAACTGCAAGGAATTAAATCTCTTGGCGATGACCATGGGGCTACGAGGCACCAGCCACCTACCGTCCCATCCCCGCCGCAGGCCAGGATCCGCAGGTTTGGCACTTTTCTGTACAGCTCCAGCCTGGCCAAGGGAGGGAAAGGGAATAAAGGGGGAAAAAAATGTCAGAACAATGATGYAGGCACTTTTTATGCATTTTGCCAAGTGACAGTTTAACCGCCGCATATTGCATTTTCGAATATTCRTTACTAAGGGTATGGGTGGAGGCAGAAAAATAAAAAAGTAATCTCAGTGTTACTGAAAGCCTTGGCAGTGAGGCGGCATCAGCCCCAACCCAACCTGAGCTCTGTGGCTCACTTCACATCCTCACACACACACAAAACCACTAGGATGTGAAACGGGGCCTTCCTCCATGGTTAGGCAGCACCTCCTGAGAAGTATTTGATTAGTTTTGCATGTTCCCATGCTAAATCTGAAAGGCCAAATTCTCATGTTCTCTCTGGAGGTGACAAAAGTCTTCCATTTTTCTCTTATCCTAAAGTAAACAAATATAAACACTGAGGTSTTTAAACAAAATTTAATGTTCCTCATCAGGATTTGCTGAGCCACCATTTCTGAGGCATGTAGGATATGACAGCTCCTTCAGCTGGTAACTGTATTTCTTTAACACTGCAGAAGGCAGTAACATCTAACAGAGGTCTTTCTCTGGATATCTGATCTAAGATACCAACAGGAGAGCCAAAAAAAAATCACCTGTTAAAGACTTGTTCCTTCAGCTGCATAAAAAAGAGGCATAATGAAATACCTCCCAATGGAGGGGGCACATTCACACGTAGACAGCTGAGTGACCAGAGGACCTAACCCTCCTTTAACTTCCATTACACAGCTCTGAAAACTGTATGTATACTTTAAAGCTCCTATACATCATAGGGGGAGCAGCAGTGGAGGTGTTTCAGCAGGAAGAAAGGCTTGGGTGCTCTAGAAGTATGAATAGCAAATACTTGAACCATTCTTATACAGGTAAATATTTGCTTTTACATGATTACTATATTTTTGTGCTGCCTAACTTGTGAAAGTACAGCTGAACAGATGGTAGACTAAAGCAAGTATCCCTATCTCAAATACCATAGAAGGATGGTCGTTTAACTCTTAGCAGTGACAATCACCCCTTTAAAGACAGGTCCTCCATCCCCTGGAAAAGGCTCACAACTATTGCCCAGAGAAGCTGAGTTAGTTAGCAAGCAGAGGTACTTGTGTGCTGCTGTCACATATGGAAATCTAGAGGCAGCCTCACTCCATTGCAATTCTCAGCCACAAGGGAATGGTCAGGCACTGCGGAATCTGCAGCAGGTCCATCTTGGAGCCATCTGGAACTGGCTGTCTGACATGGGGGCAGCTTGTGATCTCTTCTCACAGAAGCCACCACTGCAGCCCACCTCCCCACCACTACCAAAACCTGGACACGTAAACCCAATACGCAGTCTACCAGTTTATCCAAGCTAGACCTTTGACTGCTTTCCTGATAAGAAAAGAATTATGGTTTGCAGCACTGAAGGCTTGAGAACTTACGCATCTCTTGGCCCTTCCTGAGAGAGATCAAAGACCTGGCGTGGATTCAAATACCACATAAACATTTGGAGAACCCTGGTGCCCTGGGAAAAGAAGAGAAAAATCAAAGGAAGGGAAATTATGAATAGCTTTATGATTATTAGAAATAATAGTGTTCAATATTCACTATATTGGGATTGYTTTTCTTTCTTCTGTGCATTACAAAGCAAACATAAACCAAGAAAAAGACAAACTAGAAAGTGGCATAGCAGATGACTGCTCTATAGAATAGCGACCCACCAATCTGGGCAGGGTGCACATGTACACATGTAGACTAAATTTAACAACATAGATCATTAATGGTTCATAAGAACAGGGATTCAGGGTCAGACCAAAGGTTCAGCTCCCACAGCAACCTGTTCTCCTACCTCTCACCACCTGCAACAAGAAATCTGTTATCCCACACCACCCTCAGCCATCCATGACAGCAAGAAGTTGAACAAGCTTGTGGGCAAAGTCACCATCACATTGAACAGTGTCCTGCACAACATCCAAGCAATGACACTGCTTTGACCTCCACAGTCACCACCATGGACACTCATTAACTGTAGCCCTCTACCATCTAATGAAGCAGGAGCCAAGGACTCTGGGGTACAGCTGCCCCAGTGCTCCCTCACGCAGTGCAGTGTGGCCAGCCCACCACCTAGATATCATTTCTGCTTTCTCAACCTCTTGGGTTTATATTCCAGACACTCGATCCCCTTCTTTCATGTTCTGCCCAGACACAAAGTGGCAGGATATCTTACTAGCAGAAGAGCCTAAGAACCCCATGGGGCCAACTTGTACTTCAAAGTAATTAAAGAATACATTTCTGATGTAGCCTAGGGGGTGCAAGTCAGGAATTTTCAATAGCTCCCCCTTCTGAGGGATGCCTCTTCTGTCCAACACCTTCCCTTAAGTGAAAAAACAAGAATAGTAGTCAAAGCGCCTAGGAAAAGGTATAAGAACAGAGAAAATAAGTGTGATGTTTGCTGTAGATATTCTCCCAGCCTCAGCTATTTCCTGTTCATAGAACTCTTGAGCTAGAGGGTGGTCCAGGACTTTAGTAACCTTCAGTTTCCTCTTCCAAATCTCTCYTTCAGCCCATGTAAATTTTTAGCATCCACACATCCTATGGCAAGGAGTTTTGCAGCTGAAGTACACACTGTGAGAGGGACCAGCTTTTTTCTTTGTTTTGAACCAGTCTTAGCAGTTTCATTTAATATCCTCCCTAATTCTTCTAACAGAGGAGAAAGTGAGCAGCAGCTATGCTGTTCTCCATGCACTATAGGCCTCTTATACCTTACATCAATCTTTTCAACTAGAAGGCCTTGTTTATCAAAAGGCACTCAGATTATTTGATATTCAAGAAGTGGCAGAACTAATCTGCAAAACTTTCACTCAGATAAGTTTTAATTCCAAGAACCTTAAGAAAGAAGTCTGCTGCACATGTTAGTCACTGAAACTTGGTTCTCTATGGTACAGTACAAGACCAGTAATGATTTTTTTTAAATGCCATCGGAATGTGTTATTTCGCATTCACTAATTTCACTAGGCTTTCCCAGTAAAATTAAATCACTTTTTGGATAAAAGTCTAAGACTCCATTGGCAATCTAAATTTTCTGTGGAAAGATGAAGTCTTCTGAAAACCTCCAAAYTACCATTTTAGATTGCTTTCAAGAATCTGCTTTCAACTGCTCAAATACTCAAGTATCCATTCTACCCATCCAGTTCCACTGAAGTGGAAAGGGCATTCAACAGCAAGGACCTCTTCTAAGGATCACAATTCAATTGCATAGAGTTCTTCCTATCTGACTCACCAGAAACTATTCTCATTTGCAGAAACACTGTTGTTAAACTAAAACTTTGTGACCTGGATCAAGATGATGCTCTTACCTGATTCCCTCCACTTTTTGGATTGACAAAAACCAGCAGCGGCTTCATGAGTGGAGAGGAGATAGGCTTTATCACAAATGGCCGACCTTTGTTATCCTGAGAAACAGAAGCAAGAAACAGCTTTAGTACAAGCTGTGTATGTTTCCCTGCAATAACATGTGTAGGAGACCCAACCTAGCTCTGACAAAACTACCTCAGGTACTGGAAACAGTACAGCCATGTTAATGGAGTGCTCAGCTGGGACTAATTTATCCAGCTGAGACAACTGAGTAAGAAGATAAAAGTGGGGGGAAAAAAATCACTTCAGGCCAGCACAAAACTATTTTAAAATTTTACTCAATGTTATTTCCCAAAAAAACAATTATTCCCACAGCGCTAATAATGTGTCAGATAAAGTGCTATTTCTAATACGAACAATTTTCCAGTAGAAAATAGAATGAGATAAACCACTTATTTCATTAATTCCATCTAACAGACAATTTGTATCAGCACTTAGTTGCAGGTGATCTGCTCTTGAATTCTTGGCCTTGCCGGCCACCCACCTTCGAACAAATGTCACAGGTCAAACAAGACATGTCAGTGAGGAAGCTATTTGCCTCCCTACTCCCTACCCCTGCAGGACAGCAGAGTGCCCACTAGTGAGAGCACTCTCCTGGGCTGTGGCAGACACAGATTCAAGCTTCTGGTCTGCAGTTCTCCCATCACCCAAGTGAGGACCTTAACCAGAGACCTCTGGCTATGCAGACACAAGCCTGCCTCCACCTCTYCCCATGAGGCTGTTGTTCATCTAAATAACTAAACCGCTAAGCGGGGTCTGGAAACGAGGTCTTCTATAAGCTACGTGGTAAATGAAACCATCAGATCATTCATCTGTTTTCTCTCTCTCTGTATCCCAATGTCAATGTTCACACAAACAGAATATTTCCAATATGAGATCTCCTGAGGGAGACACCCTCAAACTGGACCCAGACCTTTGCATCAGGGCACTCACCATGGATTTCACAACCCCAGTTTCACACCCCTGCTCTGCCAAGGGTCTGAGCTGAGTCTCTTACATCCCAAGGGAACACTGTTTCATTAGGCTGCTGGTCCTTCTGGAGTCTGGTATGTTGTTTCTTGAAAAAATCAACTCAGCAAATAAAACTTCTCATACAAGTTTTATTAAAACTGATCTCTTCTCACAACAAATTCAATAGCGTGGAAAAAATATATTAAACACTGCAGTAAAAAAATTAAACTTTAAAGTCTGCATTTAGGCATTTAAACAAAATGAGCCTGATTTCCAAAGCACTTGAATACCTACTTCATTGCCTCTTTTGCTGGCTTTTCTTTTAAAAGACGTTCTCTTCTTTCGCCGTGTTGAAGTCTTTAAAGAGTTCTATATCAAAAGAAAAAAGAATACATGAAAAGCAAAACAAAATTTAGAAGACAGGCCCAGACAGAGCCCCTTTACGAAGCTCTTCCATGCATGTCCACTTGGAGAATGATAAGAGTATCTGGCACATGCTCGAGATTTAAATCACATGCGCTGCATGCTTTACACTTCCACACCACCGTTTATGGAGAAAGCCACACACGGAGACCAGACTGGTGCTTTGGAACTGGAAACTTTCCCACGCTGTGAGGGGGGAAAAAGATCAGATGCTCCCATAGACTCACATAACACCACATGTTGTACCTGCCAACCCTCCCAATAGGGGTAGGAGACGCCCGTTTCCCCTTCGGGGCTCCAGTCTCCTGCCCAATCAGGCTCGTCTCCTGGTATGGAGACCACCTGCATAAAGATGTAATAAAAAACATGATAAATGAGATATTTTTCATGTTTTTTTTAGGAAAGAAAACAACAAGTTTTAGCTCTGGCAACCATTATGACTCAACATAACGTAGGCCACCATGGCCTATGATGCTGGCACTGTGGAGTCAGTTCCAGCCTATCAAGAAACTTGTGTAATCATCTGCTAAGGAACAAACTGAACTGTTAACATTTAAGGATTTGGGTGAGGGAGGTGTTTGCGGAGGTTTTGTTTGCCTTGTTTTTAAATAACAATATCACTTAACTACACGGAAAAAAACCCATAAAACTGCTTGTATTTTTGCAGAACCTGTTAAAATAGAACTTGCAAAGCTATTCTCCAGGCTGGCGATAGCCTGCTCAGTGATACTGAACCAAAAGATGTTCTGATAAGAACAGTCCAAAAAGGGGAATTTTATTTTAATTTGTAATTATTTTAATTCAGTAACTGAAGTCATAYCTGCATGAAACTCTAACCCTTTCTATATGATTGAAATTTTGTATTATAGGAAATACAGCAAACATTTTCTCAGTATTTCAACTTCTAGTCTAGCTGTCACCAGGAAGTAAAGTAACACAGGGAATTAGAAGAAAGTTTATTGATTTTTTTTTTCTGGCTTCAAAAGGGGAAGCAAGATCCACTCAGCTCATCCAAAAGTTCATTTCTGTCCTGACCTTATTAAAAAGTGTACCACTAATGAAAAAAGCCAATGACCAGAGATCATCAAATCTGTAAGTAGTGACATCTGTCCTTAATCCTGCTTGCTAACCAACATTAACAAGAATAGCTACTAAGATTCTGTTTAATACCTAACAGCCACTTCCAGAATTTCAAGACTTCAGTACAACACACTAGATACGGAAGTTAATGTTTCCACACMTCTGAGAAGTTAAGAAAAACTAACAGTTATCTAACACAAATACCTAAAGATACCGTCCTTTTTCACCCAGACCAAGAGAAGCCTGCTTTAGAGCACAAGGTCCCAAGCTTTTTGTCACCTCTCAACATTCCTTATGGACCAGGATATAGTCATGTCTTGTTGCTTACTGAAAATACTGAAGACGAGATGGCTCTGCAGAGCAAATACAGGACATTTGCCCTTTTAGACCATACTTTGAGAGACCATTTAAAGAAGTGTTCGTGCTCTTCCCTACTCTGGCACAAAGTGATCTTGAAAGCGTGATAGACCACAAAGACTGCACTGACTATGGAAGTGCATCRGCAATATCATCTGCATGGTGTTTTATTGCCCTACCTCAGTAGTCAGACTGACTGCAGGCAAAAGTCTTTAGGTCAATATAAAGGTACAGGACATTACTCTCAAAGCTGCCTGCCGCAGGGGCCTTAGCCTGTTTCTCAGCCGTTCTCTACTGAAGGATTCCCCCTGGAGTGGGGTAAAACACATGACAGAGAGAGGAGATCTAGTCTATCCGCAGTCTTGCCAGTAGTCTGCTGAAAGGTCACGGGCATATCAAGCCTTTTCCCTGTGCTTCAGTCTCTCCAGTAAAATTCAAAATACTTATCCTATTGGTAAAGTGCAGTGAAGTCTGCTGGCAAATGGTAGTCTATAACTCAAGTTAGGTATTATACTAAGCAAGTACTTAACTGTACCTCTGGAAGAAGGACTGTACTTGTTTTTCTACCTCCACAATGGATGGACCTAAGCCCAGTGAAATTCTTCTGGAAAGGGCAAAGACAGCAAAATCCTGACTAATTTAAAAAAAAATAATTTAAAGAAGGTTTAAATGTAGTTGTCATTACATCCCGTTATAACATATCTCTTTTTTTGCCTATGGGTAGGGTGGGAAGAGGCATACAACTGTACTAGAGAAACAGGTTTAGTCTAAACCTCCATTCATTATTATAACAGTTTTCATTTCCACACTCAAAAAGGCAATTAAATATGCTATGCCACAACCATGTATTTCACTTTTTTTTTTTTAACATGCTTACACCTATATTGTTAAGAGAACCTAAAGCTTTGCTACGACGTTTGCAACTGCATGTCCATAGCAGATGAAAGGAAAAAAGCTGCTTAAACATATGTAGGTTCTCTTTGCAAACATGCAGAAGAATAACAGCCAATAGTAATCATCAGTTTTGGCACATTAAACTTAAGAAATGGATGCATACTACCTTGTCCACATAACAAGGTGGTCAGTATTTTATAAACGTATAGTGTTATTCAGAGAAGTACCTGATAGCAAAGCATACCTTTAAATGGGAACCATATGTAAATCCTAACTTGCCTCTAGAGAGGAAACCTYTCCTTTGTGGATGTCAGTTTGGCCATCTTAGAAGAAAGATTTTTGGTGTTATTGCATGGTCACTATAGTTCTAAGCAAGCTTAGCTAGATGAACAGAAGAATTAGAGTTCTTTTTGTATGGTGTTGGGTGGTGKGAGGGCCACAGACTACCTCAAGCAAATCCAATGGACCCTTTCAACCTTTCCATTTACAACATTTTAGCCTTCACTTTCAAAGGCTTTTAGCATGCTGGGCTTCAAATGACTTAAATAATGAACAGCCTCTGGGAAGGCCAATCTTGACCATCTTCTGGTTGTTCACAAACCACAATCAGACAAGCCAGCTGCACTCAGCAATTGAGGAAATAAAGAAATAAACCCGGAAGTATAAATATTCACTAGCACTTTTTCAAGGTCCTCAAAGGAGGAAAAGAAAACACTATGTTTACTCACCTTGAACAGAAAAAAACCTGGAATTTTACAGTTACTGCCTTTGCCTTCCCAAACAGAACACAGACTGAATCAGCCAGATCCTCCTTGTTATCTACTTTTCTCCCACAAAATAAGCATAGCAAGTCCATTCCTAGAGCTACCACTTGGGCTACCAAACCCCACCTATAACAAAATACCACCTGTCAACAGGGGTGACCTGCTTTCAGAAATTAGGAGATGGAATTGATTTGAACTCCAGGAAATCAGAACTGTTATCAAAGTGCTGCTAACACAGTACAGAAACACTGGAAATCGGTAAAGAAGGTACAGAAGTGTCTCACATTATGAATAATATGGCATAGATACTGGGAGTTTTCCATTCATGTAAATGGGTCATTACATACAGGGCTACCACCGATTCCAAAGCTATTTGAACCATTCTGAATATTCCTCATCTTGCAATCAACTGCTTGCAAGAAGCAAAAGCTCCCCGTTTAGAATGTAGGTTGTCAGCAGAGATTTGACTTTAACCAATTGCACCATAATGTTTCATTACCACAACATTGCTGGTAAACAGAGAGGGAGTGTTCTCTTTATTCAAGCGCAATATTTGAAAGGTGGTGACCCACGTTGTACAAACTAAGCATGGAAAACCATTTTTGTAGCAATGAAAAGAGAAATAAAAGTTAAAAATCAGGGCAAGGTTTTGCTACAAAAAGCCATCTTATTTGCTTAAAAGAAACAACCAGCAAACAGGATGAAGGCACCACTAAAATCAATTTCATATGAGTAGGGAATTCAGTTCAGGAGTTGCCTGTGGCCAATGTGAGTAGTTAATTAGAGCTGAGGAAATAATTTATAACAAAAAGGCTTCTAGCCAAATTTATTCTGATTGTGGAATATGTGAAAAACAAATTGCAGGCTACACATTTATTTACTATTTGAATTAAGAAAAATTTCTGAATATTTTGTTTGTATTCTGTGAATTGAACGCAGTCAATATTTCATAGTGTTTACCAAACGTGCATATAGGGTGAAGAGGGTCATAATACACAGAAGTAGAGCTGGCCAGAAACAGCAGGAGGGGAGAAAATATTTA
>JASVER010000006.1:3673952-3687882 GCA_030449065.1 Oceanodroma leucorhoa | reverse complement strand
AAAGAAAGAAAGAAAGAAAGAAAGACAGACACATCTGAAAGACGCACCATTATTTTCTACAGCAATAAGGATGTATTCCCCAGAACTAACACTGCAATGGATGCTGTTAAGAAGTTCCATGCAAATATGCCCATTGTCTGTGCTAAATATAATTTTCATCTATCTAATGCTTCAATTACTCAAGATAAAGATTTTGCATGCTACTGAGCTCGAATTTCAAGGACTCAAGACATGATGGCGAGGGAATATTGGATTGAAGTACTTCCTCTCCAGTCATGACTCAGGCACACAAAGCTAACATTTTCTTTAAGTGTAACATTTTTAAAAGCATTTTTCCTATGAATTATAATTAACTGAATCAGATTTATTCTTTTATTTCAAATTTTCAGAAAAATCAATGGACAAGACAGAAAATTCTCTAAAAATATTATAAGGAAGGTACCCTGCTTTTACCAATTCCAAATGAAARGAAAATTGCAAGTGTCGATTTTTTTTTAACTAAAAATTAAATTAAACACAAATTAAAAAGATCAAAGAAAGGCTTCTTTCAGTAAGGTCAGACATGGATAGTCTATTAATGTATTTTCTTTTTATTAAAATTAGTATTTTTGGTTTTAATAGTCTGTTCCTGATTTTRTTTAAGAGAATGGTGACTGCAGTGTCTTGCTGGCTCATAAAAAGGGGTTTTGGTAAGCCATAAAAGGATGTAACAAATTCAATAATCTTTCTTTTTTTGTAAGAAAATATACTCAAAAGCATATTAAAGGGGTTTGGGTTGTTTTTTGGGTTTGTTTTTTTTTTTTTAAATGGTGATTTAAAGCAATTTGAATGATAAACAAATTGGAAATGTGCTGGGTGAAAAAAGATTTCATTTCGTTATCAGGCTTAGGAAGAGGGTAGCACCTCTGGCCACAGGAAGCTTGTTCTCAGATCAGTTATCTCCCTTCTCCCATGTGTATGGGGTTAGCTGTAGTTAAGTGGTTAGGGTACAAGATACCCAAGGACCCTGGCAGTACCCAGTTTCTAGGACTGGACTGGTCCTTCCTAGTGGTTCCCAGCCCAAGGATCTCTACCTCACGGATCCACCTCCAGACCATGAACCCTTAAAGTTACCAATTCTGTGGCTAATGCCCAAAGCTGAGCTTCCAGGTAGTCTGCTGTGAAGCTCAGGGACCAAAAGACTTAAGACTAATGGGCCATATGATCTCTTTAAGGACACAGAAAAGGAGCCAGCCTCATTTTTGTACCAAATACCACACAGGTGCTGAAAATTAGCCAAGAAGATTAAGTCCCTACCAAGGACTCTTCAACAAGAAAGGAAAAAAGATTTTCTGGAGGAGGCTGGAGTAAAACTAACAGCGAAAGAAGAGTGTGGGGAAAAAATACAAATGCCAGAGAAACCTTTTTTCCCAGAGGAGAGGTGGCTAGGGATCTTGCCTATTCGGGACCTAAAGGAGAAGCAGTGGTCTCTTTGGTTATCTTTTTGATTACTCTATTTTTGGGGKTTTTTTTACCCTTCTTGTCTTTAATATCCAGCTTGTTAGAAGTGCTACTCACACACAAATCTGACAGTCATAACCCTAGCCTGTAACTAAAGACTGACCAGTGTCCCAACTCCGACCTTTTTGCAGTTCCATGGGACTATTTGTGTCTTAGTGCCTTGCCTACAGCCTGAACTTCTCTGCTTCTTGTTGCCAACCAGGACACAGAGCCAGAAAGCCCTGGATCACTTCCCACGGATGGACACACTAATGTAAGAATTGCACATCACTGCTTGATGAAACCAACATTCCTGTCAGTGCAGGAAAATTACAAGCAAATGTGAGTGGGAAGTTTCAGTGCCCCAGACACTATTCATTTCAGGGAAAAAAAAAAAAAAAAAACAAACACAAAAAAACACACCACACACACACACAAAAAAAACCCCAAAAAAACAACAAACAAACAAACAAAAAAAACCAAAAACACTAGTTCCGGTGCTTCTGAAATAAAACTTTTACCAGCATTTCTGGCTCCCTGTTATGTTCCATGTGTGTTGGTCTGTTTCCTTCAGTTCAACCTGGAGTGAAAACAGACTTTCAAAGAACAAAATACTTCTTGCGTGACGGGAATCCCCTTTTAATTTTTGGCCAGCTCTCTTTTGGATACCTTCTCTCCCTATTGTGTTCACCACAAGACAGTACCCTGTCTAAAACATATCACATCCATTACAAAAGCTTCAAGTGAATGTTTGTGAACAGTTTTTCCCTGTATTTGCTCAGCTCTATTTAATGAAACATGCTTGACTGCCTACAACACAGGGGATTTCTTGCAGTATGCTCGCTGAAGTCACAGTTAGAGGAACAAACCTGAGCGGGATTTGCTCAGAACAAAAGTCATGTTTGTTGCTAATCATCCCAAACAGGGAAACCTCCTGAAGGGCTGGATGGAGGAGCGGGAGGATACAGGTTCATAATCACCACGGATGTATGCTGGGTTTCAGGGATAGAGGCAGGGTTGGACAAGCATGCCTTAGTGAAGGAGTACCAAGTGGCGAAGCCAGGCTGGCCCTGGGCAGCCATACAGCTTCAGAAACAGACATCAGCATGCAGTTACCTGAGGTTTCTTCACCTTAATGATCCAGGTGGGAGGCACAATGACAGCAGCGTGAGCCCCCAGGGAACATGGCTCCTCAATGTGATGTAGCATGAAACAGGTGACTTTATTATGAAACTGGAAGAGAGGAAAAGAGTAGAGTCAATAATGGGGCCAAGACAGACAAAGGCAAAGGGGAAGCATGGAAAGGATGAAGGTGATGATACAAAAACCAGAGCAATGTTCCCAACTCCACCATCTTCAGGTCCTTCAAACCATGGAGTTTTAGGAACATGTAACTAAAGATCATCTTCCCTAGCCATGCCTTCTTACAAAAAAAAAAAAAAAAAACACCAAAAAAACAAAAACAAACAAAAAAACCCCAAAACCACCAAACACAAACCAAATCCCCCCAAAAAACTGATCACCCTTACTTAAACACAGATCACAGATTGAAGACCACAACCTAGTTTGATGCAGCTGTGTGTATTAAGAGCCCTTTAGCTCTCTGAACTGGCAGGGCATTGACGGGAAGTAGCCAGAGACTATGTTGTGCAGCAAGACTCTTCTCCTAGAGGACTCACATCAGCCAGGTGAAGTTATGGTGTCTTTGAGCAAAAGGAACAGAAATGGCAAAACTGGGGGCGATTCACAGAGAGGGAACCCTGAGAGCTAGGAGAAAAAAAATTGCTTGCAGTGCTGTCAATTCAGTGATGCTGCTACCGGCCTCCCTGAGTATTATCCACTTACCGCCAACTTGCACCAGGAACAACTGATGGCCACAATCTCTTTACTATGAAAGGAGAATTTCTGTTGAAAGCCCTAGAATAAGCAGGAAAACAGGATTAAATTCCTCCTGACTACAAGAAAATTTACACCTTTAACTCTTGCCAGGCRACTGTGCTAGGCTAAACCAGTTCATTGCACTCAGATACATTGGTTCAGCCTCAAAGTTCTTAGATACCAAACATTTGGGRGGGGATAAAATAATGACAGGATTCAGAGAAGGTTCTCCAACTAGGGCATTTTCATGCACACATTTTAAAGACTTCTCCAAAATTTTATGCTTTTTCTTAATTTTTGTAGTTAAAAAGAAGGAAAGGGAGAAGGAGCAGAGAAGAAATGCCTATTTCAATGGATTTCTACAGACCTGAATAAGACTCAGATTTTTCAGTTGAACAGAACATTCTCTCATTGCAGTTTTTTTTTGCTCTAAATATGAATTTGAATTTTCTTTTTCTTTTCTTTGCGGTTTTTTTCTAAATACAGAGTGGAATCAACTACAATGTCTGTGTGGAAATGTCCTGATTGGGAAATTGTTTATTGTTTTATTGAGCTGACTCAAATCAAAATCTTTTTAATAAGTTCCAAAAACCAAGATGGTCTGATTGAAATCAAACAGATATAAAAGAAAATATTTCTTTATAGTTTTAAAGAGAAAAAAAAACCAAACACCATTACCAGCAAATATGAGATTTTATTCTCCCACAGAAGAGTTTAACTTCTGCAGAACGCAATTTCAGCAGACATATCACTTTGCTCTGTATTCTAAGGCTGGAAAAGACCATTGGGTCATACACATCCTTCTTGCATATAACACAGGCAACAAACGGTAATTGGAGTTACAGCCTGAAAATTTGTCTTCACTTAAAGCTTATTTTAGACAGAGAAAAAAATGATTTGGATTAATGGCTGCAGAGGTGGAAAGTCCAGAACTCCACTGAACAGTTTATCATAGTCACCTTCACTGCTTAGATTTATTTCAGATTTGCAGTTGTCTAGATCCTTTATTCATTGGCTTCTATCAAGCCTCTCTACTACATTAAGTAGCCCATCACTACCAAGTTTTTTAATTGAAAGTCTCTCTACCAAGTCATGAATTTGTCAGCCAGTTTTCTTTTCGACAAGCTGAGTTTTACCCAAATCTTCAACAAAGACAAGCTGACCAGCTGCTTCTGGCTGGGCAGATCTAGTCTGCCATTCGGTGTGGGCACAAGAACAAACAGAGTGACAGTACGATGATACGAGTGCTGGAACGGAGCTCTGACACTGGACAAAACGCTCTATTCTCATTCACTTAGACTAGTGCTGCTTAACGTTTCTCACAAATCTTACTCTTTCTTGTCCCAAAGTATATTTAAAAAATTATTTCAGCCCCGCATGGGGATGAARTGTTTTGTTTTGTTCAGCTTTGTAACAAGCAGGGGAGAAATTCTTCTCTCCCAAAACCTCTGCTAATCAAACCTAAAATTCAGTACATTAATTCCACAGCCCATCARTGGTTTATTTTAAACATATGGACTGAGCAGCTTGTCTAGTTCTGGATGGACTGTTTTTCATTTATTCAGTAAGCCATTTGGCTTTTAGGGAGTCATTAGAGAAAATGATACAGCAATAAAAACATATTAATGATAAGCAGCAATGAAACACCACTTTTCTTCCTCAAATTGCTTTACAGATGTGAACTAATTCTTCCTAAGGATAAATGTTTGAGGTAAGACAGCAATTATTTGAAAGCTAGCTTTACAAACAAAGGAACTGATGAAATAAAGCAATGTACTGCAGGTCACAGTGAGATTTGATGGGGATTATCAGGTTGAAACACTGGAGCCTCCCATATTCCACCAGAAATCATGTCTTCTGCCTTCTCTCAGTGACAAGGAAAACTAAAATTCAGCTATCTTGTTCCTGGTTCATGCCAGGAGGTCTTCTGCACAAATTTAGAAATTTTGGGATAGAAAATTATTCTCATCTTTGTGAGAATATCAGCCTAACAGTACCTGATTAACCCTGATCCACTGGCACCCAATTCCTGCACAACACATGAAATCCCATGCTGTGAGCTGCTCCTGCGGAAATAAACAGTTGTGCACACCAGAAGAAATATATTTGGAGGAAAAGAGCACCTGAATCCCCAGCTTCTGTTGGTGGTTACAATCTGTCTAAATAATTGGGATCAAAGTCCACATTAATACAGACACCCATGCACACAAACAGAGCACACAGGGATTACTAGCCCCAACGTGTTTTTGTTACATTCTCACATGTACTTATTAAAGAGAATTTTCACATCAGTATTAGGGCTACTAATTTCGTTTTGCACATATTTTCCTATGATATTTCTCCTCTTTTTAATGCTCTCAGAGACATTCCAATGTAACATTACTGTAGGAGAACCAGGTATTATTACAACTCGAAGACAGCAACAGAAGCACTTGGATGGTGATCTCTGCTAAAACAGCAAAGAACTAGAATTGCCTTTCAACTACTAGAAATTTMAATCCTGACATTATATGCAGGGAAAACATACAGGTCTGCATCAATCCTCAGGCCTTTAAAGAGACCAATAACAGATAAACACTGTAACTGCCCATTGCATGTGTATAGTGGACACACGGCTTTGGACACCACAGAAAGTAGAAAGAAATAAAGCGTCTGTTTAGCATGATGGTCCAGATCCATTCTTAGTCTCAGAAAATCCCTAAGCCACTGGTAACTGCAAGTATATGAAAAGATCACTCTGCATGCATTCTTAAGCTTCTATTACTGCACACAGTCATGGACTGGATGCTGGGCCACATGGTCTGAACATTTTTATGTTGTATTACGTAAAGAAGAAAAAAAAAATCCCAATTTCTCTGATGATCCCAGGTAACAAACAGCTAATAACAGCTAAAAGCTACAAAACTATCTTCTTTCCCACCTGCAAGAGAAAGAAATGAGTTCTTAAACATCATGAATGGCACAGAGAATGTGGTTTGGGAGCTTTTATTTACCACTGCTTCCAACACAAGAGCTATGGAGCATTAGAAAAAACTAGTAAGAGACAGGTTTGAAACAATCAAAATGTGGTTCTTCTCACAGCACGTAGTTAAGTTTGGGAATTCCTTGCTAAAGGATGTTGTAAATGCTACAACCTTACAGGAACTCAAGGAGAGACTAGACAAGATCACAGCAAAGAAAGTTATCATAGGCTGTTAAATACAAAGGCACCATTCCTGGAAATTCATGAGACAGAATTTCTTAGAGGCCAGGAGATTGTTTTGGGGATGCATCACTAAACACCTGCCCCTACTTATGCTTTTCCATATAAGCCACTGTTCAATACTGGGCTCAACAATACTTTGTCTTAAGAGATATGGCCATCCTTCTGTTACAGTCTCCAGGTCCAAAAAAAGGGGAATCATCACAGCAAGTAGACAGAAGTGGATCGCGTGGTTCCACTGCACTCAGTAAGATTTTGAACAAGACTTTGCAGCTACCCTTCCCTGGCACTGATTCSTGCATATGGTACTTTTGCAGTACAGCAGTGAAATCACCCCTGAGAAGGAAAAGAGAAGAAAATTGAAGTCTGGATGAGACCATATAAACTGTATTTGTGCTAGCAAGTGACGTGCAACAGTGGGAACACAAGCTCTGTTRGTACTGAGGACATTATACACAAGGATTTTCAGATAATTTTATTTTTGACTAGCTATAGTCTGGTCCTGTGGACTGAATGCCCATTAGTAGCTGCAGAGTTAACTTTCAATTAAGTTTAAACTAAAAGGAATTCAGTTCATTTGCTGCAAGACTGCTCCACATGTGAACTGTGGTAAGAGATGACTGTCAGGAAAATTTCTTCCAAACTGCACTTCTGATCTGATGTGACACACTGACATAGACACCTCTGTTCTCCAGTTCTCGGGAAGTGTCAACACTGGCACAGAAGGCACACAAAATATAAAACCACAAAGCCACGCTAAGAATGTTGGGGAGCATTAATTCCTTTCCACTGGCTTATGACTTGAAGCATGAGATGGGTATATCCGAAACGTTCATTTCTACTTTCTTTACACGAACTATTATTAATGATCATTAAAATATTTAACCACCCAATTCCAGACATGGGAGAAGACTAATATTACACAATGAGATCTACCAGAATCATTAGGTATTCCATGAATAATACTTTCTTTTATTGATTTAAAATTACTGCCATTCCATTTCAATGATAGTTCCCTTTTTCTTGGATGAGAAGCGAATATAAAAGATGGTTCTCACTTGGAGGTATAAGAAATGTAACAGTGGAGCACAAGACAGACAAGTATTTTGCCGTAATAGGAGACTGCTTGGCCAACAAATATTGGGATTTTTTTTTTCTTGTTATCATTTTCCCTAATGCATTCTGTTTCTTGACAAAGAAGAACTTTACTACAATACACCCATGTTAGTCTTAACTGAATATTTCTTATTTAAGGGGAAAACTGTGATTTCCTCTGAACTTCTCCATACAGTCAGGGCTGATAGGAATTTTAGGATGGACTGGTCACTTTGCCCACATGAATGTGCCCAGCACAGGTTTTGATATAATAGGTAGTAAGTACACCCATTGCAAAATCAACTCCTAATGCCTCTAGGGGAGATCCAGGCCAAAATGGCAGAGGAGGAAGGCAATATCACTGCAAAGTCATACCATAATGAATGCTGCATGCAAAGTGCCTTGCTGCACTGTTTGCATGGTACTTGCTATAAAAGGGCACCACATTTTTATTGCATGCTTTGTTGCAGCTGGTAGCTAGTGATACATCAGTATCCAGATACAAATCTAATCTTCCTCTGACTTAAATGCTATGCCATGGAGACGAGACACAGTCTTTCTTACTAGTTGATGTTAAGAGGGAGGCAAAAGTATAATATAGTGCTAAAGAAAGGAAATTAAACCCTTGTATTAATTAAATTTTTAAATACCTCTCAACACATTTCAGGGGTTCATAATATTTCAGAAGAAAGGTCTTCAGTAGATAAGGTACTTCTTACCCCTTTTTATAGCTTTTTAGAAATAAACTTTTACAATCTATGCAGCAGAGGAAATGTGAAACAGTCTCACAAATCTTAGGGTCTGCCAGGGCAGAAAGAAAGCAACAGTCTTTCTTTTTCCAGAAGCCTGAAAAAATAGTCCATCACAATTTTGGCACAGAGGACAGCACTGTGAGAACACCACATTGGCACAGGGTTAGCTTAACGAAGAAAGAAGTTCAAAGAGCCACAGCCTTCCTCCTCATCGTTTTCACCAGCCAGTGCAGCGCAATGTCCTAGGACACGTGATGTGCACATTCCTGCAGATGCAGCTGCCTTTTCTCTTCCCATGTGGGAATCAGGGCTGCTACCACTCAACATATCAGGCTTGTCATTGTCTGCTTAGGAGAAGCCATGTGTTTAGGATAGAAAAATTTCAGTGACTAGAAGGACCTACTGGCTACCCTGAATTCAAAAGCGTCCAGTGTTGAGCTTGTGCTGGAAATCTTACCTTTCCACACTGCTTACATTTCCCCTCCTGCCTCCGCCTGTGCACCCAGTGGTGTCTAACAAAGTTCTGCAAACGAAGGACAAAAAAAATATGTTATAGGAAGCAATGACGGCTTGCACTCAAAGGTATCATCTGTGTGAAATTGGTTTACAGGTGTGAAAGGTCCCTTCAGCCAATGCAATCATTTCTGGAGCAAAATGCAGCAGGCCCCGCGGGAAACCCCAGACACAACCAAAACTGGAGAAGGAATATGGATGAGATGGTGTTCYTTATCCACGTTGAAATGTGGCCAGAACTACTTTCTCGGTACTCTTCTACAAAAAGAAGAAAGTTCATTACATGATGGGGATGTTCATTACATCACATAAATACAGGCCACAGAAGTGCCCAGACACTGCTGTGTCCAGCTACAATGCAGGGCCCTGCTCTATTCTGCTTGGAAATACAGCCTTATAATGCAAAAAAATAACAAGTCACTGCAGGAGAAGGGAAGGAGGGGAGGAAGGAGCAGTCATTGAAGCAGTCTTTTGTCCTTGTTTGGACTACTTACATCCTGGATAGCAGCAAGCAGTGGGCAAGAGACAGGAGGGTGAGCAGGACTGCTCCCCCTCTTTCTGTGCAGGCAAGGGGGTTAGAAGAGGTCTGCCTGCACCATGCTGTTATGCCAGCCAGCGCTGAAGCGCCGATGTGGCAGGCAGGCCAGCTAAGAGCAAGCTGGCCACCAAATCAACTATAAAAGTTAAGAGGTGTTTTTGAAACACTGGTTTCTAACTATGTAAGACAGATCTATATATATGTATAATAATAATAATAATAATAATAAATACCCAGCACCTTCAAAGGACCTGAATTCATACAGTAGCTGGAGGCAAGCCATAAGGTTTTTGAATGTTTGATTTTTTTTAAACAAAAAAAAATATCTTAGGATGCTAGAGACAATTCTAGAAGAAAAAAAATTAAGGGAGAGGCAAGTGGAAAGAGAGGGAAATAGAGAAAAATAAAAAATACTAGTCCAAAGGTCAGGAAGAAAAAAGAAATGCTACTCAAAAAAAAGAAAAACAGACAGAATAGCTGAATGAATGGGAAAAGAGACAACAGAAAGATGAAATGGTTTCTGTCAGTGTAAGTAATGGAGTGCTTCAGCCAGAATTCATTTTACATTTATTCTGGGGAGAAGAAACAACTCCCACTGGGAACCAATACTCTAAGACTCCTCTGAATCTAAAAGCACTGCTGCAGCTCCACACCAGGTGGATCAGCACATAAATCAAATGAAAAGCAATCGTCATTTGTCCATTACTTACTTCTCTTGGAGATCTGGAGCCTCCTTCTCGGAAAGTCGGTTTGCAGCGAAAATTAATCTGGCATTAAAATAAAACTGTTAGAACTGAAAGTGAGCTAAGAGAGAATTTATTCCAATATGTTGATCTAGACCAGACATCCAAAATATTTATTATCTATTAAAATATTAGCTTCACTAGCTGAACAAAGTAACTTACCTGGATGCCAGAAAATCTCTTTTCATATGCCATAATAATCTCCTTGCTAGATCTCTACRCAGCCCTCATTTTCACTAATGCTATTGCTGCCTGTTCAGTTCAACTATTTAAACTGTCTCCCCCTTGCCTAGAAGGAAACTGCTTCATCTGTTTTTTTCTGAAGATGATTTGCAACCAAAGTGGACTTAAGATGAGGTCTCAAAAGTTAATAGGAGCTGGAAATCTAACTCTAAGACCTTTTTGCACATCCCAGCCTTATGTCTTCATAAACAAAATCTGTGGAGAAATCTTCATTCACATGAAGAACTCTGCAAATTACCCTAAATTTCTACCTTTTGCTTAGATCAGGCTGCTTTTATCCACCTCCCCAACCACAAACCATTTGGGGAGCATTGTACTGCCTCATGCGGTGGTGTTGCCTCCTTCAGATGGGAGAGGAAAGACAGAAAGAGGACAACAGGAGCTTCCATGAATTGAAAACATTTTTAGGAAGATGAAGAGAAAAAGCATTTAACAAACAACAAGGGACTCCTATGAGAAAAAACCAAAATCTTTTGAGAAAAGACAATCAATAGAAACAAGAGCAGGAGGGTGTAGAGAGGAAAAAAAATACACTGAATAAGAGAGGCATGGGAAAAGGCCAAAAGATATGTGAGGTAAGGATGCACTAGATGAAATGGATTCAAGCTTGAGTTGACTATCCTTCAAAGAATAAAACACTTAAGGACACTGCACAGCTATGCTTTTGTCATGAAGGCAGAAGGATTGAGTTTCCCCAAATTTAAATACAACCTTTCCCGTATAAATAAGTTCTTCCCTCATTTAAAAATGGCCTTCAAAATAATAGCTCAAGGGAGGGGGAGAGAGGAAAGAAAAAAGAGAGAAAAAAGTAAACAAAATACTTAAGAAGAAATAAAAGCCATAGCAATATTAGTCTTCCTCCATTGCTTTTCATCTGGAATTGCAATTCGTCGTTTCACTGCTGAGTCGTGGCAGGCTGGAAAGACCCCCAGCTTATATTTATTTTACTTATAACTTATACCTTTGCAGAGACAGCCAAGCAGAAGACTTATGTATTAGTTTTAAACTCCACAGGGTTGAAGAGGGATGCAGACTTCATAACAACCCTCTGCCAAGAGGTGAGTTTCATGGTCTCCAGAATGGCATAAAAAAGCTCAACAGAATGGGTTTTATATAAGTGCTCATTTGCTCCTGCTGGCAATGCCACCAGCTCGCTGGGCTATGGAGAGTCAGCACTGCTGCTGATGAAGGAAGTCATGAAAAATTCACTGGTAACATTTTGTGCTGAAAGCATGTGCTAATGCTAATTTCACTGTGGGTAAAAGCATCGGGGGTGGAAATGGTACCTCTCCAACTTGGTATTATGGCAATCACTGTGACATTTGTCAACACAAGTCCAAATACTTGGAAAGGAAAAACTCTTTCCAAAGGGTTGCTGCTATAAATTTGTTATGCATCAACTTCTTTTATGGAGAACAACATTGCAAAACATATAGGAGTGAAAATGAAGCTCTAATGAAATCAATGGGGAAATTCCCACTCATATTTCTTTACACATATCCCACCAAGAAAGAAAATCAGTGGAAGGAAATTTCTTCAACACATTAACAGTTAGGCAGAATGAAGAAGAATCACCAATGGGAAGAGAACTCAGTGGTAGATATTCTATAGGCACTTGGGGGTAAGGAGGGCTTCTTGAAGGAACTGAGAAGCAGGACAGATGCTCACAGAAATAATAGCACTATAAAGGAAAGGTTTGATGTTTTCCATTTTAAAAACAAGAACTTAATTTCTGACATTTTGAGGACAAAGCAGTCTAGTCTAGTAAACACAGTGAGAAATATTCATAGTAGCATCTTATGCTACATTGCTCATAATAAATGTAGCTGTCATAAGATGAATTATGATGGGTTTAGTTGAGGAATTTTGAAAGGCCAATTTTGTGCATGAAAGGATACTGCATTTTCTAGCTTCAATTTTCAATCTAGAAGTAGAGGGAAATTATTTTTTTAATCATAAAAATTGCAAAAGCATGCCGTGGTTTTTTGTTGTTGGGTTTTTTTTTTTTAATGGTTCACAGGGTTTGAAGAAATCTGTTTTAAAAAACAAGCTGGAATTTTATAACAATTATATTGACAAAACAGCTATGAAAACCTACTTTGGCATATGGTGTTTTCCAGACTGAAACCTTAGTAAAAGAATTAAATGAGTGTTGCCCGCGTCAGACTCCAGAAGGTGGCAATGTCTTACCTTCTCTAACTGCTCCATGCACGCATTGTGGACCACAATCTTGCAGGCAGCACACTTCCTCCGCAGAGCAGACTTCTGCAAGGGGAAAGGGAGACTTGTGTGCACGGAGGTGCGCTATTCCCAGGAGGAGAAAAGCTAGCTATGAAACAGGAGATGTTTCTCTCCTTATGCAACATATATATTTTTTTTTTCCTCTCTTTGTGCTCTCAACTGTTCTGTATATTGAAAAAAGGTCTGAAGCTCTTCCAGTTAAGAATTGGACTTTGTGAAAGACAGAGAGCCACAGTACTCCAGCTTGTGAACTAGAAGTAAAAGGCTCCCTTTAGGCAGCCGATAAGGCTGTTACAGTGCAGATCATCACTCTGAAAAGGAGCAGCCTACGAAAAGGGTGAGCAGAACCAGTGAAAAGAGGAGAACCACCATACATGCAAATCAGAGAACTCAGACCACTTCAGAAGAGTATGTCATTTCATGCTTATCATATAATATTAAATTTGATGGGCCTAACCATCACATTGCAGAAAAATACTTGGGTCATTTAGCAGAGAATGATAACCTTCTCACAGAATGTTGTTAAATGCTTATGAAATGTTACAGCAGGGATCAAATTCTCAGCCTAATTATGCTGGTTAGTTTTATTAATTTCAGTAGGGCTTTTAAAATAATTTCCATTGAATCCCCTGGGCCAAAGCATATCAAAGGCAAGAGAATGCATCCAGGAGAGAGAGAGAATAGATTTACTTTTTTTTCTTGCATATACTCAATTTAATAAACCAGATGGAATTAATTCTCTTAAAAGTTTAACTTACAGACCTGTGCTTGAAGGACAGAAAATTTACAAACACATGGTAAATTGAGATTGATTTGCCTCAGATTTTTACATTCAATTTATTCATGTTCATTTAAATCTCTAATAAATTATATTAGCATTTTAAATATATTGTAAATAAACTCAAGAAGAAACAGGGAACACAGCTTCAGCTCACATTATAGAATAATTATTATAATTTTACCAAGTCTCATAATTATGAGTCTCAATTATCTAGATATACCCTAACTGTGCATGTTCACATATATCATAGAATCATAGAATCACTAAGATTGGAAAAGACCTCTAAGATCATCAAGTCCAACCATCAACCCAACACCACCATGCCCACTAAACCATGTACCAAAGTGCCACATCTACATGTTTTTTGAACACCTCCAGGGATGGTGACTCCACCACTTCCCTGGGCAGCCTGTTCCAATGTTTGATAACCCTTTCACTGAAGAAATTTTTCCCAATATCCAATCT